>JAUNZM010001037.1:0-475145 GCA_033459285.1 Clamator glandarius | reverse complement strand
ATAGTGAAATCAGGCTGTTTCCTTTGTTTTTCTCACTTATGCTATAAAACACATGACAGTTTTACCTCCCCCTCCATCCCCACCACCCCATAATTATTTAGATGATATTATCACAGAAGGGTCAGATAACCAAAAACTTAACTTGGTCTGTCATTGGTACTAAAAGGTCTTAAAAGGGAATGACACTAAAGTTCACTGAAGAAAAACTCCGACATCTCATCAAAGCCTATTGGGATGCAAGAAAAAGTTATAGTCACTGTTACAACAAAAACACGTAGCACAGTAAACTTTAAAACTTTTCACGTACTTCTGTATTTTTAAGGCAAATATTCTTCTGGTAAACCGAGGAAAATGAAAAAATCAATGACCAGCATCCTGTGACTTTGCATTATTCTCAGTCTAAAGACAACACTATGTCAGTGAAAGCACTTGTTTGAGCAGCTGGAGACCTGAGATTTACAGTTTTAGACCATGCAGAATAGTATGCCGATGAAAATAACTCTAAAGGTGAAAGGAAAATTCAATCTGAAGTTTATTCAAGTACTTGGCCTCCATTTAACTGTAGCCTATTTAACAATCCTTAATAGTACTCTACCTGTCTGGTTATTGCAGATTATACTCTATTATTCCTTTCCTATATTGAATTAAATTGACACTGCATCTGCAATTATAAATTAAGGGAAAAGAGCAAGGAAACAAGAGGAACCCATTTGACAAAAAAACCAGAAATTCATTAGTAATCTCACGTATCAGGCACGCTACCTTTACAGTGAGAAAGGCTATCAAGTCAAGCTTCTGTTGACATGTTTTGACAAAAACCCTTTCTTCAGGTTGTTTGCTTGATCCTAAGTGCACAAGATTAGAGTCCTGATGTTTTTTACATCATACAAGTTCCTAATAAGGAACAGTGTTGGGTCCCTAGAGTATTTATATAAAAACAGGCATGATAGAAAATAGGACCAGTGATAAAAGCAAAGACACAAGTTGAAGAGCACAATTTTCAGAGAAGGCTCAGATACTAGAGGCTTTCAAAGACCAGTTCTTTGATTGTTGGGCATTGTAGAGTGAAGTCTGGTACAAATTCCACTTCTGGATGAGGCGACAGGATAGCTGAGTTTGCTGCTGTTTGCTGCCTAAGTGATCTTATGCATTTGTACTCAAGAGTTGCCCCCTGGTGCAGCATTGTTTGGAAATCACTCTGAAGCGCTAAGGTCACTTTGTTTATTTTTGAGAGCTTTACTCAAAACTGATACACAAGGCTTGGTATCAAAATCCCACCAGAACTGGGATTAGAATAGATGTTTCCAGCAGAGGAGGGCAAGGTCCACATCAGAGGAGAGAGAAATCCTTTCTAAAATCACTGCGTATTTTAAAATGTGATTTTTGTCACTAAAAATGTGAGTGGTGAATGGTGTTACATAGGGCTGAACTGCAACCTGCACTGCAGGTTTGGGGCAATATTTGTAGCTCAGACAGCTTTCTCTAGGAGTCAAGATTTTCCGTTCTCTAGCAAAGGTACAGAATTCACACCTAGAGTCACCGCTGGAGACCAAAACAAAGGACAAAACCAAAACAAAAATTGAACATAAATCCACCTTACACTAATAAAGATGGATAGTTTGAGGGGTAGATCCTGGCACCTTAACTGGATCAGATGGCTTGGGAAAAATATCTGTGCTGCTTGCTTACTTCCTCTGGGCCTTGAGTCGGAATGGTTATGCCTCCAGAAAAGCTGCAGGGAGGAATCACTGACTTAAGACAAGGATAGTGGTATGTAATGGACTGAATGAGTCCATTTTCTCCTCCAGAAAAAATGTGTTGACTTGATGACTTAGGGAGAAAAAGAGGGAAAGGGGAAGGGGAAGGGGAAGGGGAAGGGAAGGGGAAGGGGAGGGGAAGGGGAAGGGGAAGGAGGGAAGGGGAAGGGGAAGGGGAAGGGGAAGGGGAAGGGGAAGGGGAAGGGGAAGGGAAGGGGAAGGGGAAGGGGAAGGGGAAGGGGAAGGGGAAGGGGAAGGGAAGGGGAAGGGGAAGGGGAAGGGGGAAGGGGAAGGGAAGGGGTAAGGGGAAGGGGAAGGGGAAGGGGAAGGGAAGGAGGAAGGAAGAAAGAGGGAAGGAAGGAAACGGAAGGTAGACCCACATTAGTTCATCCTTTGTAAATACAGGCTTGGCCTTAGCTCAAACAAGACTGTGATGAACAGAACAAGTCCATCTCCAGGGGACTCTACGTGCATGCATCACAATTGTACCAGCTGAACTGCAGATGCTTTGTAGCAGATAGCCTTTAAAGACCTGGGAATCCAGCCCACCGCCTTATTGAGCTATTACCTCCTATACAAACATTACATTTACTATCCACATCCCTATTAGGTCATTGCAGTTTTATCTTGGCTTTCTAGGCACAATGGTTGCTGATCTGCTCTCAGCTCTTTTCCCTTTTTCTTCTTCCTGCTTTGTTGTCCTTGCAGTCCTCAGGAAGGAGGGAATCTGGGACATTGCTGCTTCAAAGCCCATTGCTGTCTACTGATCAGTGCAAAGCTGTAGACATGTTTCCATTAGGGCCTCATTGTCTGCTCTGGATGAGCAAAACCAGATCAGCTTTATTCCTACTAGAAACTTTAGAACTTGAGAAAGCTAAACATTCCTGTCTTTAGTCTAAAATTACAGTGACTATATCTTTATACACACTGCACAGCTACAGTAAAGCATCATATCTTTTTAGCTTCTGCAAGGAACGCCAAATAATAATGCAGCTTGCAAATTATAATTTTCAATACAGTAGTTGCTGGCTCAGGCAAGGTAAGGGGGGGGGAAGAAAATCCCAAAGCATTCTGGGTATTTTTCCTTTTACCTCATTAAGCTTTGCTTCCAATTACATTTTAATGATGCTTGATGTCTTCTGTATGCTAGCATTTACTGCAGTCTCTTTAAATTTAATCGTCTTGATAATGGGTTACTCTGACACTGCAAATTAGGGGCTGAAAGAAACCTTTTGCCACATCCAGAAAAAGCTGTATGTCCACTAGGCAGCCTGTTGCTACTCAGTAGGAAATAGCAGACTTGCCTTGTTCTGTTCCTTCTGCCTCATGGCCTCCTGTTTCCTAAACGGTGAATTAAAGACGAACAACTCATGCGTGTTAAAAACAAGAGAGAGATTTCTGGAAAGTTATTTTCTACCAGCATGTTTGAAACCCTTTGGGGCATGGGGCATCATTTCAAGAACCTCATTTCCTCCACTTTTCACCACCCTTATTAGGAGCTCTAACGGCTGGTTTCTTGCTGTAACCAGTAGTAGCTAAGTGGAATTTAAGCAATTATTTTTGAAGACAGCTTTCCCACCACCTACCATCCTCATACAAAAGGCATCTAGACAGTATCCATGCAAGCTGTAAACTCACAGCCTCAAGTGAAAAATTAAGAGCATAAAATTAGAGGCTCACCACCCACGTGTTTTCACACCTGCTTGTGGTGTATTTTAGGTGTTGCTTTCACTATCAGTTTATATGACTTCTCATCATCAAAATATCTAATTACCTAGCAAATGCTGGGTCAAAAACCTTTCTAGAAGCTGAACACTTTCTCATCACTTCTTACTCTCGAAGCACATTAAACTGAAAAGTATCTGCAGGAAAAGAATATGAATAAGGAGAAAGAATATTTGGGGATAGGAAAAAAAACAAATGCCACAAGTCATAAGTTCTTTAAGTGGTGTACTGGGATTTAGGACAAGCCCAGGTTCTGTTAAGATCTTGAGACTCTCCTTCCTTAAAATTTAAAATATTTATTGAAGAAGCAAATCTGAGCAAAAAATGCTTCAAAGGACATATATGGATTTGGCTCTTGATTCAGAATTTGGTTACAGAGCTCTCTTTTGGTAGTATTTTAATCTTCAAATTATTATTTCACTAGAAAGTGACAACACTTCCAAGCAGCATGAGGTCTTTGAGCAGCTCAGTGGAATAGGTGTTTCTTCACCACAGAGACAAGTAAGGAAGCAGCACTTCATTAATACATCTGGTTTGTCATTATTAAAAATAAATCTATAGCTTCAGCTTGATCCCACCCTTTTGTGTGCTCCTCAACTCAGAACTCACAAATTGCACTGATGGCACTGTTAGTAGGCTTGAAAAGAGAGAAAAAGTGGGGCAAATACATTGGCTTCTTTCCAGGTCTTACCTCACACTGATAATCAGTAGAGATGTTCAAGGCCAGGTTAGATGGGGCCTTGGGCAGCCTGACCCAGTGGGACGTGTTCCTGCCCATCACAGAGGGTTGGAACTAGATGATCTTCAAGGTGTCTTCCAACCCAAACTGTTCTACGATTCTACGATTCTCTGGTAAAGCACAGTAATCAAATGTGCAGCGTTGATGGAATTAGTCCTATCCCTCACCTCACAGAAGTATCTGTGATAGGAAGACCACTGAGGTGGGTACACAATTGTGGTTCAGAAGGTGGAAGGCTGGTGTGAACAATGCAGATTCTCCTCCTCATGTTTACAGAAGGTAACTCATTTGCTTAATGACTTCCCCATTAAAGACAACAATTAAATAGACTATGGAAGCTGAACTAATCTAATAGCCCCCATAACAAAGATATACATTTATTGTCTGAGTCTGATGGATCACTTTTCTTATTTTGTTACTTTCTCCTGTCTTTTCCTTCTGAAAGAATTGTTCTGATATATCAAAGGCCAGAATTTCTGTCAGCTCTGAAGGTTATGGTTGAGGCCTTACCTCTCTGGAGGAGTGGAAGGGGTTACTCCAGATGTCCCTGTAGAAACAGCTCTTGTGGCTACTCCCTAGGAATGACTAACTGGTTTATATTTACATTATATTTCTCAATTGATAACCACTTTTTCTAACTGTGAATTTCATTAACTGTGATCTCTATAAAATTGACTGAATTAATTACCTTATTTATTTTTAAACTGGAAGAAGGTCTTTCAGCCACCACTCTCCCACCCCGCCCTGACCCACTTCCTTAGAGGACCATGAAAGCACAATGTGATGACTGTGGATAAAAATATGATTATGCAAATGTTCAACATTTCTAAAATGGACATGATTTTTTCTCTGAAAGTTGGCAGTTTCTCAAGTGACTTCATCCTTAAACTTTTCCAACAACTAAATTATACGTCTGTCATTTTCTTTCCAACACAGATTTAGAAAGTAGAAAAAAACCAGCATCCAAACCTCACAAACCTTCTGATTTTAACCTTAAAAATGAACTTGAAAAAAAACCAAACATAAGATCCATTACTGCCAAGATGTCTCTCTTACAAGCTAGTACTATTTTGGGGAAGCAGAGTGTGCGGAAGGAAAATCCTGGCTGTTATTCTCAGTCCTAAAAGGACTTTTTTTTTTTCTTCATTTTTTTTGGTTTTAAGGATCTGATTTAGGTTAAGCACTGTATAAAAACCAATCAATATCTCAAGGAAAATGTCTCACTTCAAACAACGCCCAGCCTAACACATTTCCATTTGTTCAGCTTCCTTTCCACTTCAGTGCTATTTTAATGGGGTCTCCTCCCTTTTGCTCTAAAATAATCCCCTTACATCTTTAGAATCAATTTCTCAAAGGCCTCAAATATCATCCTGTTGCTTCTCCAAAATCTTCAGAAATGGACTGGAAACCAGAGAGGGTCAGGCTTTCTCTCCAGAGGTTTCAAATGCCGACTGATTCAAACAGGCATTGCTTTATTGAGGAAGGTTGTTCTCCTCAGCACATTTGTATTTCTGCTTCAGTGCTACTCCAAGAAGTTACACAAAGGCATAGAATATACACTTCTCTCCTGCTTCCAACCCTAAAAACATATGGGCTACTTTCCTGGCTTTGCATGAAATTACTCTGTGGCCCTCACCTAGGTCAGTATTCACATTGATATATGTGAGAAAATTTTAGCTGTACCTAAGGAAGTTTTGTTTTCACATCAGCTACATGATTTGTACTTACTTCTGCTATCCACTGCTTTTTTAAAAAAAGCAACTATATCTTCCCATTCGTAAGTGGGGAAGTAAAGGGATTTGCCAAAGTGTATTAAATAAATCCATGTAAAAATTAGGACTAAAACTCCATCCTCTGTTATTGTCTTTCTCCTCTGAGTCTTGGTAGGTGATGAACTGTTCTCCTACCACCAATTGATCCAGGGCCCGCATTCACTTAATTATCAGCTCAGCTCATATTCCAGTCTAAAATAAATAAATAACTAATGAGGAAAAAGGAGTCTTTCTTCAGAGTCACACTACCTTTAGTCCTTTCCCTCTCTACCCACCCATTTATCATTCAGGGAATATAAATAATTGAAAAGGATAGTACATAAAATTAATTGTAGAAAACACAGGCTTTTAAATTCTCATCTGCATTAAAAAATAAAACAGAGATGCTTGAGCACTCCATTTTGTAAAGTCACTTCCAGCAGACTTTCTGCATCTGCATAGAATTAGCTGCAAGACTTAACAGCACCATTCATCCTATGAAGATGTTCTTATCTGACATCCATAGATCTTTATCATAGGAAAACATCAATTGAATATTTATTGAAGAACACCAGAGAGAGGAGAGAAAGAGAAGCTGACACAGTGGGAATGGAAGGAGAAAAAAGAGAGGCAAAAGTGTATGTAGAAAAGTAAGAATGGAAAGATGATATGGTTGTTTCTTTCTAGATGGCCCTGTCTGAGGTCCTTCTTGCTATATTCATGCACTGTATGATAGCCAAGGTATAATATGAGCGCACATTTGTTGCCCAGCAGATCTTACTGTAGGCAGGACAACTGGATGCTCTGACTTGAATAATGAATCTGCAGAGAAAGTCTTACAATGGTTTGTGCTGTTGCTCTCAATACATCCAGACAGCATGAAACTATCCAAGACCACAACCACCACCAAGGGCAATTTCTGCCATCTGCCCTCTACACAAGGAATTAGCAGAGGCAGTGAGCAGGATGAGACTGAATCCCAAATATCCTGTTCTACTCAGTACTCCTAAGGAAAAAGGACTTACAAGATCATGCTGTGTTCATTACCTATTTCTTTATCCCTTTCTTTTGCCATCAATATTTCCTAAAAAAGAAGACATTACTTTCCATGCACATTTATGAAACTAGATAGCTGAATGAAGGAAAGCTTTTAAACATCTTTTGAAAGAAAGCTGAAGTATTTTCACCTCTTTATAGGTGATGATCCAGAAAAGGATGTGATGAAAGAAAGAGGAGAGATTGGATAACTGTGGAAACAAGACTTGGTTCCTTCTGGTGAAAAAAGATAAGTTATTTTTTGTCACCAGCACTTAAGTGCCTTCCAACCATAAGTAAAGTGACATAACTGATGTCTGTCAAGAGTGTTTTTTGCTTTCTTTCTTCTACCTGCCTTGAGTACCTGGGGCAAGACTCAAGGCAATGAGGTGATGCAGTAGGTTCCTGAGGGAAGTGGTGAAGGCTGCTTTAGTTGAGATGTTAAAAAACAAGTCAAATAAAACATGAGAAAATATACATCAGGAGATACTCTCACATTGTCCACACTTCACTACAACGGTTGTACCAACTTTCTAACTGTGGGTATAGAAACTCAGGTTCCTTTCCTCCCTATATGTTTCTGGAAGAGCTCCCAAACTTTCTTTCAGAAGACATTTAGATTCTCAGCTCACAATCTGCTATTGACAGAAGACCTCAGGTTTGTTTGTGCCTTGACTAGGAGTCAGATAATCCTGACACAAACACTGCATAGATACGGCGGCTTTGCTCTCGCCAGCAAATTCACTGATGTGTGGCCCAAGGGTGCGTGTGCCACTGTTGTGCTTCTCTTAAATCTGCGGGTTTTTTAGTAGAGGCACAAAGAGGCAATGTCAACTGCAGCACAGAAGGGTAGCTGCCTTCCTCTCTGCAATTCACTTGGGGTCTTCTCTGCTCATGGGCCCTTGATGAAAAGACATGTCCCTCTTATGTTATTGTTCATGGGTTTACTTTTGCTCAAAAAATCCTAAAGATAGCTTGGAGGAAATATGGTCCAGTGGTTAAAGGCTAACTGAAGTCTCAAGTGATGTGGTTTTAATTCCCTCTGTGGATCCAGGCAAGACACTTAGGCCAACATGTGCATAAGAAAAATGTCAAAACACTGCATTTCACACAGTAAGAGACAGTGTGTTTCATGGTGGAAATGCTAAAAGGAAAACAAAATGAACCAAAATATTTGTGTTTGGAAACTCGGCTTTTCATTTCAAAATGCCTTTGTTAAAGAAAGGAACCTTTCAAACAGGGAGCAAAAATAGGGCCATTTAGAAAAAAATAATCCAATAATTATGTAATTTTCCATCATCTGCCTCATACGAAACAAGAAAATAACAAAGGATTTCAGGCTTCTCTTGGAAGAGATTACATTTTTTTCTTTATATCATACATAAATTGTACCTTTTGATTCAACTAAGACTGAAAGCGGGGTTTTCCCCTCGCCAAACTTCAATTCTGCTTTGACCATCGAACAAAAAATTCAAGCCCCAACAGGGATTCTTTAAGGAAACTGAGGACAACAAAAGAAGTAGTTAACATTTCAAGTTGCTTCTTCTTTTGGAGTTGTTTCTTTCAATCCTAGATAAACAAAAGTAAGCCAGGAAGACAAATCTAATAGGAGTGAGAGTATCTTTCAACATACATTCTTGACATAGAGATTTCTGAAATAAAATAGTCTGTTTCTGTGCTTAAGACTGATGTGACAAGTGATTAACTGAGATGGGTAATATGTCTTCAATGCACCAGTTATGTACAAGTTGCCATAGTTATGTATCTGTTCCTTTTCTCCTAGCTCTTTTTCTGGCCACCACACTACTTGCATGAGACACTTTGAAAGCATATTGCTTGGGAAGATTTTGATCGCATCTTTCCTGCAGTGGTGGAAGAACTCTGGGAGGGCATTCAGCATTTCATCCTCAAAGCATTTAAAGGAAGAGAGAGAAAGACAGAAAGGAGAACAGAAAAAGAGAACTAAGGAATTCAGATGGATGCATTATTCAGCACTCTTGGAAATAACCCTTTTCACGGGCACCACTAAGCCCAAATGCCCTGGAGGTTTTCACTATCTATCTTTTTCCAATGCAGCTCAAAAAAAAAAAAAGCTCACATCTGTCAAGATCACAGTTTCAAGAGTCTCAATTGATTCAGCTGAATGGGATAAAAGCGACTGTTGGAAAAAGATTTGAAAGAGAGGGTGGGGGAGGGAGACTGTCCAGTTCCTACATCTGTCTGTCTTCCCAACACTGTGTTCCTGTGCGTGTGTGTATAAAACACACTTACTGAAATACACACACAAGCAAAGCTGTCTTCACTCCCAACCTGCACAGAACTGTTTGTCTGTCTTCACGCAGGGCAGTTCTGCAAATCTCGCATCTGTCAAGAGCTGGGCAGATTTACATGCATTGATGTACTGATATGCATCCTAAGCACATATGGATATAGTATAAGGAGATATAGATATATACAGGAGTCTGGGAGTGTGAGGAGAAGAAAATATAAGGGAAAAGCTCAAAAATCTTGTTGACTTTTTTTAATCTCTGCCCTTCTTGATCTGCTAAATGCTGTCACAAAAACATTTATTAATATGCAAATTCTAAGTAGCAATCTGGAGCCAGTCAGGTTGCGCTAATTTGCACATTAATATCCCTCATCTGGTTTGCCTTTGCTCTCCAAAGGAGGAAAGGAGACTGAGGAATCTCATGCTGTATCCTGTGCTGTATCCTTTTAAAAGGCTGCAATGGCGGTGGTCCAAAATTTCATTTGAAATGCTGATGCACATTTGAAGAGGAAAAGTACAAACAGCATCTAACTGAGTTGCAGAGGGCAGGACAGAGAGAGAGAATGGAGTGGGTATGACAGAAACCACTGCCAGATGCTTTTCCCCCAAATTCCATAATTGCTCCATAATTACAGGTGGCAAGGAAGGCAGTACCATAAACAAACTGGTCTCAGAAACTGGTGTTGGAGTTCTGATTGTTTTCTCTTGTGAACTGATTTGTATTTTCTCTGGCCTGGTTGCCTCCCAGACTGGATTTTCCTACAGTGTAGCTCACAGATCAGGGGGAGGGAGGGGGCAAATAGAAGGAGGGAAAGAAAGAAAGAAAGAGAGAAAGAAAGAAAGAGAGAGAGAAAGAAAGAAAGAACAGGGAGAGGAAAGGCAAGGAGAGGAGAGGAGAGGAGAGGAGAGGAGAGGAGAGGAGAGGAGAGGAGAGGAGAGGAGAGGAGAGGAGAGGAGAGGAGAGGAGAGGAGAGGAGAGGAGAGGAGAGGAGAGGAGAGGAGAGGAGAGGAGAGGAGAGGAGAGGAGAGGAGAGGAGAGGAGAGGAGAGGAGAGGAGAGGAGAGGAGAGGAGAGGAGAGGAGAGGAGAGGAGAGGAGAGGAGAGGAGAGGAGAGGAGAGGAGAGGAGAGGAGAGGAGAGGAGAGGAGAGGAGAGGAGAGGAGAGGAGAGGAGAGGAGAGGAGAGGAGAGGAGAGGAGAGGAGAGGAGAGGAGAGGAGAGGAGAGGAGAGGAGAGGAGAGGAAAAGGGAGAAGAAGGGAGGGGAATCTTCCTTGAAACAACAGCTTTCTCTTTAAAATCTTCTTCCAGCAGAATGATCCCCTCTTCGTGTTGGAAGAGACATGGCTGAGGCAGAACATAATAGAGGTCTATAAAAATCTCAATAGCACGAAGAAACTGAGTGACATGGAGCATATCAGTGAATGACTGGTTGATGTTCTACCAGGATAGGAGTTACAGACTATCATGCAAAACTATGATGTAGTAGTTTCAAAATACAGAAAGGAAGGAAGTTGATTCTTCAGAAAGTACTTAAGAAATACTTCCTTTCCAGATACAGATACAAACTATCTGCATAAGTCTTAAAACCATTCATTCAGGACAGAGATGTATTTGGTACACCTAACTGAAAAGAGTTCACCTGAGCAAATGTTGAAGCCTGAAGATAATGAAAGAGGGCTGTCAGAACCTAGTGAAATGTTTTTACTTTCACCTTATACCTTTATTTGAGCATCCATTTACAGCCACTTATGTGAAGAGGTTTCTGGATGAGACAGATTTTTGGTCTGAATCAGTAAAGGTCTTACAAAAATTGGGCTTTTGCCTAGATAACTAAAGAAGAAACAAGACCAGTAAGTTAACATGAGAGCTGAACACTAGTAATGAAGAACCTGACCCTATAATTATAGGCACATTCCTGTAACTTGCTTAGATAAATCATGGTCCTATGCATGGCGTATTTCCTCTTGGGGAGGGTGAGGCTAGGGAATAGAGTCTTGAATTAGTTACTGTACTTATTAAGGCAGCTAAATACTTTATACTGGCAGGGTTGGGGAATGTTTAGTTATAAAATAACCCAACATTTGTTTTTACAGGGAAAGTTAAATATTGAAGAAAGAGACTGGCAGATTCTGGAAGTCTTTCAGAATTTTTCTTTCCAATCTTACAACACAATGGGATATAAAATAATTTCATCCTTCTGTATTCAACCCTAAACTCAAGAAAAGAGTGATTTAGTGATACCTACTGGTCAACTATCTTTAATATAACTTAAAATGATTGAGAATTCCATACCCCGGACTTCTTTCTCTAGAGACTAGGTTGAGACCTCCAGCTTCTTCTTATCATTTGATAACAGCCACTTTTGCTCCTGATTGCCCTGAGTCAAATGGAGTCCAGTGACCCTGAGGTGAAAGGATCATTTCCATCCAACTTGATCAATAGCATAAGTGTGTTTTGAAAAATTGTCAGGCAGATTTACCAGACAGGTCACCAGGTGTACTTACCCAGACTTGCACACATAGGGTTGATTATAAACTAATGATATTTTGTTCACACACTCCAAAAAGAGAGAATTCTATTATGGGCTCAAGCCATAAAGTCCCTGTTGGTACAGATTCTTCAGTCCTCATAATCAAGTGCATTTTTCCAGTAAACTGATGTAGCATTGTCTGCCTTTATTTTACCCATATACATAAAGACATAAATGGAAGGCAGGGAAACGGAACTACTCATCTCATTCATAAGTGCAAAGTGGAGTTAATGAGGATGAAAAAAGTCTTACCTAATTTTGCCTACCTTTAACATGAAATATGTAATTTAACCTATTTGTTCCTGCTTCTTCTACTTTAAACAAAGTGAGAAATGTGTCCTCGAGATTCATCCCATTCTGACATAGTTGCCTGCAGTGGGTATTAGAGTACTTTTCTCATCATTGTTAGCAAAGGAACCAGAACAACTATTTTGGATTACGTGTACTATCTTGAGCAGTGTGAGATCTGATGATATGATCACCCTTACTCCCAAGAGATGAAGTGGTTGTGATCTCAATTTTAGCTTTTGGCCCAAAGTGGGCCTGCATATGAGGAGACCTGCACCTTGTGCCAACATTTATTCTGGTGCAATGTCGGTGTAAAAATGCTGGCAAAAAGAAGTATGGTGCTTGCTTTTACTTAGCAGTGTGAAAGCAAGCATGTGGAGAGATGTACAGGATCCACTATTGCTATCACAAGGGTGGATACAGAGGTGACTAGAGAGGGTGATAGCTTTGGTGAAAGCTGGGCACACTGACAGCAATCCCAGACAGTCAGGGGAAGGTGCAAGGTCAACCTGTAGATCACTGGAAACTAAGCACTTACAATCCATTAATTAATTAAACAGCTGGAAAGAGGGGACTGTAAAAAAAAGTGAATACAATGACATTGCTGACAACAGGAGCCCTGTATTTATCAGTCATAATGAGCTTCTTCCACCCCCCTGCAACCTCCCTCCCCCAGTGCTGCAGCTGCACTGATGTGACTGAGCACTTGGGCTCCCCTCTCCACTCCCCAGCCAGTCCCCTCCTTGCCAACCTGAAGGTGACTCAGTTATTCATGTTAGTTAGGCCTGGGGTATATCAAGCTATACCAAACTGACTGGAGAGGAAACAATCACCCTGCTGTTTCAACACATCTGCCTATTCTTTCCTTGGGCTCCTTTGCCCAACAGCTCCTGTTCCTCCCCTCTTGACATCTTATGCGATAAGCCTCTGGCTGGAAGTGGAGGGCTGAAGACAAAAATGCCACCATCTGCTCTAAATATTTGAAGCTGATGAAGTGAGCAGACAAGTATGTTGAAAGTAAGGTGGGTTTTTTTGTTTTTTGGTTTTTTTTCTCAAGTGGTACAGAATTAAATGAGTTGTTGAAGGAGATGCTGGGGCAACCAGACACAGAAACAAACTTCAGAAAGACAGACTAAACAAATTTAGAGTTCTGTAAGTATCAACTGAGCACAGTGAAAGACAGACCAGGAAGTCCTTACAAAATTAATTTCAGAGGAAAAATTATTGCCTATTCTTGTATCATGTTACCAGTCACCTACAAATAACTGTTTTAAAAAATTGAAATCTTGGATAGATGGACCTGTGATCTCACCCACATCAGACCTACTGTTAAGATAGCATGCTATGGAAAAACATCAATAGCATGCAAGACACAATTTAAACCTGAGATGACAACAGCATTTGTTCTGCCTTCAAATGTTCCTTCTGTGCTTGCCTAGCAGAATCCTCCATTGTGTCCTGTCACCAGAGAACAGCCTTACTATACACAGGGAAACTGAGGCAGAGCTAAATGATTAACAAAGTTAGGAAAATCTACTTTTTTTCAAGGCAGGAGTGAGAGCACATTGCTTTTTGAAAAGTGTACGCCTTTTAGAAAACATAATCTCTATCTCTCAATTTCAACTTCATCAAGTATTTCAGTGTTCATGTTGGAGAGGAGAAAATGCAATGGATCAAAGAAAATTGCATATTTCTAGGAGGGGAGGTGCAAACTCATGAGTGTTTTCCCTTATGAATAGAAGAGAAGGAGAGCTTGAACCTGTCATTTGGGAGAATGAAGCTGAGGTACAGATGGTACAAATTTGATAGTCTCCTCTCATTTGCAAAGTCTAAGGAAAGGAACAATGCCTATTACTGTCTCCTGCTTTACTCCACACTAATGAATGTTTCTGAACTAGCAGAAGTTGTTCCCATTGAATTCCAGCATTATCAGGCCATTACTTGACAGGGAAAAGATTAATCGCAAACTTTCCAGGGACCATTTATTCCATTTGCCAATCTCTCTCTCCCTGTTATGCTGCTTTGGTTGCGTTGTCAATTTTTCAAGTGCCAAGGAGTTTGGACCGATCCAGTTTTCTGTCCATCCATCTGTCACACACCTGTCAATCTGGTTCGATTGGAATGTGCTCTTTGCTTTGGGAAAGTCAGAGGGGGAGGTGAGGTGAGTGGGATGCTGAATGGTGTAGGAGGCAGAAGGACTGTATTTTGAAAAATAAGCAGAAAACAGATTAGCAGGCTGTATTATATACAGAATGGAGGATTCAGAGAAGCTGTACAGGTGAGACTAAAAATTTTACAACGTAAATTTAACATCTCCCCTGGTGCTGCAGGCTGACTCATATCATTAGTCTGAGAAAGTATGATTGGGGTACCTCAAAACACCTGTCGATTTATGGTTATAGTTCATTTTATTGTACTGCTTTGTGCAGGGCAGTGTGTGAAATGGATTGAATGGGAGAACAGATCTTTTAAGAAAATAAACTTTTAACTCAGTGGTCTAAGTCATTATTCAACATCTTCAGAGTTTAGCACCAGGAGTTCTGAGGAAATGTAGCAAAGGGAAAGTGAATTGTACAAACACTTGAGAGAGGAATTAATTACCCATCCTGATTTCCTTTTAATTGGTATGCATTAAGGCAGTGAGATTCTCTGCTGTTAGTCCAGTTTTCAAGAAGGCAATCTTTCCTTTCTAGGCTGTTCTACTTCACTACCAGTGCATTTGTCCCGTGACTAAAAGGTATTCACACCTCACTGGTAGATATCAAAGAAGATCTTGCTGTTCAGCTCAGCTCAGAAATAACACCCTATACATTGCTATGCAGTTTATACAGATTTGTGATTTGGAAATGGCTTTGGTTCTGAATTACAATCAGGGTAAAATCCACCTAGGTTCAAGAGTGGTTTAATTGGACATAGTGGCCTAGATCCTTCTATATAACTTCAAGTATTTAACTAAGATACTAAAGTTTGGAGTTCAGCCATCATAAGCTTTCACTGTAGTCAGTGGAGACAAAATAAGCAATTCAAATACTAAGTGGTTGTATTCTTTCTGGAAATTACCCTCTCCTATACCCACCTATAATAGTCCATGGTATAAGTTTCTTGGATAATTGTCTAAAGCTAGGTGGGTTGAGTCTAAGCCAGAAGTCCTTCTGGGTTTCACCTTAGCTCAAATGATCCTGAACTTCAGGAAACAGAAAATCCTAGCATTCAAAGGCTGCAGCATTGGTTTTAATAGACTCTCTTGACATTCTTGTTCATTCATTCCTTTTTCACATCAAATTTGTTAGGAAGCACATGGCAATCATTAGCTTGCTCTTCCTTACACATGATAACTAACCAGACTTTGCAAATAGTTAGATTCAGTCCAAGTTGGTCTTACTCATACCTTCCTTAGAGCCATTGTTCTAGAAAACTGGGGACAGGTCCCTTAACAAGGACACACTTGTTGATCAGCTAATGGTTTAGGCTTTTTAGGATGACAAAAATATGAGACCTAAACTTTGCATAAGCAGAAAGCAACTGACAACCTCAAAGAGAAGAAAACAGCAAATTATACCTGACAAAAGCCACATTCAAAACATTTCACAGCAAGCTTCCAGAAATGATGCAGGCAATCCATGATGTGTGGCAGATTTGCTGATCCCATACTCAGATGAGTAGGAAAAGGTTAATAACCTTTCATCTACAGAGCCAGGATTTAAGGACAACCAGAGGCGGGGGGCAGCAACTTTTTTAAGATTTCCTCTTTCTTTACCTGCATGCAACAGTGTAGAAGATAGTTTTTTACTTTCAATCTTGCTTAACAGTAAATTACTTCACAGTTTGCACTTGTGAAGACCACTATTGCAGAAATAGCTGCTAAGCATCTTTACCCCTTCCTTTTGTCTTTTCTCCATCTTTGAAACTGAAGGTTAAAAATAAGACAGAGTGGAATGATATTCTCAGACAAGTTTGAAAAATTAGACCTGCCAGCTCTATCCCATTGCTGTGGAATGCCAGCTCCACTTTCATCAGCCCACATTAGAAGTTTCTCACCTTCGGTCCATTCAATCAAGGGAAAACAGTACAGCAGATGGAATAGGACAGACGAGCAAGTATCAACAGAGTCAGACTGGAACAATCCTACTAGCAAAGCATCAGCAGAGATAGAAAACAAAATTAAGAAAAAAAAGAAATAGATTCTTCTTCATTTCCACTAATAACCCTCTCTCTCACCTTTCATCACCTCTTTTGCATGAAGTATCAGAGAATATTGTCTCCATTTCTGTCTTCTTGCATTACAAAACTTCTTTGTAAAATAGAAGAAAGCACAGGGGATCCTAGAGTACTTCACACTTACTGGGAAGCTTACTGTCATGCATTACTTGTTTTAATCCAGCTTCAAGTGATCAGAGGAATGTTGAGGTGGCCTATCTGGAGTAAAGTGTGCAAGATGTTTCTAAAGGAGAGCTCTCAAACCATCTCTGCTCCTAACAATTCACATCACTCTTGTTACAGCTGCATGAAAACTGTGGGAGAGAAGGCAACTGGATAATCATGATGTTAAAAATACATCTATCAGGATGGGGCTGAGATGTCTGAAATGAGACTGTCTGGAGAAATCCAGCCTTGGAAGAACACCAGCCTCCAAAACTAATGATGACAAACCATTCATTAGCAAGGGCATTCTCAGGTAGGATATTTGGGAAAACAAATGTGAGACAGTAACAAAATTGTCTTTAGAAATGCCCCCAGCAATACTCTTTGTGTCAAACACAGGTGAAGTCTGTACAGCTGCCTCTTGTCAAGCCCTCATTCTGTGCCTCCAGGCTAGCATTACGAAAGAACCTGGACAGCACTCTCTGAACACACCATTGCATCATGGCTTCTTGTCACTCTCTGCTTCTTTTCAACTGTTTACCTAGCTGCAAATGCCCCTCTCTCTTCTACTTGTAGGTGTCTTGGTTATTGTTTTTTTGTTGAGTTTTTTGTGTTTTTTTTTTTCCTCCAAAATGAAACATACTTCTGATCTCACCTTACACCCAGTTATCCCTTCCATTCAAATCTGACATATTGTGCCTTGCAGGTTCCTTTTAAAGTATTTAGTCCATTTCCAACCTAGTTGCTGTCAATTTGTAAAGCATACTCTTTTCTCCATTTATGAATCTAAGTTTGCTGTTTTTATTTTAAATATATTTTTTTTTCAGCAGAAATGCCAAGACTTTGTACTTTAAGACAATGCAGTAGAGGAAGCTGCACATTTCTCAGTGCTGAACAAAGGGAAAGATTAAGAGAGAGCTGCAATATTCCTCTCTGTTTTAGAAGAAGACAGGACTTGGACTCTTCTATTCCAATTTTAATAAAAAGATAGGAATGCAATGCCCATGACAGAGCTGGAACAGCATACAGTGTTTACACTGGAAAAGTTTGGGGGAGAAGTGTGTAGTTGCCTACTCTCATACCCAAAGCTGCCTCACAGCATTCTTATATTGCTCTGGTCAATACGTTACCAAGAGTAAACTAGATTTCCAAGGCACTGTATATTCACACAGAAATCATCCTAGTATGCAGTAATACCTTAGTTCCTTAGATTTGCTAGAAAAAAGTGATGCAAAAATTGAGTCATCTGTATTGCTCCACTATTTAGGCTTTTCTTGTGCAGCATGAGGCAAAACTGTATTTTAAACAAAGACTGATTTGAACCTGCCATTCCTGACCAAGCTCCAGGCCTTATGGGGAGTGGCTGAGAGAGCTGGGGTTGTTTAGCCTGGAGAAGAGGAGGCTGAGGGGAGACCTCGTTGCTTACTACAACGACCTGAAAGGAGGTTGTAAAGAGGAGGGAGCTGGGCTCTTCTCCCAAGTGACAGGGGACAGGACAAGGGGGAATGGTCTCAAGCTCTGCCAGGGGAGGTTCAGGCTGGACATCAGAAAAAAAAAAATAATGGAAGGGGTCATTGGGCACTTAACAGGCTACCCAGGGAGGTGATTCAGTCACTACCCCTTGAGGTGTTTAAAAGATAGGTGCATGAAGGGCTGAGAGGCATGGCTTAATGGTTGATAGGAATGATTGGACTCGATGATCTGATGGGTCTTTTCCAACCTGGTGATTCTGTGATTTCAGGCAGCAAGAGACAGCAACTTAAACCTTCCCTCAGCTGAACCTCACTATCTCTCCTGCTTTATTTCAGTGCCAAGCCACTGTCATTGAAAACAGAGGTCAACAACTGATTGTGCAGGTGCCAGAGATGGCATGGAAGAAACCAGAAGAGTGAAGAGACATGGTTTTTTGAAAGACACATTTGTGAGAGACAGGTGCCTTACACAGAAGCAAGATACTGCTGATCAGCTGCGTGTGTCTTTCAGTAACAGTCTCCTGACTCCCACTGGGTTTCTACCTGTACATATTACCTCTAATTTTGGAAATAAGATGCCTTACACTGAAAAAAAAAAAAAAGAAAAAAATCAACATGTAGCTATTTAATGGTTGCTGATTCCATGGCTTAATTTATTATTGAAGTTTCACCTTGCTCTGAAACAATTAGGAGCACTCATATGATCAGTTACAAAGTCTCAGTTGGGAGGTAACAATTTATGGCTGAGAAGCTGGAGGTGACAAGTTCTGAAAGTGCCTTTCAATTGCATCTCCTCTTGCTTGTGATAAATGTATGCAATGATGTAAACACAAGTTCAGGAAAAAAAAAGTTAAGGAAGAGTGATGGTACACAAGAATCACAACCAATGGTGCATGCTGATGTATAATGGTGTACGCTGTATCATTGCAGCATAATAGAGTGAAACAATTGCATGTGTTCTCAGAGGAGAAAAGGACTAATGGAGAAATCTAAATTAAATCAAATACACTATTTGAAGAAGCATGGTGCAAAGTAAAGCTGTTTGTAAACTGATCATCACAGAGGACTTTTATGTGGGGTACTGAAGAAAGATATCCCATGAAGACCAAAATGTAGTGAGAAAGACAAAAGCAACTAAACTAACAAGTGCCATAACATGAACACATGCTGCCTCCATCCTTTTAGCTCAGCAGAGAGTTAAATGTGCATCAGGATGGCACCAATAACCTTGCCCAGTCGTTCTTGTGTACTGTGCTCCCACTGGGAACATTAAAATAGGTTCCAGCAGGGTGGGGATGAGCAAAGGGGGAGCAGGTTGCTAGTCTTCAGCGATACGCTGTTTATCCAGCTTAGCCATAAAGCAACGTAAATCAAGCATGTCATCCTACTTAATTGCATGTTCATATAGGACTTAATTGGTAATGTTCCTGCAACCCAGTTCCTCAACCTTCATGTTGCATTGAGTTCCTCTCAGAGACTAATGAGCTTTATACAACAACAAACATTTAGGTCTGTTGTTCTAATTCATTAACATAATGGGCTATACAATGAGCAGTTATGATAATAAACACTAATAAGAGGTACTAGCGACACATTCCTAGCAATACCAGGGCTGTATGGTGTGCTTCTACAGTGGTAATACAGTGACAAAAAGGGGGTACAAGTCCTTCCAAGTCCTCTTTCAGTAGCTACTCAGAGTATTAATTCCATGTCTACCAGCACTCTATAAATACCTGTTGCTGAAGATAATGAAACAGGATTGAAAACATCACAAATGTACTCTTTATTTAAGTGAAAAAAAATGAAAGAGAAATGTGGAAGATAAGGGGAATAATGCTGTTGAGTAACTGTGAAATACTGTGCCCCATCCCAATAGTTATGGGCTTGGATGCTGCCTGAAGAAATTTAAGCTGTTCTCCTGTTTGTAATGACACCTTAGTGTGTACAAGAAAAGGAAATATTAACAGAGTGAAAACATTTTTAGGCCAAACATCTTTGAGTACTATTAATTTCCTATGATGAGCCAACACTATAATTAACCATTGGGACTCTCTCATTCCAGAATGCACATGTATGTGCGCACACAATCTTGCGTAAGTTTTTCAAGACTTCACTGAACATAACTGGTTCACGCAGCTTAGTCCACCATTATAGAAGTTTTTCTTGGACTTCAGAGTATGCATAGAACACCATGGTGCCATCAGTACAGCTCATCCTCCTATTTATTTCTCAGACAGATAAAACCAGGTAGTAATGGGGACCTTACTGAAAAGTGTTCTATGTGACAACTATATCCTTCAGCACAAACCCATATCTGCTGCTTTCTTACATTTTAAGCAATGATCCAAAGAAGTTCAGGTCTTTCTCTATCTGGACCCTTCAAAATTTGTTAATCCCTAATCTCTTCCTCTTTTGGATTATAGGGGAAAATGCTTTAAACTAGTTAGTGTGGCATGGATACACTGAAGGTTGGACAGACCTACAGAAACATTCTTTGTTCTTTGTCATGTCAAACTAACCAGCTTAACCTAGTACTCACATATTGGGGAAGCAAACAATCATTTACCTTTTAACTTGATTGGTAAAAACGGTATCACATTTGTAGGTCAGTCGTTTTTCCTCTTTGCTCTTCTATCAACAGAGACTTCTCATTTCTACAGTTATACTCAGTTTCTCAGGAAGACAAGTTCCACTAGCAAAGAAATAAAAGGCTACAAAAATGTATGGTTTCTTAAATTTATGGCCAAAACTTTATTACAGTGGAAATATTTTTTCTAATTGACATTTACTCTGCTGTTATGACACTAATTGAATTATTCCTTATATATAATCCATCATATTTTAATCTTCTTGTAAAGGAAAAGTAAGTTCTTTCCCTGACATAGGTAGTCTAAAGAAGGAAGGAATGCATCTGCAGTCTAACAACATCCTTTTGCAATTAATCATAAGGGCAGTGTTAAAACAAAATCATAAAATCATAGAATCATTTAGGCTGGAAAAGACCCTTAAGAACATTAAGTCCAACCATTAACAATAAAATAAAACAGAGCAAAAACATATGTATTAAATTTTAAATATCCCAAATGCTTATAAAAAAAAATCCATGCAAAAAAGCACCTAACAACTTAATGTCATATTCCTGAAAAGCAGGATACCTCTTTGAAACAGTTTAAATCAGAAATATATTAGAGTTTAGAGAAGAGTAAAAAACTTTTTGCTCTAGTAAAGGAGAAAGTCATTCAAATAAGTCATATATCTCCATCACAGACTTCTGAACAGTGCTGAGAACCTGTGATGTTCAATGCATGAAAAAAACCCCAAACATCTTGTGCAGGAGGGTCCATTATCTTTTATAACTTTGTTGTCCCTCATGGACCCTACATATGTTGTGAGGTTGTACAATGACTCAGATTTTGCACATGCTTCCTGCAAATAAAATGTTTCTATACAGGCAATGACTTTAACTATGGTGGGAGTTAATATCTATAAGGACATGAAATGACCACTCTGTTGACAGTCTCATATTTATCTTCTATGCCTGTGACTCATCCATAGTGGCAATTTCACCCGTATGTTTGCCTATGAAATCCCCTCATTGAGTAATAAAATACCATAGGTACAGTAATTTCTCACACAATATCACCAATGACTCTCTTGCTAAGAACTTCCCTGAGGAATAAACAAACTGAGGATTTCTCTTACAAGATTTAGAGAAGACGAGGAAGAATGTCTCATCTATACTACCCAGATTTTAAGCCTAGACTCCAAGCAAGTCAATTAAGCCAACACTGTACTCAATAGTGATCTGTACCTCCACAAAAGACTGCTTCCATCCTGAAACTGGTAGTATCTTAGAAACTTAGGTAAATTCTGAGATGGTTAGAGGGAATCTACTATCTTCTGTCAGCTGCAGAAGCAGCATAAATCTGGTAGTTCAGTGTTCAAAGATTCAGTTGTTCAATGCTCCTTTGAACTCAGATGTTGCATGAACCATAGTGTTTATGTTAGGCATGTATAGCAAGTAATTATAACATGATCATCTTTGCCTCTTTAGTAAACAGTAAACTTAGCTTAGTTCACACAGGGAAATAAAAAGGCACCTACAGCAATGTCTTCAATTGTACTCTTTCGTTCATTCCACTAAGTGCCTTGTAGGAAACAACTTCTTCAGCCCAGGAGATAACTTTCCATATGATTTGCACAATGTCAAGCACACAGTTTGCATGGAAGCCCTCTAACAGCCATCACCGTGAAATCATGACATCACAGACATGGATATGTATCAATTCATGTACCACTCAGTCACAAAATCTGCTTAACTTCCTCACTCACACTGTGATTCGCAGCAGCCACAGAAAGGTGAGCTCATGCCAAATCTGCTTTGGAAAGCTTTTTTTCCAAGACTCTGACAATGTTTTTTACTGACCTGCATCAGGAGCAAGTCTGTGATTCAAGGAGAGTGCTTATTTTGATTAATGAGTTATGAGGATGGGGGACACATTAATTTTTATCTTGGTCATTCTGAGGGGTACCTTTGCCTCAGGATTATCATTGCTGGTGCCACAAATGTCTCTGTCATCCTGCCCTGCCCCCAACAAAACCACAGATCATTCTTCTTCCTTTCAGACCTTCGTCCTTCTCGTCCCAGAAGCTTTTAAAAATCTTATCCCTTCCTATCAAAAAAATTGTGTAGCTGAGCTTGGTCTCGGGGAAGGAGAAATAGGGGGAAGTTGAGTTTTTTAGAGAGGAAAATTATTCTCTGCTTTCTTCCATCACAGTACTTTGTTTTCTACCTAGAAAAATTACATTGTACTTGAAGAAAATAATATTAGTTTCAAAAATATAAGAGGATAGGACTCATTGATAGCTTTGAATCCCATATTTGACAATTTCACCATCCA
Source organism: Clamator glandarius (assembly GCA_033459285.1). Taxonomy (NCBI): domain Eukaryota; kingdom Metazoa; phylum Chordata; class Aves; order Cuculiformes; family Cuculidae; genus Clamator; species Clamator glandarius. The sequence goes on along the minus strand of JAUNZM010001037.1, from coordinate 452,317 downwards.
TTTATCTACACCTTGACTGTGAAAGATGCATTGGCGGCAGCTCACTTAATGATTTTAGAACTAGTACTGCTGTGCCTCAAGTCAATTTGCCATTAAACAGCAGAGACTTGGAGCCTTTCCACTGTAGACTCTAATGTCTGAAGGGAAGGGAGATGGGAATTGGTTTCACTATGTATGATGAAAACTTGATTCTCACCAGTAAAGATTAGAAATCTTAACCAATCTGCAGTTTTCTGATGTATATTTTCAGAGCATTTGACATTATTCAGAGTGCAAATCCATGACATGCCAAGATGGAAAGCTAAGCCTAGCCAAGAAGTGTTAACTGCCACAAAAGCTAGCAAGCATGCCTTCTTTCTTTAGGAAAAGTGAACCCTAGAGGTAGCCTGCAATACTGGCTGCAGTTAGAAATGAATTGTTCGAGACAGTCATGCAACAGATACATAAGTATAATTTAAATCTTCACATGACATACCTCCACTATAACTGCAAATGAATTTGGCTTTGATTTACAAGACATTGGACTGTTGTTGAGGCCTGCTGCTCTTCCCACACCCTTCCAAAAGAACCCTGATCAAAACACCGTAGCTATGTTTCCAGAAAGTAAGTGCACTCATTCAGAAACTCTGAAGACCTCCAGACCTTCAACTACAACTGCAAATTTTCCAGGTGCTTCTGGCCAAATTTGCTTTGGCAGCACAGACCAGATGGTGTCAAACCAGGTCTCCATCAGTGCCAGACATAACACCAATGCCAGCAGGTTTCCATCATTGCTTTTATCTGACCCTCTACAGAACTCAGGATACTGAATTTTCCCACTAACTCTTTAGTAAGTATAATGCCTTTTAAATTGAAATTCATCTTCCAAAAGAGTTCTCAACTCTTTTCGAAGAAACTAATAAAACATACACCACTTGCTTTCAATAGCCAGTTATATTCACTGCTTAAAAAAAAACAAAAACCAAAAAACATTTGTCTAGTTTCACCTTCTGATCTTTGTTTCTTGCAATGTTTACTACCTTAGATTGAAAAGTTTATTATGACCTGGCATTGACTTTCTTCTGAGGGCTGGCCACATGGTCATGAGATAACAAGTCAGTGCATTATGCATTGAGTCATCATTGTTTTGTGCACATGCCTTAAGCTTAGACCTTTAACTTGGTGACTGCTGTGCAATAATAGTATGGCTGGCTGGCTGCTGTATCTCACCAGGGTAGTGGTGACTTCATCAGTGGCAAAAATATTGTTTGTGATCATGTAACTGTGCTCAACTCCTTCCCCTCGTCTCTGCTTCCCCTCCCACTCCTCATCTGTTTATACATTTGAACGTGTTATTCCCCACTTTCTTCTAAGTTGAACCTCCCTGCCACTGTCTTCTCCTCCTCCTCCTTTCCCGTACTCCCTGACTTCTTGCAGTTCCCAAAACCTACATGCCTTGCAACACCACCTCCTCAGCTCCTGCTGGTGGGGCTGACAGTTTTGTTTCCTTGAGAAGCCAATGTTAATAATGGTAGAAAAATCTCATTAGCTTAGATCCTGTAAGTTCATTTTAATGCCAGTTGACTACATTTAAACATCAGGAGCCAGAGAAGGCTGTCTTTACTCTAGTTTTGCACTGTAATGGCATCTTCTCACTGATGATGGTTCTGATGACTTTTGAGAGCCTAGTAACAGTTATAGTAAGTGATTTAAGAGATGATCTATATGGGTAATTGGGTAGCTGTCTCTCTGCCTCACCTTTCCAGGACCTCTCTGCTTGTGACTCCTCTAGCCTTTGAGCATCAATACCATAATGACTCTTCCTTACTCTGTGTGAACTTGGATTAATTCAATCTGTGTCTACCTCAGTTTCTCACAGACTAAGCAGTTACAGTAGTTCCAGCTTTAAGGCTAGGAGGACCAAAGTACTATTTATATCATGCTTTAAGATCCTTCAGTACAAAGGCTCCAGATAAATTCAGTGTTGTGCTGTTAAATAATAAGAGTATTGTACAATCTCATGATTTTCATTCCTGTTTTCAACAGTGGTGGATTTTTTTTCATCTAGGAGCATATATTTTTGGTGGCTCCAATGAAAAACAAAGAGGGGTTTGCTGCTGAGTTTCATTGGAAGATGGGAAGTCAATCACCTTTTGTCCTTTTGGAAGGCTATTAAGTATTGCAAAAGGACTGGTAAATCAGATAAAACTCTCTGGAAATAAAGAAATGATTCTTCTTTCAGGTCACAGAAGGAACAAAATCCTTACAGCAAGCGTCATAACCCTGTGTGAAATGAAACAGCTGAATTCCACACAATTTCTGTCACTATCATTTAAGCATCACCATGCTAAGAAATTCACTGGTTTATCCAATCCTAAGGAATAATTTAAGTGGCAGAATCCAAAAACTGGCTCAGGTATCTTTAGAGCAGTGATTCTCATTCCTGATTAACTTCTGGCATGTGGCTGAAAGACACTCAGATGCCCAGGCTAATAACTCATTCTAAAGAGAAGCATAAATTACCAAGGATCTATTCCAGATAGGAGGTGGTGTTGGAGAAATCAGGAAGTTCTGTGTGATGTTGAAAGGAGCATCCATGGACCTGTGTTATTCTGACAGATTCTTGCTCACAGGCTTTATTTGCCTTTCAGATCTCTCAAGATCTTCTCATTCCTTTCTTTCATATATTTTAGCTTTAGGGGAAAATTAACCCTTAAAAATAAATAAAGGTTTTATAGCAAGATAACATAACTGATGTTTGATTGAAGCCTTTGTCAGTCCTTGTCTATTTCTAGGATAATGAGGTACAATTTTTATATTGCTGATGTATTATTATTAATTATTATTATATAATAATACATAACATTACTATAATCTGATTCTTATTAATAATAATCATCATCATCTTCATAAATTTATATTCTTCTTCATAGTGTCCTCCTATCACCTTCACTTAAACTGTTTGACACAGATAATTTTGACTTTCTGGTGCCTATCTCCTTTAACATCTGGGAAATATCTGTTACAACTTACACCCAATTTTAGGATTGACAGACGGCAAAAATCGGGAAATGGCCTCCAATGTCCAAAAACTTGACATATACTCCTAAAGAAAATTATGGTGTATATCTTCATTTGTAAATGGCACATGAACATTAGTGTTAAACAGCCATACAGGGCAGATATATTGTCTTCAGGAGACGTCTGAACAGGTCTGGGAACTGATAGAGGATAATTGGGTCACCTTCCACTACCAGCTCAATTCTTGTACCAGAGTCCAGGAGCTTTTAAATTTGTGTAAGATACAAAAGATATATGTATATGTCTCTTACTAGTGTTGGTGCCCAGTTTCCCATTCCTATAGATATTTGAATTCAAATATTTTAGTTATTTTCCAGAGGAAGGAAAGCATTTCACCTCCAAATAGTTTTTTCATTCAAACACAACTAAATCTCTTTTTTGCTTGAGCAAGTGGTGTTTTTCGTTTGAGGGGCAGATGCTGGAAAGCAGAGAGGGCTGATGTATCATTGAACAATGACAATTAAATGAATTTCATTTAGTAGGTCATAAAGTTAATATGCCTAATTGGAACATAAGGATAGAAGAAAGAAAAGAAAAAAGAAACCCTTGTATTATCCTTTCCATTCTTCCCCTCTTTTTTTAAAGGATAGCCTATCATTAGTCATCATGAAAGCTCTTGGTGACCACTGAAACAGAGGAGGGACCTTTGACACAGCTTGATCAATCCTAATTGAATAAACCAGAGGGACAGCAGCCAAAAGGAGGGGATCTATTTTTTGCATTTGACAGCCTCGTCCTTTTTAGTTTGTCAGCTGTCAGAAAACACTAGGGCATTATCAGGGTGTACATGGGTGCTTTAAGTTGCCATGAATCTTTTTGTTACATAAAGAAGATTGTTTTAGGTCTTGAAAAGTATCTGGTCTGCTCAGAAGAGCTAAAATTTGAACAAAGAGAGATACCTGTTGACATCAGTGAAGTAAATAGGAACTTTGTTACATGAGACCTTGAAATTTTTCCTCAAATTAATGTAGATATGACTCCACTCCTCATCTCACATATCCCAATCCAAACTGGTCATCATGACCCTTTTATCATTTACCCTCTGCTTTGCATTGGAGTAGGATATGAGACAGAGAAATCTTGGAGTCAGTATTTTCTGTGACACATCCTCCCTGAAGATGTTTTCTGTATATTTCTGCATTTCTCTTCAAAAGTTAATAGCTTAAGAGAAAGCCTGAACTCTTAGATAAACTGCATGTACAGGAGCAGACATCCATTACATTCGCACTACCTTAAATGGACAACATTCTTTTGACTTCTAAAATGCTGTCCTGTATAAGCTTTAGCATAACCATAACTAGGCCTGAACAAATACTTAAAGGAATGAAGAGGTGAGGGATGAAAGTGGTTAGAAAATAACTACCTTTATTCTTCCTGCCCTCTTATACTTTTTCTCCCAGGTATGCTGGTATGACATTGCTGCAACCTAAGAAGTGTTTCCTGTTAGAGAAATTTTAAGCAGTAAAGCTGGGAGGGGTAGAGGGTAGAAGAGTAGAGTAAGAGGATCAAGAGATGGTTAAAAAAAAAAAGAAGAAAAGGTCTTAGACTACACTACATCAGCAAAGTCCTTCACTTCACACTCACAACAGGTACTTTCATACTCAGCTCTCTGGTTCCTTTCCTAGCACTCACTTCCCAACTTCTCATCTTGCCTTCCATTACACGCAATTTTTTGGAATCAACTTTGTCTCTCCTGACTATTCTTTGCATTCAAGCGCCAGGCCACCATGGGAATTCATTGGTTTCACATTACTTTCAGCTTGATGAGCAGTTTAACATACTGAAAATCTCCTCAGAATCTTCATCCTGTGTCTCTGTGCCAGATGTAAAAATCCAAACAAATAAAAATGCTTAGAAATGCTACTGACTTCTGCTCCTATGTCAGCCACAGTTCCATTTTATTTTTTCTCTCACATTTTGACAAGTTAGACAGATAAGGAAAGTCCACACTTTTTCCACTTCCTGCTCACTTTCCATACTACATTGCTTATAAGCGATACTTCCTTTTCTGCTCTAAGGACTGTCTCCTCCTATGTATTTGGCAAAGACAATGAATACAAACATCACAGCTCCTACAGCTATCAATTGCATCAAGAAGAGAACTCCTTCATGAGTTGTCATGGTCACATTAACAGTTCCTCTGGGTGAAGCTTGGGATTTTTTATCTATTTCTAAAATGAAGGATTTGCTGCAAACTCTTGTTCTTGCATCATTCTCAAAAGGACCCATCTCTACACAATTGATGCACTACACAATATTGATATAATTATGCCAAAAGAGTAATCGCTCCAGCAAAACTGGAAAAAAAGGAACCCTGAAAGGAAAAATAAATAACTTAAGAAAGATCAAAATGATCATTAATACTGTGAAGGTCTTAAATAGAGACTGCCTGGCCACAGAGGGAGTTGAGAAACATCCACAGGGAAAGTCTGAAGCCAAGCTGGAATAGCGGAAAGTTCCTGTCTTATTCTAGAAAGAGTCTCAGAACTGAAAAGCCAGGTGAGCTCTATTGTACTTGAAGTAGCCCTCTGAGGTCTGACAAGTCCTACCTAACTCTTAATGTAAAGAATTCACAGGAATCTGCTCCCTTATTAGTCAGCTTGTGCTGAGTTCACCTTGTTGCACTGGTAATTCCTGTGACAGCTGAGCAGGACTATGTGACCAGGAACAGCAAAATGATGTATTGTTATACTGTATTTCCACTGACGAATGCCTCCCACTCTGGCAGCTTCACAGGAGCAAATTCCACCTAGAGCAAAACAGGTAGTCATGTTGGCCATCAAAAAAACTCCATTCCTTTTAGGCCCCAAAAGGTGAGAAGATATGTGGAAGGTAGTGTAAACTTGCCAAACACTTCTCAGACTGTAATTTGTAAAACTCAGGTCTCTGCTAAATATAGTCCTCTAATAAATAAACAAAAATGATGTGAAACAGCTTTCTTTGCCTTGGTGTTTTCAGCACAAACTTTTGATTCTCCAGGTGCCTATGATTCACAAAGGTGTGTTGAAACCCAATTTAAGACCCAACAAAACTGAGGAGCATACTGCCTTGATCTTTAATGTCAGAGAACATTACTAAAATTATGGGAACATGTGCCTTATACCTCTTCTTTTTATCATGGCAAAGAGTGTTTTAATATCAGGAGAACCAGAAGGGAGTGAAAGTGTTAGGTTTGAAGGTGGGTGGCTATGAAAAATTACAAGCATAAGGTGCCACAGTTGCTGGCATTGTTTTCTTTCAGCTTAAACTGGAAATTCAGAGGTGCAAGACAACCCTATATATAAGTAACACATCTCATGCTTTGGATTCAAGAAGAAAACACATTTTACACAGGATAAAGGTACCTTCTGGAGAGAGGAGGAGAAAGTAGTCTATGACTGTTACTATTGATGGTCATTAATACAATGATGAAATGGTTTCTAAATGTATAGACCGCTCCATGTGGATTGCCTACTTGCTGCAGGAAGTAGGAAGTCAATTTCAATGGCTTGTTGTACACTGAAATATAACTAGATAATATTAGCTGTCTTTACTAACCTTGACATGAATCAGGCGCATTTTGGGTACTTCACACATATGAAAACATTTTCTTTCTAGTCTATCACCATATGGAATTTCCTTCCAGCTTCCCTTGCATACACATTTCTCAAGTTTTTGAGCGCAAATTGTTGGCTCATATATAAATATCACACAGTGCTTTAAAGGCTTCTTTGTCCCTCAGCAAAGAAAAAATTTCCTAGAACAGATTCTCAAAAAGCACAAGAGACAAAAATGGGAATATATCTCTATCCTTCACACATATGGAAATATAACAACATGTGATGAGGGCAGGAATGAAAGAGATTTATAAATTGGAATGATCTGTCTGAAATGATGCATGCTGAGTGACGGACAGACAGAAAGGGGCTAAGAAAAGGAGAAAATCAAACAAGTTGCCTTAGAAGGGACATAGTTAATAGGAAAATCATAAGAAAGAACAAATATCACTCAATTTTTAATTTCTTTCTTTTTTTTTGGAACATTCAGAAATAAAGTAGTTCTTAAATCAACATTTCTCTCTTTGGACCTCCCATATCCTAGTATTGACCTAGTTAAGTCCAAAGGTACATGAACCAATTTCTAGTTATAGCAGACTTTCATAGTCATATGTTAAGAAAGATGCATCAGAAAAAGTAAACTTATAAAACAGAACTTACACGTTTGTAGCAATCAGCAGCTTACTATAGTGTGCAATTTGGAGTTCATTGATGTGCATCCATGGTGTTCTAGAAAGAACTCTGAGAATTTGATAGAAACTATTCCTTACTCAAGTATTCCTGGAGTAATGTGGTACTGAAAGTTTTATGAAATTGGTGAAGAATTACTGAAGATTTTACTGTGAGGAGAGCCTTTAATAATATTAGAGTTGCCACACCTTTATACTTCAACTGAGGAGCAGCAAAATTCGGTGTAATGGAGAAACAGTTACTTAGCTCATCACAAAATCAGATGTGCTTTTTTTGTGGAAATTAATGTGAAGACAAGAGGAAAAGAAAAGAAAAAAAAAGACAAGAAAATCACTATATGGCTCATTACAAGTAAATTTGATTCTTTTCAAACAACCCTGACTTCAGAGACATTTGAATTAGCAAAATGAGATACTTAGTAAGGGATTGGTACATCTCAGTCTTGCTGGACCATCCTAGCTTTTCATCCCTGTAGTAGAAATGAGTTGAAAAGACTTGTTCATATTTCACATCTGCTTATTGTACAGATGTTTTTTGTGTTAAGAAAGTGAAAGTCCTAGGTATGCCTTTCCAAAAGCAAAACCAGAATAAGGAATGTCTTATTCTACAAAGCCAAAAAATGCCTGGGAGTAAATTCTTGTATGTTATTTGACTGTATCAAGAGAGGGGATTTTTTTTTGCATATTTTTTGTGATGTTTCCTTTCTCCCCTCTCTCCCTTTTTGCATGGCATAAAGCTACATTTTTTTCACTCTATTTTAATGATAAAATCAGTGCTAGTATGTTATTTCATTCATTCAAAAAACTGGGGAGGAGTAAAATGTCAGTTGTTTCTAAGTGTAACCACATTTCTCTCTTCCTACTTCTGCTGCTAACTGTGCAAGAAAGTCCATGGGAGGAAGCTCCTAATCCAACCGTCTAAATCAATACCGACAGACTATAACTTGTAATCAAAGATTGACCTCACACAGATTGTATAGCACTCTGGGGAGAATCTTGGGAACTACAGACTGGTGAGTTTGACTTCTGTCCCTGGTAAGATGACAGAGTCTATAATAGACAATAAAAACCATACAGTATATGAATTATATTTTCTATTGGGAAATAGTTACTATGGCTCCTGCAAAGGGAAATTCTACCTCAGTAACATGCTGGATTTCCAGCAGGGAGACAATAAACAAATGCATAAAAGGCAAGTAGGATTCAAGAAAAAAGGCTTTCCAAGAGAAAAGTCAGTAAGGATTGGTCCTGGAAGCAATTCTATTCTGTGTCTTTGTTCATGACCTGTAGAAGAAATGAGCAGAATATCCAACTTTGATAATTACTTCTAGAAAGTTAAAATGCTTTCCTGTTGGCATGGAATTACAGACAGATTTCATAAAATTGTACAAATAGTTGATAAATGAATCATATATGGATAAATATAATGTAACTGAGCAAAAAAATTCTAAACCATCACTGATAGTTCACAATGCTGAACACCAAACTGTCAGTTATAGTTCAGGTAAGAGACCTCACCTTTGCCTGGATAAGTGTCTGAAATCTCTGGCTCAACGTGCAGTGGCAGCTGAAAAAAGCCAACAATGTTCTCAGGATCACCACGAAGGCATTGATAATGGGGTAGGATTTTGCCTCTCCCTGAAAGGTATGGTGTACTCAAATGTTGAGCATTATGTACTTTTCTGACTTCCACACCTCAAGTCAGCATACTGAAGTTAGAGAAGGTACAACAACGGGTAGACACTGTGATCAGGGTGATGGGACAGCTGCCTTCTGAGGGGAAATAGGAGGACTGCGACAGTTCAGAAATCTCAGATAAGATATCACTGAGATACACAAAAGGTGAAAGCACTGGATGAGTTGAATAGGGAAATGTCCGTGTAATAGAAGTAGTACAGGAACAACAAAAGTAGCAGTAGGTTTGTTTCAACATACAGAAGGAAAGTGCTGTCTGTATAGTAGGTGATAAGCTTCTGCAACCTGCAACCACAGGAAATTGTGTGGAAGGACAATATCAGCTGGTTTATAAAGGGACTAGACATTTGTATTTCTGTAAAATGGAGACCAATAGGACAAGGCATGGCAGTACAAAAGAGATTGTCTGCAGAAAGTGGCTCGTTTTACATGCTCTCGCTGACTAGCATGTCTTCCTGCTTCTGCTTCAGACTGGACACTGGGATAGCTGAAAAACTGAACTGATTCAATGGGATTTTCTTGTTTTCTTACCCCTATGTACTACTTGATGGTAGACATGAATTCCTTGCCCATATTCTAAGGTAAGACCTGCATGCCAGTTCTAAATCAAAAGCCATATAACAATAGTTGATCAGTAGCTTACTCCAAGCTAAACAGCTGTACTGAAAACTATGGAATACAAGGCCAAACTCAATACAATGGTAATGCAACTGCATGACCCAGCCTAGAGCTGACTTGCACTTGGCCAGATCGAAGATTTGTGAGAACTAAGGTCTATGTTGAAAATATTTAATGGGTATATCTCATTAGAATCTGATATCTGCAGGGTCAAAGATGTAACAACTATCTTTCGGGACACTGAATCAAATCCTCTGGTCCTGCAAACACCTTGTTATGCATGGCAGGGGGAAGTTTAAGGAAATTATTTTCCTGGGACTTTATTGGAAATCAGTATGATCCATATTGGCTTCTGACTGAGGGTGTATTTTGTGAAACATTAGCTTGTTATTTATCTTCTGGTTCTTTTATACCCCAGGTGGGCCAATGGCATGGATATTTCAAAACAGGATTTTTTTTTATCACACTGAACACATAAGAAAAAAAAATTGTACTTCTCAGAGGCAACTGCTTCTTCTGATTCAAGAGTTTGGGATGACCTGTAGCTGTCATTTTCATAAACCTAGTCAGCAAGGGTACTGAAGTGTAAATGATACTGACTGATGCTATGGAAATAGCTTGTCCTTTGTGAAGACATTTTATCATAACATTCATAACTGGAAGAGTGGCTGTATAGAACCAAAGCAGGGATTCACCAGGGAAGTTCTGGTTATGGCACTAGAGAAATCCTCTTTCTAAAATTAGGGCAGGAGTTACAACCTATTTTTGGTAACTAGCTCATGGCTGGAAATGAGGAATGAGTTAAGTTCTGTCCTTGTCTTGAGTGCTCATCTCCTTCATGAGACCTGGAAATAGTAAGCCCCATCATTGTTCTGTAGCAGGTGTGGGAAAGGGCATGGCTGGGGTCTGCAGGCAATGATCCCAGTAATTTAGGACCTGTATGGGCTTTGTGCTTGGGTGAAAGTCATCCTTCGCATGACCCTAGTGAAAGACTCAGCAGACAACAGAATTATACATTTAGCCTAATTGGTTGTATGTAGGAATGCTACTTCCCTCTCAAATGCAGAAAGGGGACAGACTAAACCATCTGTTTCTGCTGATGAAAACTTGACTGGCCCAAGACACCTACCCTGCAGGTGGAAGCCTGTCCACAACTGCAGTTTTGTAATCCATTGAAAACTGCTTTGAGTTTGTGCTAGCCAAACTGTAGCTGGCATCACCATTACCCTCTTTTTTGCAAGATAACTTCATTATGAGATCTCTTCAAGGATTTAAATTATCACTGTTGGCCCCCCATGACTTGCATTTGTATCACCAGGTGTACAAACTTTTCACCTGGTTCACCCATCATTACTACACCTAAAGAGTGAGAAAACCTCAAAGACCCTTGCGGTCCACATTCACAGCACGTGCAGTTTTGTGTGGAATGATACAGGTAGACCTCTCAATTCTATCATCTCTTTCCAAGCAGACAGTCAAAACTCCCCCCCACTTTAAGCAAAAGCATTAAAGGGTATGAATGATATTCGTATCCCCATAGACTTTGTTAGTCAATGCTATGAAGAAAACACTAATAGGGCAGTGTAATTAGCATTAAATAGCACATGTGTACCTGACTGCCCAGATGTGCAGTTTTTAATAGTTTCTAAGAAGGGCCTGAAATACAGAATTTGAAGGGAACTTAGGGGACAAGCTTGCTACATGTTTCTACTCTACTTATTTAAAACAGAAGGCAGACCATACTATTACGGACGCCAACTGAATATGTCACAGTTGCACCAAGAAACCTATTTCAACTGCAGCAAAGAATGTTGTTAAATCTATAGTGAAGATGAAGTTTGTTATAAACACTACAGTGCTCATCAATAGAGAGTAGTAATACTTACAGTAGCAGATGTATTTAAACTGGTCATGTTCTGATGTATCATCTCTCATATTTATTCCTCAGAACCCCAATAATAATCTCTGAGAACTCCTTCAAAATCCACTAGGCATAAAATTATTTGCAACAGAGTTTGTAAGCAAGAAGTATTCCATAATAAAGAGATAAATTCTGGATCCCATTTTTTACATACAATCTATGAGATTCCTTCTGCATTCAGTAACAACACCAGAGCAAAAGGTGTCAAACTGGGGAAAAAAAGAGTGTTAATATTTTAACACTTTAGGGTTATGGGTCATGTTATGCATATCTTATTAACATTCTAATTTTTATTATTATAATGTGACTCTAGAGCCATTCAATTATCTGAAGACTTCTAGATTTATTCCAGTGAGATCAAAAGGAAGACAAATTAAACTGGCATCCAACAAATAGCCTTCAAAATATGTATAATCAAGAGATACGAAACTGCAGTTATTGATTGGTACAAACTAGCAATAATTGGTCATACAATTAAGGGTTTTTTTCCTCTTCCACTTACTCTTTCTCAGAATTTAGAGGAAAGAACTGCAGTGAATCAAAACCACAGAAAACAGTTCAGTGTTTAGTCTTCAATTATCCTAAGCATTATTACAGACAAGCCTCAACAGTGTTATTGCTCACTTTGACTTTTTAAAAAAATAAGAAACAAAAGACTAGATGTTACAACCATTATATCTGGCTGAAAATGGATAAGAACAGAAATCATAAACAAGCATGATCTTGACCAGTTTCCAACTCAGCTGAACAGACTGGTAAGCTTTGAATAATTCAGTTGGAGTAGAGTTTGACTTCCTGAGTAATTTAAATTTGTGAGTGAATCAGTTGAGGTTTGGTTATGTGATCAAAACCAGAGATTACTTCCTCTTGGTTTCAAATATTGCTTTTCTTCCCAAAGGACACCCTATACAATACACACAGGAGGTGGACCATAATCAGAGCCAAGGAGATCTGGTATTTTAAAGTGTTGAAGAAGTCCTCATTAAAATCCAATTCTGAACTTCCTGGCTTAGACCTCTGTCTACATCCTCCTGCTTTTATTGTCTTTAGTTGTGCACTAATAACTTTAAAGCTCGTGCAGCATGTAAGCTGATTGCATTGAATATAAATGGGTAGACTATTAAAAGCAGAATTTAGGCTTCTAGACTTATAAATCATAAAAGGAAGCATAAATTCTGTGTTTTAGTGGAGACTTTAATTCCTAAATGGGTTTTATAGGAGCCACATAAGACCTATTGTCAATGCCCCTTTATGATAAAAAGTAAATAGAAGTGACAAAGTCAGAATTCAAAATGCCACTGCTTAGCTCCCACTAGCCTGAAGAAGACCAAAAAATGGCTGGTGGAATTCTCCGAGGGAAACAAATGATAACATGAAATTAAATGTGTAATATTCCTTTTTATGCTGTGTGTGGGAAAACAGCACTCAGAGAATGAGCTGGTACATTTACATAACAAAGGAAATCAACAACAACAACAAATTGCCATCGTGTTCAAAGCTGATAATTGCACAGATGACAACAAGAAAGTGCCTTTCTTCTCAGCTCTCTAGGGGACAAGCCTTGTCGAGATGAGGAAGAAAGGTAGAAAGTGACCCCACTTGCTTTCATGAAAATTAGCAACCTCAGAAAATGTCTTTGGTGCAACGAGGTGGCCGGTGAATGGTGTGAATGCTAATGAACACAATGAGGGCACAGGCTCAGCCAGTGTTCTCATCAACTTCATCAGATGATCAACAGCTGGCAGCAGATTCTTCCTAAAACCACCCTCATCCAGCCTACCAATGTCCCAGCTCACCTTGTCAATAATGTCTTTTTGGAAAAGTGATTCTTGAGGGAGTTCTGGGGTTTTGTTTGTTTTGTTTACTTTTAAATTGTTATTTGTTTATCCATTGATGTTTTCTTCCAGAGCTGCACTGAATTTGAATTCTTCAAGCATTGTGAAATGTAGGAATCTTTCCTGTTTCTGTACAACATAGTGCCAAGTAATGATCCTTAGTTTTCTCACTGCAGTTTTCTGGACATTCCACCTTACTGGAATCAAGGGCAAGGAATTTGCAGTCATTACTTCCTCTGAAGTTCCCAGGCCCTACGAGAGTTTTTGCTCTGACGAAAAAGGCGCTCTTTTGGTGACCAGCAGATCACCAATTGTAACTGGTTTTGTCAGCATGAAAATAAGTATCTGCTTCGTCTGCAAAAATGAAACATAATTCAATTTATCCAATGACTTCCTAGAAGTACTGTGACTCCAGAAGTCTACTAAAAGTGCTGAATAGTGGTAGTATTTTTTTTTAATTATCCAGTGGTAGATTGTCCTTGGAAAGAGCTCTAAAACCCTTTTAAAGTATGTGACTGATGTTAAAATTCCTAGTCAGAAAGACAGGGTATAAGGAACTAGGACCAATTCATATGTCCCCATTTAACTCCCCACTTCTTATCTACTATTTTCCATTCCCACATCAATAATGCAGCAGGCAGCAACATGAACAAAGTAACACGGTCTTCTTAAAGTCCTTCTTATTCTAGAACAAGATCTAGTAGCATAAAAATAGCTCCCATTTACAAGTCTCTGTAGATTGGAGAGGTTTATACCCCTGAAATCTGTCCTTTAACTTTATGGGAAATATCTATAAAATCTCAAAAATTTGATTTAAGAAAAAGTCTTCTCAGATTTTTAAGAGTTTAACACAAATAAAAAAACTATTCTAGATATGTGAATTATTAAAGCCAGTGTATATTCTATAAAGCAAGGTACGTGGATGTATTTTAAAGGCTTTTTTACAGAATTCAGCAGTAGTTTGAATTTTTTGTCACAATCAATAGGACTTATTAAAAACCAAACAGTTCCTCTTTTCACAGACACCCCCCCCCTCCAGATAACATAGAGAGGAAAAACGTAATTGCCTAAAATCAATTGGGTATTTGTTTTTAAATCCCCTGGGATTTTTCTGCTTGGTATCTAATGTTTAATTTGCTTTTATTCATTCCAGAATAAATGGATGGCAGTCACAGAGACCTGCAATAGACAGGTGGTTAAGGTACTCACATGAGATCCCTGGGTTCAAGCCTCTATAGCAGACAGAACAGAAACTTTTGCCTGAGGCTTTAGCATCCTACCTACCTTAACCTGTCAGTCCTTATAGCTGGAAGAGTTTAATACTGTATAAATAATGAAACATTTGTAGGGAAAGGGAGTGTGGGCATGAAAACTCTGTCATTGGGGGGCTAATTTAGGAAGAATGAAGGCACAGATTCAAATCTTTCTTCATCAATGAAGAAAAGAGAGCATAAAAGGCTCTCATGTCAACTAGAATATACAGTAAGCAAAGTTGCTACATTCAGTCTTTCTGATATCTGTGAATTTATCTCTCTCCCCAGCCCTAGTGGCCAGTAAATTTAAGAGATCTTAAAATTGTTCTAAATGATACTTAAAATATGTCGAATCCTCAAAAATCTGTCATTGGGTAGAACATTTTCTTTGCAGTTAAAATTAGGCTTAAGATATAAGATTATTACTGTCAATAGATCCTGTAGTTATCTGCACATTCCTGTTTAAAATGAGCCCCATTTTACTTTCTAAACACACTTAATTTGAAAGCAACTGTAGGAGGTCGTTATAAGACAAAAGAAAATTTTATGTCTAACTCCTTCTCTAACAAACTCAGACGTTTGCCATGAAGAACCATCTCATGCTACAGAGCATGGACAGCTTTGCTTTTGTTGTTGCTTTACCTCCAAGAATTAAATGAAAGTGGAGACCAGTTTCTCATAGAATCTGGGAAGCAGCCTGAGATATTCACTCAGCTTCCTCTTCTGTGACACAATGAAAATATGAGTCTCAATTATCTCAGTGGCACCCAGGACACAAAAGTATATATGTGTGTAGTTGAATATTTTGTTTGTTTGCTTGCTTTGTTTTGGATGGGTTACAAAAGCAAGGCTTTCATGTCTGAAACTTGTTGGGTAGGTCATGAAGACTTAATCAGGTAAGGGGGTCCTTGCTCTGCTGGTTTCCCTGTCTGACTATTGGAGTTAAAGACCTGAAGGCAATGGTTGTAGCACTAGTTGGCAGCTCTCTGGGTGCAGGTTCCACTAGATACATCGTTAATGGGTTACTCCTGCCAGGTTTCAGTTGAAGCAGCAAGTCTAGAGTCCGCAGGTAGATGAGTTTTTCCAACTGAAAGATAGCAGGTACACCAACTGGACTGAGAAAACAAGAGGGAAATGTGTGTGGCAATGTGAGGGACAGCTCTCTCTAATGGGCTGTGGGTGTTGTACTCAGAGTGATGAAATGGGGGGCAAGCAGAGGAAAGGTTGGAAAGGCTTTGAAGTGAGAAGCTTCAGCCTAAATCCATAACAATGCATAATCAAATACATATGCAAAGACTGTCTTGTGTTGCTACCTAGAGGCCCATAAAATCAGATGTATACAGTGCCTGTCATTAGCAAAATGTTGACTGTTAATGCTGTTAATTTTCTGTAGTGTACTTCAGTTTACTTATATGACGGACAGAGCTAGAAGCTCCTTCCTTAATATTTTAACCTAGTTCCTAAACAGTGACAAATAATTTCTGACTTTGTGAAATTAATGAGGCCTGTTTGCCAATGGCTTGCTTGTGACAGGATTTTCTGATGTCTAATAAGGAACAAGATCAATTAGCTGTTTCTTCAGAGAAGGCACTGCTACTGACTTTTGCCTACCATTCTGTTTGTTTTCAAAATTCATGATAGAACAGGATATATTTGAGCCTTTTTACCACCACTGCTTAATTTACCAGAAGTTGTCTTAGAGTTGAAAAGTTGAAGGACAGGCACAGACTGTAATCATACAGCCTTCCTTCCCCTCAAAGGCAGATTTATAATTTGAGATTTAGTCAGAGCTGCTTGGGGATCCCTACGGCAGTACAATACCATTTGTTCAACAAGAAGATTGAAATAGCAAAATTATCATGACCACTCCTCAGCTGAACTGGCTAGCCTGTTCTTTACCAACAACTGTCACTCTCTGATGGCTTGATCCCACCATGCAGTCAGACCTTGTGTAAGGGAGTAGTCCCTTATGATGTTTGGAAATGTCTGGCAAATATTAAGTAATTTCACAGTCTCAGCCAGGAAGGAACAGAGTTTTAACCCCAACAGGCAGACTGAACTGAGTGGAAAGGGAAAAAAGGGTTATGTGAGTTATTCAGGGAATGAATCAAAACTGGGCATAAAACTACATTTATCTCCTACATGTCAGCTAAAAAATTTCAGTGCCATCCCATCTTCTAAAAGATGGTGATTTGGTACAATTCTACAGTACTTGGAAGGTTGTGTTTAATGTTTGGTATGGTTTTCTTTGCCTTCAATCAAATTAGGATCTTTCAAATGATGGTTTATAGCAGGAGGAGGGCTATCACTTTTCTCTCAGTAGTTCACCCACTTAACAGGACAACTTTTACCTTGCAAGAAAAATTTAAACTCCTGTCCTGTGTCCTCCAGACACAAACCCAATCCCATCACTAGCTCAATCATCAGCTGAACAGAGAAAGCAATCCTCCCAAATCCCATGTTCCTGTTCCTACTTGACATTGGATCTTTCTTCCCTTTATTTACTTCATTTCCTGTGCTCAGTGTGCAAAGATCCTCTCTAGGTTCATTAATTCATTCCACTTTGGCAGCATGTTACATGCAGACAATCTATTGAGGATGAGAGGAAATTATATTACTCTTTTGAGATGATAATACCTGACTTTAACATCTCTTAGCGGTATCTAGCATCTCCATTGTGTTATGTCAGTGAAAGAGATCATAGAGTGTAGGTCTGCATTGTAAACCAAAAGGAGAGGGAGGGGCAATACTATCTGCTATCAAAATTAAGCTTCTAATAAATCAGCAACAGAAGGGGAAGGGGCAGCAGAACTACATCTCCTTGTCTTTTCTGCTCTCACTAATACACTAGGTTGGTTATATATGGCTCATTTTAGTGACATCATAACCATTCTCTTGGTCATTATTATGTTACTTAAACAGATTTACGATATGCGTGTTTGAATGAAAAAAAGATGAAGAGGGGATGTTCAAGGAGCCATGAGAAAAGACATTCAAGGGTTGTGGTTAAGACCACCCTAAGAAGCACTGTGAGCAGCTTTGCTTTATAAACCATGTCAGTAGGTCTGTCTTGTAGGTAAGACATAGGAAAGGTAGCTGGGACAACTTCAATATTGTTGCTGCTTCCATTTTTTTGCTATCTGGCCTTCAGAAACTGTTTAGTTTTTCAGTATTGTTTCTACATCTCCACGGTGAGAGGGAGAGAGTAGCTTCTGTGCTTTAATGACTAGATGGATGCTAAACACAATAATTAATTTGATACAGTTAGTATAGCAATCATGGAGAACTTGGTTCAGCTTTTGTCTTTAACATATTCATGGGGCAGATTTCACAGAATCACAGAATCACAGAATAACCAAGTTGGAAGAGACCCACTGGATCGTCGAGTCCAACCATTGCCACCAATCCCTAAATCATGCTCCTAAGCACCTCATCCACCCTCACCTTAAACACCTCCAGGGACGGCGACTCAACCACCTCCTGGGCAAACCGTTCCAATGCCTAACCACCCTCTCCATGAAGAATTTTTTCCTAATCTCAAGCCTAAATCTCCCCTGGTGGAGCTTGAGGCCATTCCCTCTCGTCCTGGCCCCTGTCACTTCGGAGAAGAGGCCAGCACCCTCCTCTCCACAACCTCCCTTCAGGTAGTTGTAGAGAGTAATAAGGTCTCCCCTCAGCCTCCTCTTCTCCAGGCTAAACAACCGCAGCTCTCTCAGTTGCTCCTCATAAGATTTGTTCTCCAGCCCCCTCACCAGATTTGATCCTGAATGCTGATAATTTCATATGAGGATGGAGATGGAGTTGAATATAAGGGTATTTCTAATCCATCTACTGCCCTAGCAAGCAGCTCATCAAGAGAATCATTAGCAGCGTGAAATTTTTAAATATATGTTTACAAATGATTCTGTAAAGAGGATGCCTGGAAGAGCTCTTCAGCTTTTCCAGGTGAATTTCAATGGCCACATCATCTACGGATACAATGCAGAAGGTTAAAGAGGTCAAGTCTGAGACAAATGGACCTCTGTTTAACTCTTCATGACCTGGTAATGCTGGCAGAATTCCTTCTGCCTCTCTACCACTCCTTAATATCCCTGCTGGCATTCGTCACATACCTAGAACGGCAACTTATCACTTCTGCACCTATGGCTAGCTGATGTTCCACTGCCGTCTATGCCTCTGATTGTAAGCTATGAGTGTGAAATCAGAGTCCAAAGAAGAATTAAAATCCTGCATCACTGTTCCTACAATTGCCTTATACCTATTTCTAGTGCATTCTGACTACTATTTCTAAAACAGTCAGAATGAAGTGGTCCTGTTTGCTGTATTACAAGCGTGGTGAAAAGTATGAATGAGGGCTGTGTTAAAGCAGAATAATTTTCCAGAGGGAAAAGCCAAAGGAAAGAAAATAAAAATTAAGTTTTTAAATGGATTTCTGAACTTTCTGAGAGGCTGCAGACACAGCATCCTAGTTTTTCAGTTCTATGAACTGATAAGTATCCTCCATTTTTTTTGCTGCTAAACTTCCTCATGCAGCCAAAATATAATACAAGCAGTCCCTTAGCACAGATTTATATTATTTTTAGCCACGTGCAGGCACCAACAGTTTTAGGTCCTCAAAGCCTAATAATATTTCTCCTTTAAAGAAGAAAGAGAGAGAAGTAATCCTTCACAGCAGATCAGAGCAGGAGGAGGTTACTAATAAAAGTTGGGACTGGCAGATTCAGCATCATATCCTAATTAGATGGGAACTTGGCATCTGCAGTGTGACTTCTACCCTGGTAAAGCTCTCTTATGATTAGAGAAGGGAATAAATTCAATAACTCCTAAAGCTATTATGGTCTAAAATCTGAATGGCTCTGTGAACAACCTCAAATTTAAATGATCCTGACTTCAAACTTCTAAAATAAAATGTTCTAAACCACAGAAAAGAGTTAATTTTAAGGGAAAGGCACTGGAATAAAATTCAGGTCATTTCAGTCTTATTACCAATTCGGTACCAAATTTTCGAAGTGATACTAGGCAAGGCACATAAGATAAGGCCACATTTGTTGAATGTTCTCTTGCTTGTCTTGCTTCTTCAGATAAAAACAGCTTTGAGAAGGGGGGTTCTGACATACAAGTCCGTGATCTCAGGCTCTTCTAAAGCATAAATAGCCGGAAGGAATTCAGAAGTGGCATATCTTCATCAGAACACTGGGAGCAAATTCATCAGCACAGATTTACTCATCTATAGTATTGGCATTTACATCTGAGATAGTCATCTAGGTCACCTTCACAACTCATGAGAAAGAGTCAGTTCTAGAGCACAATTCATTTAATTCAGATGTAGATGTCAGGAGAATCATTCCCTGGAATTTCCTATTTCTTTCCTCTGCGTACGTATTAGATCTAGGCAATTAGGTCAGATGCATATTTATTATGCACATTTATCAATGAATCCCAAGTTATGACCCCTTGCAGAAGATAACCTCCTTCAGGCATTTAGATTGCCATGACTAGACTTGTGGTTAGTTCTCAATGATGGCATTCTTACTGACCTATCTTCTCTTGAGAAACAAATTTTTGCCATGATTGGGTAGAGCTAAGAGGATTAGAACAGGAATAAGATGAGCACTGATGAAATAAGGAGTAGAGTTATGAACTCCTTCAGTCAAGAACTATTAATTTCTGCTGTATGATAAAGAAAAACAACAAAACACCCTTCTCCAAATGTAAATAATTCTGTCTGCAAGGGAAGAAATGCACTTGTAAATCTTGTTTCAAGTGTTAGCGTTATCGGGCATTCTTCACAGCCTACTAAAGCATCCCTTTCACAAAGTGGGGTAGTAAAAGAAATACCATTTTCTCAGTTCAGGAGGCTGGTTTCACAAAGCTGGTCAGAACTTCACATTCAATTGAAACTGTGCAACAAATTCAAAGGTGGGGACAAGGCAAAAAGAAGAAATAAAAAAAGAGGCACTAGGGGAAAGATTTCTGAAGAAGATGAATGGGAGAGAGAGTAAAAAAAAAAAAGGATCAGAAAATAAATAAAATCAAAACCACAGCCTGGCAAACACCCCACTGCCACAAAGGAAGCCATTCATTTACATTCGCAAGGAACCCAACAGCAGCTGGAGGTGTCTGGGCACTGCTATTCCACAGATGATGTCAGGACTGCAGAAGATTTTTCAATTAATCTCTCTTGACCCTATGCCTTGAACCCTCATTCCTATTTTTAACAACCCCATTCTGTTGGATGACCTTGGGACCCAGTGACCAATAATGCCCATTTAAGTAACTGCGGGGGTGTCGGTAAGTATGCAAGGAGAATTTGCAAGGGGCTCATTATATAGAGAGTTAGTTACCACAAAGAAGGACTCTCTCTCTGTCTCATTCTTGCTTGTAGTCTAGTAGCTGGGGACCTTAAGCAGAGAATCGGTCATGCTAAACACACAAAAAAGGCTCTAAAAAAGCTATTCTACATGTAAGTGGTTATAGAACTTTGAGAAAAGACAAAAGGTCATATGAATATATAACAATCAAATTCCCAACATAATGAAGGAATGCACTGAAAACCTTCATATTCCTTCTCTCTACTAAAATATGAGACATAAAGTGTAACTAAAACAAAGAAAAGAAACCTAGATCTTGTTTTACTGCACACTGTGGAACCTAGGCTATTCCTGTTAATTATTTTGAAAGGCTAACAGACGAGCGATTTGGCTTCAAGTTCATGCATGTGCACCAAATGTAAAGAAAAATTTTGTTTGAGTCACAAGGGACAAAAGTGCACTAAATCACTTTGACTCAACAATTTTACAGAATATAGTTTTATGCCTACTAGACGTTGCTTCAAAATATCCTCATAGAGATTCAGAAAACTTAACTTTTATTCCAGTATGAAAATAAGTAAGCATTGTAAGGTTATGAATATATTTTCTTTCCTTTCTTCCATGCACGTGCTTGGCAGGCTGAAAATAATATATTTCTCTGTTCTGTTTAATAAACAAACAAACAACAAAACCCAACCAAACAGAAAATTCCAAACCGAAACCAAAACAAAAAAAAATTGTCCTCTGTTGAATAGTGCTATGATGACAACACAAGAATGAAAAAAGCTGTGTTTTGTGATGCTGTGCAAGTCTCTCTCTACTCCTCTGGTGGTGGAAGGACAGCCATGCTGGTCTTCACTCTAGATATCAATGATCTATCCTTCCAGAAAAATTCTCTGCACCAGAGTGGAGGAATGAGATAGGGCTGGGCTTAAAAGGAATATATGTTAAATGTGGTAGATGGGGTTGTACTTGAAGATAACCACTGCAATTGAGTGGAAAATTTTCTTTGTAGTGTCCCCACTCCTAGTGCTCTGGTAGGCAAGAAATGAAGAACAGGTGAGAAGATATATAGGAGTTGTGTGGGTGCTGTTGGATTAATGCTATTAATCAGAACATAAAAACTGTCATCCTGGGTCAGACTAAAGGTCTGTAGCACAATAACCTGTTTCTGACAGTGACCTGCAACAGATGTTTGGGGAAAGTGTATTAAAAACATGGCAATTACAGAGTGATCTTTCCCCTAGCTGTACTCTTATGTCTGCAATCAGCAGTTTAGAAATTTCCCAGGTTTTTGTTTCTGAAGCTTTCAGAATGCTTTTGTGTAAAACTTCACAAAATCCAAGAGTAAAGTCAGGCATTGTTTTACATGTGGTGGTGAAAACCATTCTTCGTTATAAGAATGAATGAAATGTGGACAGCGTGGTAATAGAACTCCAAACACTATTGAGCCCCTCACTAAGACTCTTTGGCATATAGAGAGAGCATATCGCTTTTTTCTGGAATGCCATTCAAGCTCCATGCTCATCAGATCGTGCCAAAGAGCATGAACCTAGCAGATTTTGTGCTGAAAAGCTGGATACAGTACTGAAGCAGGAAAATTTAAAGGCCCTCTGAAAGTTCATAAGTTATGATAAACTTGTTCACTCTTGTATACGTAATTGTCCTTACACCACACTCACTAGGTCATTGACTAGCAAGACGGCCAATGCTCTCTACCCTAGCAGCGTTAAACAAAACTGATCCTAAATGGTGATCAAAGGAAAGCAGAAGAACAATGACAGTAAGATCCACAGAAATCCATCAAATTCTAAAATGCATCAAGTAGAGTAACAGCCCAGAGGAGACTCAGATAAAGGCACAAGTAACTCTTGTTACCTATTCCTTTGAGGCTGAATGCATAGCCTCATGAGTTCTCGAATAGATCTGTTCATTTCTTTATGCATTCAAGGGCCTTTCTCTTCTAATGGAGAAATTTCATTCTGCTCAGTTCCATTGATTATCAAAAAAAAAAAACTAAAATTCAAAATGCTGCTGTGTGCATTTCTCCACTGATGTTACAAATCTCACTTGCCTCTGTTTGCTGTTGTCACTCTAGTTTCATGCTGGACAGACCATTTATGTGTGTTTCCAAAACAAACTTGCCACTGCTATGTTGAGACTTTGCTTCTATATTCTGTATTTTGTGACGTCAGGCAAACACTCCCTTTTTTCTTGTCTATTCAAATTAATTACTGTTATAGCTTTTCTTTTTCACCACTTATACCTTTAAAATCCCTTCTTTATTTAATTCTCTGGCTTTGTACCAGTACTGTTTGACTCTCAAGAAGTATTTTTGGGGCATTCTTGGCTAAAAAAGATAGGATAGATTAAATTAAATCAGTTCTGTGTTTTTTATCTCAGTACTTCCACTTTCTCCTGTCAGCAAAATACCTATAATAACTGAAGCATTTACAAATTCAGTATTTTAGAATTTTTTTTCAGTCCAAATTTTCTAACTTCACTTTTTTAAAGCTAAGAAAAAGAAACTTGTGTGATAGATCTAAAATAAATTCTAAATTTCTTCTTCTAAAATGTATTTAACTGCTTAAACTGGATTATTATTATTTATATAGCAGTCCTCATGTTTTCTGGAAATTTAAAATAAATTCATGTTGCTGCTGCAAGATATCTTTGATCAGATGTGTAGTTCCTAAAGTATTTTGAGTTTCTTTCTTTCCAGGCAGAGTTTGCAATACTGATGCTATCAGCTGATTTACAAAGATGGAAGTTTCGGCGGAAAAAAGTTAGATATATTATGAGGGTTTTGTCATTACAAGTTTAACGCCCAGATAACCCTCATTCTCCTTAACTGAAAAAACAAATTTAATGGATTTTATTTACATCGCATTCTATATATGGAAAGGTGGGTTTTTTTTCTTTAAAAAGCTTTGCTGTTCTTTTAAACACAACCCTGAGGAAAAAAATATCAGCCTTCTACTTGGAGTTTTGATTCATATCCTCTTTCTTTTAAGTCATATACCTGACTTATTTGTAAAAACTTCTAATAAACATGAATCTGACAGTCAGCCTAATATGCTAGAATCAAAAGCTATTATTGACTTTGCCATATTGATCAATGGTGGCCCAAGCCCTGTAATAGATTGCGGTGTTTCTCTCTGAACACAGATGCTCAGCAGTTCCTTCTCTGCATTAAATGTATGTTCCTCTGTCAGGAAGTGTTAAAATGACTTGGTTCAGAGCCTTCTGTTCCAGGACTTACCTTCCATGGATTGGGCACATGATGCATTTCCAGGGCCACATAAATGCCAAAGCAGCAGGTTGCTGCTTTAGTTTAGAGGTGGATTTCAGGTAGCTTCTTGCCCCTCACCCCTGCTTTACTCATTCTTAGCAACACGTCCAACCCCTTTCCCATAGTATGTCCCATAGAATTATAGAATTACAGAATCATGGAATTACTTGGTTGGAAAAGACCTTTGAGAACATCGAGTCCAACTGTACCTGTCCAGTACCAAACCATGTCCCTGAGCACTTCATCTACCTGTCTTTGAAATCCCTCCAGGGATGGTGACTCAATCACCTTCCTGGGCAGCCTTTTCCAGTGCCTGATAGCCCTTTCAGTGAAGAATTTTTTCCTGATATTTAATCTGAACCTCCCCTGGCTCAGTTTGAGGTTCAGATTATCCTCTTGTCCTATTGCTTGTCACTTGGTAGAAGAAAAGAGACAAACACCCACCTCTCTGCAACCTCCTTTCAGGTAGTTGTAGGCAGTGATAAGGTCTCCCCTCAGCCTCCTTTTCTCCAGGGTAGACAAGCCCAGTTCCATCAGCTGGTCCTCATAACACTTGTTCACCTTCACCATCTTTGTTGTCCTCCTCTGGACATGCTTTGGCCCCTCAATGTCTTTCTTGTAGGGAGGGGCCCAAAACAGAACACAGTATTCAAGGAGTGGCCTTACCAATGCTGAGTAAAAGGGTACAAACTCATCCCTTGAACTGATGGCCACTGTTTTTGATACAAATCAAGATGCCACTGGCCTTCCTGGCCAGCTGGCCACACTGCTGATTCATATTCAACCGGCTGTCAGCAAACACCCCCAGATCCTTCTCTGCCAGCCAGCTTTCCAGCCACTCTGCCCCAAGCCTGTAGTGCTGCATGGCGTTGTTGTGTCCCAAGTGCAGGACTTTCCACTTGGCCCTGTTGAACCTCATCCCGTTGGTCTCAGCCCAGCAGTCCAGCCTGTTCAGATCCTCCTGTAGTCTCCCGACCCTCCAGCAGATCGAGACTTCCTCCCAGCTTAGTGACGTCCACAAACTTACTAAGGGTACACTCAATCCCTTCAGTCAGATCATCGATAAAGATATTGAACAGAACTCGCTAACATTCATGTACTTTTGCTTCATTGCTCAGCTGTGTGTGCTGTGTCCACATCATATAGACTGGGAATGGAGCCATGGGGAAGATAATTGACTTGTCATACAGAAAGCTCATGAATAAGAGGGAGTTTGAAAGCACTCCTTTCACGTCAACAGCGTGTGTATGAAATGTTGACTAGCTTTTCCCTCCTTATGTTCCTCCAACCAAACTTATCCCAGCTCTAAATTCCAAGAAAGTCACTATGTGAAAAAGATCTCTTCATCTGCTTGAAAAGTATAGCAGGATGGCTTCTCCATGACAGCAGTCTGAGCTCATAGCAACCCTGAGAAGGACTATCTGATGCCTAGATGTAACTTAACCTTCAGCAGACTGTGTTGTTGTGGTCTTTTCTGAGCTACCTAGAGGTCTTAGGTAGCAGCTAACTACATCAGCCCTGTGAATCAGATTGATGGCCTCTAATAAGCACTAGCAGCCACATGGAAGTCAGCCCCCATGTTTTGTAGTACTCCAGGGTGGGATTTAGGCCAATGATCAGTCCAGCTAAGTTCTTAGTGGCAACATCCTTTCATGAGTGGTATAAGGATTCAGAAAATACAGGAAATTCTGCTATTTCTACAGATGCCCCTTCTCTTGAAGAAAAGAAATACCACCCCCCCATGTTTCTGGAAATAAGCAATTCAGAAATGTTTAATGCAGAGATGACTACGGAAAACTTCTCTTCTGAACAAAAAGATGTAATCTACAGAACAGCTAGTCACAAAAAGTGTTTCAATATTATCTTTTCACAGGAAAAATATGTACATAATGTCATAATATTCAAGAAAAGTGAAACAAACACATAAATACTCTTTTCAGTGAAACCTTATATTTTTCAAGGAGTTTTTTCCTAAATTGGAATATTTCCACTGGATTCAATCAGAATAGTAGCAAAAGATTAAAGAAAAGCAGAGGGGTTCAGTGATCCTCTTGAGACAGGTCACAATTTGCAAGTGAGACTCAAGCAGTTTAGGAGCAAGGTGTGTACAGAAACTACACAGACAAAAGCTTGCATTGCATTTCCCTGAGAATAAGTCCAAATCCAACATTTCTAGATCTATTAATTGACAGCCGTTCATTCAAACTGGGAGAAAACAGCACCATGCCATGAAGCAAACAATGGACATTGGCATTGAAATGAATAGCATATGGAGAACATGAGAGTTTTAGAGCAGGTGGTATCAAACTCTTCCTGTGCAAGTCAAGGGCTCAGTGTTCCCAGAGCAACTCAGCAGAGAGCTCCCCAAAGCAATCTCTTACAGTCTTCTGTAGTATGTAAATTTATTGAAATACAGTCCGCTTTGCCTACTGGGAGATGAGTGCGCTGTGATCCGTCCTCTCAGCCCACACTGACACATGCAGCTGACATTGTGGTTTTGAAGATTTCCCTTTTGTTTTCGCTCCCAGCTCGTGGGAGGGGGAGAAAAGGAGGAAGGGGAAAGAGGAGGGTGTAATGCACCCGCGAGTGTGTGTAGGCAGGCCAAAAGGATCTGTGCCACTGAACACCCAGATGGCAGGAAAAAGTCACCTTTTACTAACTGGATTTGAGGCAGATTTTTGTAGTGTGTGGGTGTGAGACAGGGCAGGGGCTGTGAGGAGGATGCAGGAAAGCAGAGCATGTAAGTGCACATATGTTCACCCCAGAAAGAGGGAAAGAAGGGCACACAAGGGATAAACAGGCATACGTAGAGTGACACGAGTTGCACAGGGAAGAGGAGATAAGTTATGGAGACAAACTTCAGAAGCAGAAATCCAAGCATGAAATAAGCCTCTCCTTTGCCCTCCTCTGTGCAGAGTCACATGGGAGGTCACCGGCTTTCCACTGGCTTTGCAAGGTATGTTGCAGGAAAACTTCCTTTCCTACATACTCCCTGAACTGAGCTTTAAAATGGTGAAAAACTGTCTACCTTGAGCTATTCTGTCTTTACACCCGCTGAGGTGATACAGCCCAAATGCAAGCCCAAGGCCAAATTCTGTGACTTCAAGCTCCTGACCACAAGGCTGTGCCTCTACCTGTACCTCTCTACAATCTCAATTCATGGCTTTAGGAAGAAATAAGCCATAAGAAACAATGCAAATCTTATCTCCATGCTAATAAACTGGAGCTGGACAATCCTGCTTTATCTGGAAGTATATGGGATACACATAAATAATATTCTAAAGATGCAACATAATATCTCTAAATATCCCACATTAACTACTTGCCTGAATCAGTACTGATGCTCATCCTAAAGGTATCTAAAGATCTTTGCAATTCTTTCCATAATAGGAGGTGTAATGAAATGCATGCAAGACAGCTTAAGGCCATGACCATTTCAGTTTGGTGGTGGTTCTTAAAGATTTGTAATTAAGTCAGATCTGCTAAGACTGACAAGCTTTCCAGTGAGATATGACCAGACTGAGGAAGATGTAAGCCTTTTGGTGACTGAAAAGAGAAGGGATAGAAGGATCATTTCAACCTTAGCTAGAGTAAGAATGCAAAACTGCACAAAGAAAATCTGATAAAGAATTACCCTAAGACCCTTGCCCAGAAAGTATGTTGTAACTTTACATCTCTAATGCCCACAAGCTATAGGTCGTGGGTGACCATGATGGGTAATTTTGATTAATATTTTGATATATTATTATTTCTTATTTGATAACAGAATTTAAGTCAGTAATTCCCGAACTGAATAGGTATTGTCTGTATCCTTCACTCAGCAGAGCAGGCAAAGGATCACCCAATGCCTCTGCAAATGCAAGAATTTTGCCCACCATGCTTTTTCTGATAAATACGTAGGGAAAGATTGAGCCCCAGTCACCAGAGAGATGTCTTGCATTGTATTAATAAAGAGGTATGTAGAGTCACCTCACATGCTGGCATGTGCCACTGGGGAAATCCACTGGGAATATCTCAGCAGTGAGTATCAAGGAAATCCTTTTTTTTCCTGGTGCATTAAAGTGAAATCAAAAAGCAAATGAAAACAAGAAAAAATAATGCACTCACATCTCTCTGAAGGCAGCAGATGCTTCAAAATTCACCAGGCGAGGTCTGTTGTGTAGCAGACAGAGGAATAGAGAGTGGCTGTATGGCTTCCTCCACTCCCCAGAGCTGCTCCAGGGATCACATCTACACATGGAATTTTTATGTTTCTATCTATCTGGATGATTGTTATGCAGATATTTGGTATGGGGAGTTGAATTTGGTTTCTGGTCCTTCTTAGCTGAAAGGGACATTAGCGTTAGTGATCAAAGGTGTGAACCTCAGCCCTTGTATCCAACTTTCCACCTTGCACATGCTCCTGCTCCTGTTAAGTGAGAGCTGATTCTGGCTGAGTGTGTCTGGCATTTTTTATCAGGAGCTGCACTTTAATGAGAGCCTGATTCAAAACCCACCAAAGCCAATGGAAAGACTCTCAGGAGCTTTGGGTCAGGTTTATAACAAGTCATCTTCAGTACCTCTAGTAGAACAGATCATTGGATGGAATGAATCAGTGCAATGGCATCAGCTTCCACAAAGGGAAGCCAAGGTACATTAATGGAGATCTATTCCAGGAGCTCTGCCAGTGGGGTAAAAAGTTTTCTCTATAACAATGCAACAAAGCTGCAGCACCTTGGATTGCAAGTTTTATTGATCCATTGCTGTACCTTGATACCTTCTAGAAATTCTTTGTGCAGTTTTGATCTCAAAAAGGTTCACTTAAAATATACCTGAACTTCACTTGCAGAGTGCTTATTTCTTTGCGATTGGAACAACAGAAAAAAAAGAACAGCAAAAAAAGAAAGCAATTTTTTCAGTAATATAACAAAATATATTACAGTTTTCTTGGGTCAGAGGTACTTATACACAGATGCCAACATGGAAAAGCCACACCTCTAAACACTTCTTTTAAGGAAATACACATACTGTTAAATGCCTTGTCTGATCTCTCTTACGGTACTGATTCAAGTGCTGCAAGTGTCAGTAATGGGATGGATGAGTCAATCTGGGACATAGTCCCCAGTTCCCTGTAGAGTCCCATGTAGGGTCCCATGTAGGGTATGACAGTCCCTTTTATCAGGATGCTGTTTTTTCTTGGTACAAAGATGTTGTCACAGACTTGTGGAAGGTATTGTCAAGGAAGCTGCATTCTGAGCAGGTCCTTTCCTCCAAGCTGTTGTGCAGGAATACATGCTATTTTACCAGCTCAAACTGTCAAGCAAGGATGGATCACGTAATGCCAAATTCTGCAATACAGAGGTTATCTCATGAAAAATACATTTTATACTTTACGTTTCATTCTGAACCAAAAAGTCACTTTTTTTCTGAAATACATACATCAGACCTCTCTAAGATACTCTGCTGTAGGCATCTAATTCTTTGCAATCTGCATCAGAGATGTCATCCCATTAAAGACAATTAATTTTGAATGATTGTTTATTGGATGCAAGCATTTAAGATTACTATTTTAAGGACAGACAGGCTGTTCACTTCCTCCACTGACCACAGAAGGTGTGGAGATAATCAGCTCAGATTTAAGCGTCTATCTTTTAGATATTAAATAAAACCCATCCTTGAAACCTGAGTGGAGGACCCATATACTGCAAATGGAAAAGGTATGATTAGGGGTGCAGACTTCAGAGGACATTGTTACCAGAAGATCCCTAATTCTCACCAAGACACAGATGAAGATACTCCAGCCAATTTAAGAGCTCACTTTGCTCATGGAGGCAGTCTTTGGCTCTTCCTGTACTGCCAACAGATTCACTGTTACATCTGTGTCTGTGCCAGGAAAACTTACCCTAGTTTCTGAGATGTGTAAAGGTTCTTATCGCAGATAAAACTGAACTGACATTCATAGATCTGAAGAAAATATATCACCAGAATATATTAATCTCACTCTAAATGCTTTGAATCCAGGTTCAAGGCAGGTTCTCCAGGTTCTGAGCTCAGTCACACTACACAGGATGGGTTTGACAGAAAACTGCATCCAGTTTCATATGACTCCAGAGAGCCAGAAGAAAAGAAAAAAATCACAAAAACAATGAACCAAGCAAACAAAAGGGGGAAAAAAAAAGTAGACTTAAAAACTAGGAAGGAAAAATATCAAACAAAGCTAAACAGCTGTGCTGCAAATAATGCATCGTGCTTTTAATTTTCATGCACAAAATTTCTTTCGGCAAAATAAAATAAGAACAATTAAAAAAAAGGATTTGCTGTATCCTTATTCAAGATGAATTCCCAGATTCTCTGAGTACCTTGATAAGACTCTTTATTTGGAGTTTAAACCTTAGAGACACAAGAGTACCTTGCTGTGGACAAAGAGTGAGATTATGCAGTGTAAGACTAACTTGGGAGTCCCACCTTACAGATTTACTACCCAGCTGATTTCCCCAGGCCCAGATGCAAACATCTGGGTGTTTGTATGCATGTTGACATTTATTTCTTTATTTTTTAATGCCATGGGGAACTGAGGATTAGGCTTGTTATTTCAACTAACCAGACATTAAAATACCTTGAGCCGATTGTGCCCTTACTGAGTTACAACTGAAAAGCACTAGGCAGAGGATGACACAATCCTAAGAAATAATAAAAGAGATTAATACAAACGACAAGGACAGCACTAACAGCACCCAGATGTAATGCACCGAGTCTTTTTTTTTCCCCCCTTCCCTTTCACACTGTTGTAGATCAGCCACCAGAGGGAGTCCAGGAGACCCCCCTCCCAACTACTGCAGGATAAACCTACCAGCTTTTGGAAGAATAAAGTTAATTAAACATTTTCTGCCGAGGGCTGCAGAGTTCAAACCAATATGAGATGTTTTATGCCACCACAAGATCTACGTCATAGCAAGATTTCTCAGAAAAGCTAAATAAGACTTAATTTACAGTTTAACTTCCCCAAGAAAACAAAGGGAATAAAGAAATAAGTTGACATTGTTAGAATAATTGTTGATGCTGAAAATGGTTTTCTCCCTGTGTATTTCTGCTTAAATAATATTATATGTTTAGAGGTCAACAGAATGGAAAAGAAGGTCAGAAGACCAGAATCCAAAGGGTAAACAGTACTTCTTCTGCATCACCATACACTTGCTCATGTGTATAGAAATATACACATATTTAAACACAGGTACAATATATACTGTTCAGTTTTACTGGTTGTTAGGAGAGGATGAAACACCGGACAGGTCACTTACTGCATTAGCCAATGTAATTGACTGTTAGCAATGAGACCATATATTCTTTACAGGTCTAATCTATGGTGCTTTCCACAGCCACTGAGGATGGGATCAAGAGCCTCAGAAGTCTAGAGCCAAATTCATCCAACCAAATACAAATCTCAAGGCCAACATGAGATGTTTGTCTTTTCCTACCTCTCCATTACCTAAGAAGGGAGCTGAAAAGTGGAAGTCTACATTAAAGCTGATCAAATGACTATCACCACCGATCTATCCATGTCTCAGTTCTCCAGCTGCAAGTGGTACACAGTCTTTCATGTTTTCATCTATTTTGTCCCTATAGCTCTATGCTTTATTACTACATCCATGTAGATTAATACAATACAGTTTTATCTGCATCCTTTTGTTTCAGTCCTTCTTTGAAAAAGAAGATGAACTAAAATTACCAGCATTAGAATCTGAACCCTGGATAGAAGTATGGTCTTTGATTCCATTGTACAATTACAGTGAGGGTCCAGTTTTCATAGCCGTTCCTTAGCCTACACACTCAGATGATAATAGCTTGTGCTGTTCCACGCCGGACTTTTTACCAGCACAAGGCAGTATTATAACACTGAAGTCAATGGCATTACTTTAAATTATATGGTTGGATACCTCTTTATAATCTACACAATAAACACTTGTGCTTTATGTAGCTTCAGCATCTTTTTTTTTTTCCGCAGGAAAAGAATAACTTTTTATTTATTATCATTGGGGTTTTTTGCATAGCTGGCAAGAAGGTTAGAGTTAGTCTCTTTCTCTATCCTCCTCTCTGAGTATCAGCTATTCTTCATGGGGGATATATGAGGAGTTTTACACAGTTTTAATATCCACTAGAAATTACATCTCACTGCCTTTAGAGACTGCACCTTTAAAATTCAATTTCAAATAAATATAATTATAAAATAAGGCAGAAAAAAAAGGCAAGAGAAGGAAAGAGAGTATCAGAATTCACTTTCTCACTATAAGAGCTCCAGGGAACAGTCAATGGGACTGAGGTTTTTAGTAACTGTAAGAAAAACAGCCTGGGTTTATGAGATTAACATGTTGTTTTGGTCACCATTCTCTATATGAAGCCAGAGATGGCAGAATCCCATTCTACAAAGGAGGAAAGTGAGCAGGAGTTTGCAGAGGGAGTTTTTATGTCTTCCCAAAAGCTGTCACAAAAATATTGGAAGAGAAGAGAATGAAAACACAACATGAAACAGGGTTGAAAGGAAGAAAGAAGACTGTTGAAGAATTATCTCAGGGTTCTTCCCTCCTAAATGCAGGGTCTAGGAGAGCACAGCTATGATTCTGGCAGGAATAAGAAAATCTACAAGCATTAAAAACCAACTGTCCCAAGGCCAAAAGCTCTGCAGCTTGTCAAATTCACTTAATAATGACACAAAGAGGATGATCCTGTTAAAATGTAAGATGGGTTTAACCCCCGTGTGCACTGTTTCTAACAACCCAGGATTTTTACCTGGAGAGGACTTCACATTAGAAAAAAAATAAGAAAATTCTTGTTTACAGATCTGAACAGTCCTGAGCTGATGGGTGTTCCTTCTGTTTGAAGCTAAGGGAAACAGAGCATATTTAGCATTTTGCAGAAGTGATCTGCTATTTATTGCTAGTAATACAGAAGACTGTGCTGTAACACCTGTTGGGACCCCAGTGTATGCACATCCTGGACGTAACAGCCAAGCAGGCATTGCTAAAAGGAGAAGCAGATGTGCAGAAAACACAGGTAGGAGAGGCTGAAGCTGCAGAGTAGGTCACTCACAGGATTTTCTGTCCTGTCCCTCAGACTGCACTGCATCTATGGAGCAGAAACATATTCAAGAATTATTTGAATGCTGAGGATGGATTGGTTACAATTAAAGCTCATCAGTCTGGTTAGAAATAGAACTGATGCTGTTGAATCTATGAGGAAATCTGTGTTCATTGGGAAAATCCTCGTATCAAATAAATACGAAGAAGTGACTTTGAGAAATGAGAAGCTATCTACTCACTCAGCACAGGCAACAGATGTTCAAGGTTCTTGAAAACTTGCAAGACAACAATTTTTGCATGTAGATGCCCCATTCCAGGTTCAGCAACCTTCCGGTATACTCTCTCTGACTTCCTGGGAAGAAACTGCTTTATGCAAAAGGCAACATTAATGCACATAGGGGAAGGCACGTGACTACAGGCTGTTTGGATCATGTGTAGGCTGGGCTCCAGCAGCTCACTTCTGATTTTATTTGCTAAATCTAGAAGTATAAATTCTCCGGAAATTGAGGTAAAGTATACTTTATGGGAAGAAATTCCTTTTTGTTTTCATTGGCTATTCTTGAATTTTAGACCAACCAGATAACATAGTTGTGAAAACAGAGCATTCCTGATGATTTCTGAGAACTCGAAAATGACATAAATAAAGGAAACAGGATTTATGGACATAGAAGGAATTATTTTCTCAGGAAATATACAGAAACAGCCAAACACCTCATTGGGGCAGACGTATTGCAAAATTGCTCAGAGGCTCAGGTCTTGCCTAGAGCAGATTTTGTTATAAAGTCATGTTTGGGCAACCAATGGTCCCAGGAAACATTTCTCCTTTTCTCTAGCATTTTTGCTAGTCACTGCTGGGACTTTGGTGGAAACCTGTGGGAGCTGGTTTCCTCTACAGCCTTTCCATATCATTCTCCAAGGACCAACTTCACCCCAGTTCAATCTGACCAACTGCACCAGGACACAGTAGAAAATTAATCAGCACTTACAAAGTCCTTTCTCTCATCTCACCTTCTCTTCTTCGCCTCCTTTCCCAGGCCTTGTCCTCTCTCACACAACTTGCCTATTGCATGATAACCCAGTAAGTATTTTTTCAGAGAACTGCCCTCATTTGCCATGCTTCTGAACAAGCAGAGTCTGCAGCCATTTGTTTAGCCACTGGGCTGACCAAATTAGATTAACAGGACACATGCCATGAGTAGAGGAGGATATGAGGAGGGGGGGACCCTTCTAACAGAAAGAGAAAAGTTGCTGGGAAAGTGCTGTCACCATGGCAGTTAACCCTGCCTTGGAAACGGTGTCTTTTATTCCTCCAGAAAATCTGATAGGTAATTCCCCTTTCCTCCCCTTCATGTGCATTGCAGAACTGGGGCAGAGCTGCACAGGATCAAAGCTATGCTTCAGAGCTCAGGAGGTTGTGACAGTTGCATTTTTGTGAGGGGAGCTGTGTGGGAGAAGCTTCCTTCTGCTAAATTCAGTGACACACTGTTAACAAGACAATACAACAACCTGGGCTGGTTGCTGTTTTCTCTCCCTCTCTCTCTTTGTTTTTACAGCCCAATGAGACCTTTCATTATATTTCAAACATATTTCCTTTAAAGTTGTTGTGAAGATTCCCTCCTACTGCTTCCACTGCTCTTCCTCTTCTTTCACTGGAGCTGATAAGCATCTTAGTCTATCAGGCTCTGTTTTATACATGCAATGCACAGCATGGGATTATAGCAAAGCAACTTGCTCTTCTCTGTCTGAGATGGCATTTCACAAGAAGTCCATTCTTACCAAGTCAGCTAGTGTCCCTCATCTCTAATTTCAGGGAAATTTAGCATGTTCTTCACCCACAGAGTCAGAGAACAAGTCAATAACATTTCCAAGACAGATTTCCTGATGCTGTAAATTAATTCAGCTCCTCTGAAGTCAAAGAACTTACTGTCAAGAGGGTCTGGATTAAAGCATGCAAACATTGGAAAAGTTGTTATTCATATTATATAGATGGTATAGTAGAGTTAGAAAAGGGTAATTCACACAGAATCACTGTCCTGGGAGCAGCCAGAAATCTCCTGCATCATAAACCAATGAGTCAAATACAGAACCTCTCTAGTATGAATCAGCAGTGATTGTCTTCCATGCAGAGCTCTGGAAAGCCCAGAGACTGGTCTGGTTTTCGAGAGAAAATTACCAAAAGAACCACAGGGAAACTTCCCTGCAAACACCCATCTTCAAACTACATATTACCAGTAACAAAGCCACACAAAATAGGAAAAGAACCAGCTGTACCACAATGTCATGATTTAGGCCAGGCCCAGCTAATACTAGGAGATAAAATTGTGCAGCTAGCCTTCCAAATATATTCCTCTCTCCCAAGGAAATGGGGGGGAAAAAATGAGAGGAAAAAAAGCTTGCAGGTTGGAAACTAAAACTGCAACTCTAACGAAAATATAGTAATGATAATAATGATGATTAAAATAATTAGAATATAATAAAATTTATATAAATATATGAAATAAAGTCCCCACCCAACCCCTTGATGACTGTATGTCACCACAAAATCTATAGAGCAGACACAGGGAATGGGTCCATGGCTAGGAGGGAGCTAAGCTCAGGAACTGGAGTCAGGACTGCATGGATCCAGGGTCAAGAGCAATTAGACAGACAAGGTCCTCAGTTGATATCAGCCATCACAGAAGAGCCATAAGACCCTCGTGATCTCTTATTTTATACCATGTGTTACTTATATGGGATAGAACACCCTGTTGGTCAGTTTAGGGTAACCTGTCCTGTCTACCCCAGCTTTGAAGTGCAGGCCTTTTCTGCCAGCTTAAGGATGGCATTGGTTATTATAGGGATAAGTATAAGCATTGGCATTTTTACATACCAGTGCCCTGTGTTATTACTTTTAGAAAGGAACACTGTTTCAAAAACTTGCACATAAGTTTCAGAAAATGAAGTTAGCTAGAGTGACTGAGTTGAGTCAGAAAACTGACTCTAATTTAGCTCAAACCACAACAAAAAGTTAATAAGATTTATCAAGAGATAACTTTGTGTTCTACAATTTTGACTTGGAGCTGGTACTTTTCTCAGCTCTCTGCCCATCTAATTGAAAGGTCTGGAAGCAGTGACCTCTCTCTGTTGGAGACGTAGCACTGAATTGTGATATTCTATTTCTGAAATAAACTCCCCTGC
Source organism: Clamator glandarius (assembly GCA_033459285.1). Classification (NCBI taxonomy): domain Eukaryota; kingdom Metazoa; phylum Chordata; class Aves; order Cuculiformes; family Cuculidae; genus Clamator; species Clamator glandarius. The sequence goes on along the minus strand of JAUNZM010001037.1, from coordinate 415,877 downwards.
AAAGGGGGAAAAAGTCATGAGAACATCTCAGCAACTCCTCTTCCAAACCAGAAAAGAGTGGGCAAGTGCTTAGGTAATTGAAAAGTGGATGAATCTAATGGCAAGAAAAGCTTTACTAGATTAATCAATTTCATGTCACCTCTGATAATTCTTGAAGTAATTCCAGGTAGATAATCAGGATGTATTAATAATCTAAACTAACCAAGAGTTGTGAAGAGATGGAAAAACCTTTTTCTGTAAGATACTATTGTTTCAAAAGACAGTTTTGGAAGCATCAAACAACATTTTTCTTCATCTTTTTATTTCTTTTTTTTGTTGGATGAAATCTGCCCCCATAAAATTTTAGTATGACAGAAAAGGATTCAAAGGCCTTTGCTATCTAATAAAACTGGAACAGTCCTGTTATTTTCCCAGTTCCTACTGTATTTTCCAATGGTCTTCAAACTGAAATGGGGACCTACATCCAGGAGTTAATTCATCAGCCCGTTGGCCTCTACAGCAAATAAAATGAACAGCACGAATCCTGTTTCTCAGCGGCAGCTTGCAGGAGGAACTAGTGGAGGTGGTGGCAGAAGAGTGACCTTGGAGTTAGATAAAAACAGTAAAGTGTAGTCAGGTGGGAAGCATCAAATCTACACCCTTATAAGGCAACAAAGCAAGAGTGAATTCTCTTTAGGGTCTGTGAAATGACCAGTGTTGGAGAACACACAGTGTTGCACATTGTGACTGAGGGAGTTATGGTTTAGTAGGGATGATATGGGTATGAGCAATAGCAGAAAAAGCAGGATGAAGGTTACCAAAACAGAATAAAATAGTTTGCCTGCTGCTTCCAGACTGAATGGTCCTCAGAGGCACTAATATTTAAAGGGACTTGCAGCTCCTAATTGCCACTGCAGATGAAGATTCCTCATTCACTATGTTCATACATAGAAAAGCATATTCCCTCCTATCTAGAAACATGCTGTGTGGCTTTCTGCTTTTGCAAGAGAAGAGAGTTGACAATGAGAGGGGAGATACATATAGAGCCTACGTCTTCTTGCTTTTAACATTACCTAGCTGAACTCATTTCAGATTCCCCAGAGCAATGGGAAACAGGGCTAACATGGACATTTTGGTGATGAATTTTTTGTTTAATAATATTTCCGGGGCAAAGTCTTCAGACTTTAAAGTTTTTTTCCATTTTTTTTCACTCATTTTCCACAGTCCCATCTCAACATAGAAAGAAATCAGTTTCCTTGGGAAAAAATAGTGATTTTGATTTCTTTAACGTTAGCAGATACTATGATCTTTAAAACAGGAATAAAATACCTACTTAAAGTACTTGATCTCCCAAGATGTGATTCCTCTTAGCCAAATTCAGCACGAATCTCTGCACTTTTTCATAATCCTGTAGCCTGTCATACTCTGCTGTAGTAGAGTAGAAGAGAGGGAATGTAGCTGATATTTAAGGGAGGCTTCTGGGGAGTCAGACTTCTAGGTGTTGTGTCTGCCTCCATTACCGACATGGCAACACCACTTTTGTAAAATCTCTTAGGATAAAAGTTTCAGAACAAAAGTGCTTAAACTCAGCCATCTCCATAGGCCTTCTGAGGTCTGAAGTCATCAAACACAAGGCCTTCAGGTGCCCTGTGAGTGTCAAACCATGAATAAAGGCATTTATGCCATGTCTCTGATATCACCTCTAGGCACCTCTGTCTTCCCCATTTCTGAAAGGAGGATAAAATATGTACCCCCAAAGGGCTAAAGCATGGACCTGAGATGTTCTCATGGGGCTTTGGAGGAAGCGCCAAGAGGTCTCAGAAGTGAGCTTCCCTCCCTTCATTTGCAGTCTCTAGGAGTAGAATTCACTCCTGCAAAAAAAGGAGTGGCCAAAGCAAAATTTTTACAGGCTTTAATTTGTGCTAGATAACTTCTAAGCAAGTGCTATTGTAGATGCCAAAGGCCAGCTGCAAACTCCACAGCAAGAGCTGAAATCAATTTGCAGCCAAACTAAAACAGGCCTGGATATCCATCCCTGGTTCCTTCGCTTTCCAGCAAAGCCATGAAATGAGCTGCTGCCTTTGGTTACACAGTTAATTTCAGAAGTGAAAAGACTAGTAGCAATAACTGCTGCCGTCTACATGGTATGAAGCTCAGGAAAGAAGATACTGATAGCCTTTGCAATACAAGCTGCCATATACCCTCTTAGAAACAATTTCCTTCCATTTTTTTTTTTTTTTAGGAAATAGAATAGGGCTATTCTAGGGAAGAAATTCAGTCTTATAAAGATATATTCAGAAGAGCGAGGAAGGCCCTAGATAAAGAACAGTGGGTATTGCTGAGGGGCAAAGAAAGGAGCCAGAGATGATAAACACAATGTCAAAATTTGAGGGACTCAGAGAAAGGCAAAAAAAGTAGTAATTATCAGTGTCTAGGGAAAAGGAGAAAATCTTTTATATTTTTCTGCAAAATGAAAAATATTTGCTATTATGACATAAATAAAACTTCCCTTCACTCTATCTGTTTTCACAGTTGACTAGAAAAGTCCAAATCCTCTAACTGTGCTAAATCCAGCAAGACCAAAGCCTGATCACCAGTGCCACATCTGCCATTTGATACAGGCTTCTCAGAGACCTCAAACACCAGGAGTCTGCTCTCCTGCTAAGTGAACTGTTACATTTCGTGTTTACTGTTTGTGCCATTCCTCTGTCACTTTAAGCTGAAGAGGGCTGGACTCCTATACTTTAATGAGGGAGGTTAAAGTTTGGAGGATGTTTTTGTATGTGCTTTTTGTCATTTTTGCTGAACCAGAACTTTCTGGATGACAGGGTTAAAACAAATAAAGAAGCAATATGCCTGGCACCCAGGAAGATACTGATCTTGGGCATCTGATATTCCTCCAAGGTGAGTTCATCCCTGTGCTGAACACCAGAAGCAGGCTTATAAGTCTAGGACATTTCTTGTCAATTAGGTCATGATCAGGGCATGGCAGCTGGATTGCACCAGCTACCACTTTTTGAACCAAGATTGTATGTACCCACGCTGCTGCTCAAGCAGGAACAATAATGCCCACAGTATCCTCCTGACATGTTTTAAACCCAGAAAACTGAGTGCTGTCCAATGCCATTGTATTTCTTCAAAAATAAAGAAATGGTTTTCCCCATGCACTTTTCCCCTTGTGGTTTTCCAGAGGCTATATTTTGTCCCAGTATTTCTTAACCACACTTTCCCTTTCGTGGCTGTTCCTTGATGTCCCTACAGACAATTACACTTCAGCAGGAACTTTGTATCTCAACACCTTTTGAGACCTGAAATCCTACCTGTTTGGAGACAAAACAAAATACAGAAGCTGCCTCAGGTGACTGTGTGGATTTAGTGTCTCCAAGGAAATCTTGTTCTTCAGTGTATTAACATCAACATATGCCTATGATAAAATGTCCCTTCATTTTATAAATAAGAATCAAGAACAAAGTTGAGGTACAACCAGATTTCCCAAGTTACAGGCTGGCACAAAACAACCTAACCCTCGTGGGAGTTTTGGCATTTCTGTAGAGGAAAGCTCTTGGAACTTGATTTAGAGTAGTCAAGCCCTAAATTAAGAGCTGTGATTCAAACACATGGCAGAACAGAGATAGGAACTCACCCAACCATGTCCTCCATCGCTAGCAAAAATACAGATTCAGAAGAGGGAAAAAAAATATATATCTTACCATTGCCTCGGTCATCTATGGTATAATAAATCTGAATTCATAGAGCTTAAGCATGGATCCTCTGCTATGTATGTTTCTTGGGCTGGCAGATTAAAAAATGTGACTCTTTAAAGGTGAAGAGATAGCCATGATGATCCACTATGTTTAAAATTTCCATATTCAGTATGAATTACACTGCCTAATTTTGGCTGAGATTAAATTGATTCATAATGATTTGTGCCTCTTTGCTGCCTTGTAACTTTTCATTAGACACACAGATGTCCTAATAACACTTTGGTTTGGCTGTAGCTTCTCTTCTAACCAACGTCATTCCAGTATTTTTTACTAGTGAGTGGGTATGGCTGAGATTTATTTCTTTCTGTTGCCTGTGGAATACATTAGGTAACAAAGACTTCTTTATTGTCCCACCAAGCTCCCTTACACATTTGGTTTCCTCTGTATAATCCACCAAGTATATCTTCTTCTTACAAGAGGATGATAGCTCTGTGGCTCATATTGCTTATCTCTCCTTTTCCCCACTTGAAATATCAAGCAATTGCCTCCAGCTCCAAGTAGGCTATGTCAACAGCATCACAGCAAGAAAACTTACACATAATTAGAAGAGCTTAAAATCCTACATGAAATAGATGCTACCCCAATTTCTACCTGGTTTGTCCTTAGGATCATCAACTGCCTGTTTAGAAATGTGATCAGAAATGAAGCTGAATGGCAGAGTTTTCTGAAAGTCCAGATATTCAAGGGTCCCAAAGAACTGGCAGAGGAGGGATGTGGCTTACATTGATGTCTAAAGTACTTCAGATAGTCACAGCAGTGCCATGCATTGACTGTCTTCTATACTTACATTTGTCATTGACATCCATGCTGCATGGACTGACACTTAATTGGATGTCTTGCCTCAACTTTCCACTTGGAAATGAAGATTTCCCAGTCTTCCCCATTGAATTTGAGAGTCCTTTGGAACAGTTACCAGCTCATCCTGAATGTCTAAAGAGTGCTTGCTCTACTGGAGCTCTGATTACGGGCATGTCCTTTTCAAACCACCACATTAAAATTGTGAAGCAGGTAATTGTCAAAAAACATGCATATATATTTGAAACAAACAGAAATAAATACTCCTTCTGGGGATGATTCTTACCATATTATGAAATTGTGAACAAAGAAAATGCCGGTGGTTCCAAAGTGTTTTGAAGGAAAAGACAAAGGGTTGGGAAAGAAAAATGCATGCCTGTTTATATCGATTTTCCTTTTGGATTTTTTTTTTTATTATTTTTTATTTTTTTAATCCCCTACAGTGAAAGAGGGAGAGAGATTGGGGGAAAAAGTATTATGAAGTGAGAGTTTAACCCCATCAAGACCTCTTTATAATGCTTGCACAGCAAACTATGTGGCAGCAGCAGCAAAAAAAATGAAAGACTGTCTCTCTGTTGAAATGACATTCAATGTTTCATAAGCATTTCATTGAAAAATTGCATTTCAACAAAAGAAAAGGAAAAGATACTTAAAGAAGGTTCACAAAACTTCCATCCCAAGATCTTTCTTCTTCTTTTTTATAAAAAGAATAGTTAAAAAGTTGCCCTGTGGCCCTGCTTTTATCCTTCCTAGCAGTGATGGTGATGATGTATTTTAATTTCTTCCTCACTCTGCCACTTTCTGGATAAGCTTTCCCATTCCTATCCCCAACTCAGATTAAAGGCGTTGCCTCTGACAGAATGACTTTGGATAGAGACCTGTATTTGCAAAGCCTGAATATGATTCAATACATATTCAAGTGCTTTAAATTTGAGGACAACATCCCACCTTGGCCCAAACTTCTAAGTTTTTTCACTCCTGTTTCCTCCTCCCTTCCTTTCCTTTTAATACAGTTAATCCCTTCCTGGGTTTTGCTACAATAAACTCTCTAGATTAGTATTATTAATAAAACCCTACCATCCACCCCCTCATTCAATTAATCTATGCATCCCTTTTTTTGTGTGAAGGTGTCTGGTGTCAACTTTTATGATTTAGTAGCCATAAAAATAAAAATAAAATAATAAAATCATCCAATAAGATCTTAAAAATAGGGGGAGGGGAGGGAGAGGGAGGCCCCGTGGTACAAAACTATAAAAGGTTAGATTAGACTTTAGCAGAAAAGTCTCTGTGATAATTACTGTTATCTGCTGATCCATAAACTCTTCACACAAACTGCAACAGTAAACCAAAAAACTGACACTTTAATAGCAATGTGCTTTGTAGCGCAGGGACATCTCTCCTCCTCCTTCCCACGTCTCTATGCTTCTGAATGCTTCATTTCCTCGCAGCCCTCTGACAGGCGGAGCTGACAACCTGGATTCCTAGCAAGCAGTGAGCAGCTAGAGGTCGGCACTAATTATTGCTAAACTTTTGCAGACTCACAGCATGATCTAGTCGGGAAAGAAGGAGGAGGATGGAGAGAGACAGACCATCACTCTGGCAGTCTGGGATTTTTTTTTTTTGGAAGGGAGAAGTAAATAAGAGGATGCCAACAAATTCTGGGAGAAAAGACCTTCAATTCCTTCCACTGACCACATCTTTTCAGGTCTCTCAGCCTGTTAGAATTTAACAGGAAACTATCAGCCATCCCTAAATATTTTGAACCAAACAGTAAAATTCAAGAGGTATTCGCACACAGTTTCTCATGTACTATAAGAACAGTGAACCCTCCCCCTGAAAAGATCTCGTTTCCTGTTTTATGGTATCAGGTTTACTGACTTTATTTCTATAGAACACTTAAAATTTGATAACATCCTACTCAGTTCAAAGGAAATTTATTCTGATCAACAACTTCTACAACACTTTTATTTAAAATACCATTATATGACCCAAACAAACTGGCCAATAAATTTCTACACTGATAACAACAGGGACAAAACCAAGTCAGCAACTAGGAACAAGAAATAAACATAAAATTGGTTGAACAAAATTAACCAACAGTAACAAAAAAATATTTTGCCATTTGTTACAGATTCACAGACTATAGGAACAGAAGGAGACAACATGACTTTTAGCCTGATTTCATATTAAAAATATTCTCATAGAATCTCATACAGCAGTTTCTGTATCAGGTTTTTCTATTTTATTTGAGACAACACATTTAAAAAAAAAAGATCCAGTTTTCTAGTGAATATCCTCTGCTGATGGAATATCCTACAAGCTCCCAGAGAAACTGCCCAGCAGCATCCATTTCTGCAGATCCTTGCCCTTGTTTTTGGTCTAATCACAACCTGCCACTTCAATATCATGTTACATAAACTGAATGTGTATCTAAATCTATTTTTTCAGGTGGTGGCAATACTCAGGCAAACACATATGCTCAAAATTTGTAGAAACAGGTGCCCAGAAAGAAAGTCCTGAGATCAGTAAACACAGTCCTTGTTCTTCCAGGAAGCCATTATCCTGACCAGCAGGCTTTCTGTGAAATGCCTGCATAAAATACATATATTACCACTTTGATTGAGAGTTTCAGTAAACTGAAAGGGAGAATGCATTTGAAACAGACAAAAGATTTTTATTTATTTTTTAACTACACTGCATAATTACCCAGTGTAACAAATTGCCACAAGGTTCCACAAAAGCCAAGACCTTATCATAATTCTAAAAAGGATTAGATGTTTATATGTATATGCGTAATGAGAACATCTGCAGTTGTACGGCTAAGAAATGCTAGAGACATAACCCTCATGCTTCTAGGCATAAGTCAACTGCATTGGAAAAAAGTTAAGAAGAAATTCAGTTTATTCTTTATTTATCTGTTTTGTGGACTTTAACATTTGTTCTGTAACACCCAAAACTGATTTTTTTTGGATGTAGAAGCAGACTATTGGTTCAATCAAGCAGTTCTAGTAAGCTTCAATTATGCAAGTATAATTTTCAAGTCACTGGTGAACAAACAAGGTCCATCCACATTTGGATTAATCTTTTTCACTTACATAGCTATCTTGTGTATAAACCGATATCCATACTGTCTGTATCTATATGAGAGAGGAAACTTGGTTGTATACACATCTGTAAGATTGAATTGAATATGATCTTAGAAAAATCCTTAGGATGTATTGAAACAATCATAAATATCTTTCTATGAGATCAAAACATTATCAAATAGATTATACACCCTGTCAGAGTATTTTTCTATAAAATTCTAATGTTTTCATTCCTATTGAGTTTTGTAGGACTTTGCCATAAGAAATTGATATGTCAAGAGTACTGCTGAATTTGTCTCATTATGCCTGTGGTAGGCAAATGTATATTTTTGTCAATGGTTGACAATTCAATTAAAGAACTATTCTGAAAAATTAAGCAATGCAAAGATTTAGAGGCTGCAATATGCTGACAATTGTCTAAGACTTTACACTGGGGTTTCTTGCTGATTCAAGCACCTTCTCTTCTTTGAAAACCAGTCAACTAGGCTTATGAGTCCACTTCTGATTCTGTTAACTAGATTAAAACTCCACTGCATTCAAGCAAGATTTGTGCTTTCAGACAGGTAGATCCTAGATAACCAGTAGATTACAAGACTAGTGACAAATATATGTCTGTTGTATAGGGCAAAATACTACATCTATCCCATTCTCCTCTTAAGTGTTGCTCTCTGCAATGTTACTTTAAATATTGCATGCAAAAGACTTCCAAGAAATGTCTTTTCTATCCATGATAGCCTTTGACATATATTCTTGCCTTTTCTGCTTGGGTCTTATAAGACTGACTAGCTTTTTCTTTATGGAGTTAGGTAGGACCCAGTACTGGGCTTCCCTGAGCTCAGCGCACATCATAGCTAAGTGAACTGTAACAGATAAAGTAAGAGAAAACAACACAGAGCAGTTTGGCATTCAACCAGGTCAGTTTTGCACAGCCCCCAAAACTACTTTAAAAATGCTCTTTATCAGTATGCTACTTGATTATTCCTAAATTGTGAGGCTGTAACAAAACTGGCCTTTAAAATCACCCTCCCTTGCCCAGATGGTACCCTACAATGCACACAAGCCCTGAACACAACAGTAAAATCTATTTCTGCCCTCACTGTGAGCTTTCCATCATGGTAAAGTCTCATTAGTCCAGACCGAGAAGAACACAGCAGCACCCAGCACCCAGCACCCAGCAGATCCCACTAGGAGATGAAGCAAAACAAAATCAAGGGAGGGAGGAGTGGGGGTTAAAAATATCTCAGAATCTCAGCCTCTCTCCCGGGCAACTTTCAATCCCATTTATTTATTTATTAATTAAAATCATTTAAGCCATGGAAACAATCTCTGGAGATGTAGAGTCTCATTTAGACTTATTTATTTTTTTCCTCTCCCTGCCTGCTTGGAGCATCCTAGAATGGTCTCTGCATGTCTCCTGAGGGGAGACGTGGTGCTAGCAAAGCTAGAGGCAATTTTCAGGCTCTTGTTAGGCCATGAAAGAACCACAAGAGAGAGTCTGTTCTTTTCAACTTTTCTGTCTGACCACAGCCTATGAATTAAGCCTTGAAGTTCCAGCTCTGCTGAAGTCAATGGCAAAATAGCTGCAGCTTCCCCGAAAACAAAATTATAGTCAGGGCTCCTCAGCTGCGAAGATGGCTTCAGAAGCATGAAATAAACTCTCTGCAACTTCTGCTGCCCCTTGAAAAAACAATCTTGAGACATAACAGCATTAGCGTAGTGGAACTGGGTCTTGACTGAAAAATAAAATAGAAAACATAACTCCCAGGTTCAAAATACAGTGCGACTTCTTGAGATAGGGTTGGCCCAGCAGCCACTGACAGCAGAAACGAAGTAGCCAATAAAAAGCCAAAGTAGCGCAGTAAATGGCTTCATACATTTAACTTGCAGCTTGTTAATTCAAAGCTATGACCCCTCTCCATGCTAGCAAACAAAGGAAGAAAGCATAGAAAGAATAGCTCTTCATTTGGATGCTATTGTCACACCCTCCCAAAACTGCATCTAGTTCTATCTCAAGTTATCAGCAAGTCTCCAAATCCCTTATCCCAGGGAAAGGGCGATGCCTGGAAGGGCTGGGAGAAGACTGTTTCAGTGCAAGGGCCCTAAACTGGTTGGGGGGTGAGTGTGTGTGTGTGTGTGTGTGTGTATGCAGAAGAAGAGGAGTACTGGATAACAAATCTATTCATGATGTATTCTTATGAGGAAACCGAGGCATGGAAATGCATGCAGCTATTGGCCTGAAATCACCTAGAAGCAAGAAATACCATCAGGAACCTACCCCCTCTTTCAACCTCTTTGTTCAGTGCCTGAACTCCAACCCTCTCCTCCCCTCCCCCCTTTCTTCCATCAATACACATATTTATACTTTCCAAAAAATATTGGGTTTTGTTTTTTTTTTTCAGTGTAGCTCCATTCACCTATGCTGAGTCCTTTACCAGACACACAGATCACTGCTTTTCTCCAGCAAAAATCTCTGCGTCAAAGCACTCTATAAAGTCTTATCTCTGTCTCCATCTATTTCTTGTTTTTTTTCCTTTCACCTTTTTTTTTTCCCCTCTACAGCCCCTCACATTATTCATCATAATCATAAAACATTCATTTGCGCTTCTGACCAATTGGAAGGCCCTCGTGGGAGGCCATAAAGGGGGGTGTCAGTGTTATAATGAATGTAAATGCCAGGTGTTTAAGCTGGATAATGTGCAATTTGCAACTCAAGCAATCTGCACAATAAGCAAACCTAACGTTATGGTACCTGATAGGGGCACGATGGCCATTCAGAGAGAATGAAACATTTTACGACCTCTATGTTGCCCTGATCTCATGATCTAATAATAGTCCAGACAAAATTAGTTCCTGCTATAACGTCTTCAAATGTTTGGGGGAAGGTGGATGGGGAGGAGGGATTGCAAGGAGTTGGAAAGGGGGATGAAAATTATATCAGGTGGCTGAGCTGATGTTTCAGAGGATCAAAGGGAATTAAGAGCTAGATGTGCTATTTAAGACATTAAACTTCTGCTGAAAGTGAGGAGGTCAAAGACGAATCTTTCATAACTATCTCACACACACATATATACACACTCACAGATCTGTTCTCCAGGATTTGGCCACTGATGAAATAAAAATAGGTTGATTGTTGTGAAAGAGCTGATTTTCTGGCAGTGCAAGGCACTTGATTCCACAATGCCTAACAAAGCATCATCACTCAGTTATTAGCTAATCTTGGGCTGGAAATAACTGTGAAGAGGAGTTATTCCCATCTCACTCCCTTGGTCCCCAAAGTGAGTTTCATTTTCTTTCTTTCTTCCCTTCAAGACTGAGTCTGGCTTGGTGAAGGAACAAGGAAAGCTGGTCTCCATCTGCTCCACTCACACCATCAAAGAAACAAGCCCAGTGGCTTCTCTGTCCTAGTGGAAGAGACATCCCAAGGAAAGCCTCCCCTGTTTTTTCTGCAGTCTGTGCAATGCTCTTTAAAATGCTGCTCAGATTGTGACGAACATTGAAAACAGAAAGAAGAAAAAAAGGTTTTCCAAACAGAACACGGAAAGCCTCAGAAAGCACATTTCCCTTTGGGGAATTCAGTCAGGTTTGTTGCTCTAACCCACATGATATAAACACTTTCTCTCGTGGTACAACAGCTCCAGACAGCACTCACTGTACCTCCATGGACCAGGAGGGGAGTGCAGAGGCTAACCTGCCGGCTAGGGAGAGCTGTCAAAATTGCTGGCCTGGCTGAATTCCACTAAAGAATCCACTTATCCTTCCCTATCTCCACTTCTTGGCTTCACTTTATCCACCTCAGACCTGTTGTTGCTTCTCTGGGTTAGCCACAACCGCTTTACTCCACCGAACCACACAAAAGCCTCAGGAATACTGCCTGGCATTAGGATATCTCAGCTTGTGCCTACCCTGTACTGGAAACATCACTTCATAAAGGCATCAAAAACATCTCATAAATTGTAGCATGGATTTTTTTATTTTGTTTTTGTTTTTGTTTTTCTCCAGAGTAATGTCACAGCTCAGCACAGCCTTGGAATAAGTGTTCAGGAAGATGAATGCACTCAAAGAGTCCACAACTATTTCATTTTATAATGTGGCTGTTTTTTGGTTTTGAACCCATAAGAGAAAGACTAAGGCTCATTGCTTTGGCTTTTTTTTTTTTCCCTGAACACTTTATGATAAATTCTTCCTCTACATCTTCTGTGTTTACTGTTGAATAGAAACACAGGGATATGTCTTGTGTGTCTGACAGAACTAGATATTCGATTCAGATGTTGCAAAACTGAGTTCACCACTGTAACTGCTGAAGGAAAATTTCCATTCTGCTCTCATTAGCTTTTTGGTTTGTTTTTCAGAAGGACCTCGCTTTCATAAAATTTCTGTTGGACTAATCTGATTTTAAAGTTACACAAACCCAAGTTTTTTCACCAACTCTCACTAATATTTTTGGAATTCCAGGAGAGAAATCACAATGATTTAGCCACAAACTCTGCCTGAGAAGTTCCTATTCATACATACATGAATACAATAATTGCTGAACAAACTACGATCAGATTTGGCTTGTTTTCTTGTGTTTTGTTTTGTTGTGTTTTGTTTTTCCTGGAATGTAAAGAAGCATGTGCTATGTGTCTGATGTGATTCCCAGCATCACACTACATTTTCTACCCAAGGTCTCTCAGATATCCCTTGACCATTTTTTCTTGCTTGATTTTGAAATATTGTAGATCAAGGCTCCCTTCCTTTCAATTTTCCTGTCCTTCTGAAATCTATAATTTTAGGTCTCAAAACTATTTCCTAGATGACAGAGCTTACCACGCCTTCTTTCAGTTCTCACTTCAGCGTCTCACAGGCCTATCCAATGGCACTCACCACTCTTAGAACCTTAAGAAGTCAGTTGCATGCCATTGTCCTCCCATTTCTGCTTCAGACATAGAAGACAGAAGATGAGACTTCATCCAATTCAAGATCATATACTGACTCTAGTGAGACCCCAATTCAACTGAACCTCAGGCTGTCCTAGTCCTTAGCCCTTCACCATCCAAAATGTCTGTCCCAAAATCTACTGAGGACTGCTGCTAGTCTCTATGAATTCATTTATTTCAGGTGACCTGCAAATAATAACTTAAACTTAAACCCAGGCATATCCCTACAGTTCTGAAGAGAAAATTCACAGGAAGAGGTGGAATTGTCAAAACTATTAATTGTAAGAATTTTTAATTTCAAAGAGAGACCTACTCTGTGCAACACATGATACTGACCTAAGGGGGGTTATTTCTTGTCCTTCCTAAGCTCCATCACAACCTTTGATGATGGGATCTCATTCCCAGGTCATTATCAGGTATGTAACATATGCTGTCAAAGGGATTTAAGCACTGAATTGCAGAATCTAGCAAAACTCAACAATAATTTTCCTGTCGACCTGTGTTTCAACAACATTGCACTAATTGGCTGACATTTTACCAGAAACAGGGATGAAAGGTATCTTGCCTGGTTTTCTGCTTTAATTTCCTGGTTTGGCTTTTAAGTTGTGTGTGTGTATGTGTAAAAATACATCAGATCTTGGCATGGAAAAAATGCCCCTTCAAAACCTAAATTCTGCAGATTTTATTTTCTGGAGCAGATGACAGTCTTTGTTTATAAGGAAAATTAGGCCAAATCCAACATTTTCACAGATGGAGATGCCTGAATTATTTATCAGAGGTTCATGATTTTGCTTTTTTTTTTTTCTTTCTTTCCCACCCCCCCCCCCAACTGGTAAGTAATCAAGTAAAATAAAGGCTGAAGGCTGATATTTATTTCAAGACTGGGATCAGCTCGACACTAGAAAACCTAAAACAATTTCTTTCCATTACACCCTCCTTTTTCCTCTCCCTCTCTTCTCCAGGAGATATTCCACTTGCATAAATAATTAAACATTCATTGGGCCAAGAAGGAAGGATGAGAGAAAGAGATGCTGACTTTTTGGTGTTGTAGCTGAAACGTGCAAAGAAAAAAGTTTCATACAATGAAAAACACATAAAATGGCATAATTTAGCTAGTTCCAGCTGTTTCAATTGAGGACTCAAGGAACGCTGAAGTAGAGACTGATGAGATAATATGTTCCCATGGAAACTTCCATCCTAATACCTAATTATTAAAAGGTTGGTTTAAGTCATGCTTTTGGAGGCTTTGCATTATTTTTTTTTAAATATTACTGTCTTTTATTTACTGATTTCTCCATATGTTTTTCTCTTCTTTTCTGTCTTTAAAGCCTATAAAAATTATTATAATTGACTGTGATCATATGTTGATGATCTTCACTGGACCAGAGTCTGAAGAGACACAAGTATCCCTGAAATATGAATGGGGAATGTTTATGCTAGGTCCAAAATTAATGATAACAATTATATGTATATTTTTTTCAACATATACCCTGTCCTACAGCCACAGAAGTTTCATATTTCATCTGGACATTTGAGAACAGAAGGGATAAACGTGAAAAAGAACCCCAAAACAACCAGGATAACCAGGAGCTCTTATGAACTGAGACCAATGTGAATTAACAAGTGCTTCCCTCTGTAACTTTACACCAATGTGGCAATCTAGATTAGAATATTCAGATTACTCATGGATATATTCAAATTCCTTGTAAGGAAAGCTCATCAAAACCCCATGGGTAAATGCAATCATTATCAGCTTGACCTATCTGTATTATACTAGTCTGGTTGCTGCCAAACCTTCTTTGTGGATCCACATCAGAGTATTTAACCCTGCTTTACCAAAAAAAGAAGCCAGCTGACCGACCCCTCTAGCATACTACTGTAGCTTTTGTAGTCTTGTAGACTGCATCCCTTTAACAAAGATAAGTTTGTTAAGTTTCAGAAAGCAGCAGAAGCACATGGAGAGATCTGAAAACAAATTTACTGCATATGAAGTATCTTACTTAACTGTGAAGGATATGAAGACTATAGTTTGAGAAAGTTGTGGTATTTAAACTCAGTGATGCTTATTTGACACTTTATAAAGAAATGCAAGACTTTCAGCAGACTGAAGAAAGGATAGATCCCTTATCTATACCACAAAGGGTGACATGATAGTCCTCATGAATACACATAAGTCCAGGCTTTGACAGCACCTCCTGTGAAACACCCAGTAACTTATTTTTAGCACAAAGAACCAGTAGTAAAGGGACAGTTGTGAAAGATCTTTGCTTGAAGTTTAGCAAAGACTTGGCACAACGACTAGAAAAAACCCACATCTTATTGGTCTGCCCAAAGTCCTGCAGATGCATTCCTGTCAAAGCGGCAGAAACTAAATTGGTTTTCTCTTTGATGGCCATTAAACCTGGGATATGCTCCACTGATCAGCTGATCTAATGGAGAGGTCAATTTTCCTGAGATGTGGTGGATAGGGGAGCTAAGTAGAGAGGTCATTTTTCATTCAAGTATCTGGCTTTGGTTTTAAAGAAATTGTCTTTCAAGAAGAGTGAGATAAATACAGAAAAGTTTAATGAATGTTCTAACCTCTCTCCCTATAAACTTCAACTCCATCACATTACTATGTTTTGCTTAGTATCAAGGAAATAACCTCAGAAAAAAAACAAGGTGAAGAGTAGACTAATCATAATCACAGTTCAAGAAATAATACACTTGCTAGTAATTAATCAAAAATCCCACTTTCACTCCAGAAACTTTTTCCCCTGCACATCTCCTTGCCAAACTCTATTCACTTCCCTGCAGAATGAGGAAGGAATAGCTTGCTTAGGGATGGGGGAAGCAGACAACCCTGCAGAAGCAGCTTTTTCTTCCCCACTCAGAAAAGTTTAAATCAGAGGAAGAGATATAGGCCTGAAAATGGTAAAAGTACCAGCAAGTCAAAGCATCTATTAAATGAGAACAGTGTGCAAAATACTGAAAATCATAGCTGTCCTTACAGCCAAAGGAGAGGAGTGCTTCCCAGGGAAAGTGGCGAAGAATGTGGCAAAGGATCTTTTCCACTTAGATAACTGGGGGTTCTGTCACCCAGAAATTAGGTATAGGCTTTGCACACTGTCACAGAAGAAGGAATTTGTCTATTCAAATGACTTTGAAGACACAGTTAGAACATAATTATTCTGTCAATTTCATCAGTTTCATTTTTAAAGATATAAATTCAAACAAGGATATTTCATTTAACAAAAAAAGCTAGATGAGTATTCTGAGATCCAAATAAGTAACAATTCCAAGCTACATTCACTGATCTTAAATGAATTAGAGTGGTTAAAAAAAAAAAGTCATAGGTCTTTGAACTGCTCAAACACATTAGAAGAGCATATTATAATTAAAAATGTATTTTGTGAAGGATACCATGTCAGAAACAACTGAGTAGCCCTCCTCTGCAAACATTTCTAGGCTAACTGACTGTATACTGACTGTATCTACAAAACTAAAACTTTATGAGATTTATTCTTTGAATGAAATGTCAGTGATAAACTAGGATAAAACTCAGTATGTAGCTAAAAAGCTCTTATTACATATCATTTAACTGTCACCACTCAGTAATTGCAATTATAAATTACTGTAGCTTTACAGTCACCAATCTGAGATTAAATACTTGGGAAAAGTGCAGAACAGACACCCCAAAGTGGATGATCTCTGACCTAGTTTGCTAATAATTTAGGCACTGAAATGCTTTGATATAATGGACTGATAGGGTAGGCTGGGAAGACTGGTGAAATGAAAGAAAGGGAATTTGCTAGACAATCCCAAACCACAGATAGTCTCTTCTCTTAATCATGAATGGATTTGTGGGAAACATCTCAATGGCAAGGACTACGCATGCAGAAGAGACCGAATACTGGATGTTATGGACTGTATTTGACAAGCTCTGAAAGCCTGACAGACTTTTTCTCCATATGGATAAGTTAACTGTGAACCATAATTTTCATGACAAATATAGTATTCTGGAACAAACACAGGAACAAAGGAGCATTCTGGACACACCAGTTTCTTGTTGCCAATTTGAGCTCCTGCCCCAAATGCTCACATGGAGTAGCACATGGCAGAAACTAAAGAAACACTATCAAAACACTACCCCACTCACTCTGCTGGGAAGAGGATGATAAAGAAAATTAGCTACAGGTGACATAATAGCCCAGATGGTTAGGACACTCTTGGAAAGTGTTCAGATACAGCAATGAGGAGATAAGAAAATTAGAATTGACAAGAACAGTGTGGAGGGTAAAAGTATACTTAAGGAGAAATTTGTGAGATGAGTAAGATAGCAGCTTTGCAAAAGGTAATACCAAAATAATTCTACTTGTAGAATTCAGAAGCCAGCATGGCTTACCATTCTCAGCATTCAAGGGACACTCATACTCCTGACTAAAGCTCAGCCAGCACACAGAGAGAACAGCCCTCACTGCCAGTCCTATAAAGCTCCGTTTTTTTGACAAAGTGCAAAATCCGCATTTGGATTTGAAAGCCCTATTCGAAAGCACTTGAAATTTGTATCTGCAATTTTAATTGACTGAGAGACCCTTAAAAGGAGGGAGCTAAGCACAGCCTGCAGGTACACAATGCCTGACAGACAGTGTTAACAAGGATATACTTAGCTTGCCCAAAGAAACAAACAAGCACAGAATTTGTAACTATTTCATGAATGAGCTGTAATTTGTTGTTTTAAAAAGATGCTGTCAGAAGAAAGATACAAACAAAACAACACATGTTATTGAAGGGCAGTCGCTATTATCTGGGCTATTAGCAAATGGAAAAAACTATTAAAGCAGAAACAGTGTTAGAAATCTAATTCACTTTTCAGCATTAACGCTGTTTACTGCTTCACTCTTAAGTCAGAACAGAGAAAACAGACTAATCAATTTTCTATCTTAGTCCTAGCACAATTTCTTTGTGGTACCTGAAACAGTGTGGTTTTGAACTGTATACTCAGAGATTAAAACCTAGACAGATGTGATTTCAACAAAGAAAAGAGGTTGCAACAGGTACAGGTTGAAAACAACATCAGGCTCAGTTAATTCCATAATTTCTGAGACTGATTTAAACTTTCATGTAATCTATAGTATTTTTTTTTATTTTCCAGTTACATTTAGAGCAACCAAAAATCCTCTAGTGAGTTCAACACTGTTCCCAGAAGAAAACATATTCTCTCCCATTCACCCCAATACCTAGTAAAGATCACTAACAAATGTGAAATAAAATTACACACCTGTCCCTAAGTCTTCCTTTCATAAAGTCTTCATGTCCCACTCAGGGCTCCTAATGCAAATCTGTGGCACAGACCCAGCTCCTGAATCCTATTATGCTAGGTGAAATCTCATTGCTTATGCTCCCATTCAGCTTCAGTATCTGTGGACCCTTTGAATGTAGTGGACTATATGAGAGAAAAGAAAGAGGAAGAGGCAGCATGGCATTTGGGGCACAAAAAGGCCAAAACCATAAATTAAAGTAAGGATTTGGAATCATACTGACTTTTAAAAGTTTGGAAATACTTCCGTGGAACTTAAGTTTGTGTAAAATCATGCGTGTTTGAAGCACAGGATAAGCAGTTTAAATGGAAGCTAAAGGAAAGTAGTACACTTTCAGTACTACTTCTATTTAAACTGCTTAGCCACACAGTTGCAGACATGAAACAATTCCGCCGGGGTCCTTCTGCACTCAGGAAATTCTTCCTGGGTCACCGACCATCATTTAAAGGGCACATCTCAGCCCAGTGTCCAGCGTGAATTTTCAAATTAGCCTTCAGTTGCTGCCTGCAGTACACGATAGTGCCTAAAAAACCTGAGCTTTTCAGAAAGGCCTTTATACTCATTAAACAACAAAAAAACAATACAGGAATAGGTACTTACTACATTTCACATGCTGTGCAACTATGTACACGGGCCCTATAAAAATGAGATGCTAGCTCCCTTGAAGGCTCTTTATTAGGCTTGCAATGCCTTTCTGAGCGAGATGCTGTGACTCTGCCCAAGTGACAGAGACCTGGTGTGGGAATCACTCTAATCCCGTGGCCTCTATTACATCCAGAAGGTCAGGAAAAATGATGCTTTCTGTCCGCAAAAGGCTCTGAATCTTTAATATTGAAGTAGGCATGGCAGAGCTTTTTGTGATGATTGGTTCAGATAAACATCCTAACAGCATGATAGTATTGGCTTAACCCCAAAGCTATGTCAGCTGTTTCTAATGTCCAGAGACATTTGTGTACCAGGGATGTGAAAGTCCTGCCAACATCAGAGGCATCTACTACAGATTTGGCCTTGCTGTCCCTCCTTGAAACTCACCTTTACAGTGACACTTCCAAACCACTCAACACCCACGAGGCAGCTGGTGTGCTATCACTGCAACTTCCTAACCAAATCATAATCCTCTCTATGTTACCTTGCTCTCCCTCCATCTGTTTGCTGTGGCCTCTCTCAGGCGTTCACATCTCTGAGCAGTGTGGGTCAAGGACCATCTTTTCATTTTACATGTAGTAAGCACTAAATACTCCAGGTCTTTAACCTTCAAATAGGACCTCCCTCTCTCATGGCAACGCTCACTATAATAAATCACCACCACCAACAGTTCCAAGGACTGTCCCAGCTATGAAGCAAGACTGAAGTAGCCCATGTCCACCTCAAACCCCCTCAGGTTATCCACTCCCCATTTGTTGCTCACACCACAGCTTGGATGCTGCGGTAACACCAGAGCAGTTTCACAGGCAGCACCCAGCCACAAACATGACACACGCCTTGCAGACACAGACAGAAGACTGTCCCTCCTCTTGCACCATGCCTTCATCCTTGATCCCTTTGGACACTGCTTCCATCAGCTGAATGTGGCCAGGACTGGAATCTTAGGTCTGCACGGTGAGTAAGTGGAAAAATCCATCAAATTACTCATGTGGATTTAAAGTAACTTTACATGCACTTCCTTCTCCCACCCCCTCTTCTTAAAAAGAACACAGCAGCAATAATGTTCATTACTTTCTTATTCCACTGACAGATATTTGATAATTTGCAGATCTAGCTTAAGTCACCATTTTTCTTCTTCCTTTAATTAAAACAAAACAGAATGAAGCAACCTTCTTTGTTCATCTATGATTTAAAAAAGAAACACAACTAAACAAAACAAATGGTTGGGAAATTACATTGAGGAGGTTATTTTATCTTGCTCTAGTACACTTAAAGGTCCATTTTCTCCAAGGAAATAAATTAAATAAGATAAAATTCTTGTTTGCTTTACAAAGATCTAGTGATGGCTTGAATGAGACCTTAAGAGGGCACCATCTACCCCAATGTACTTTAACTCATATCCTCTCCCCTGTTCTGTAATATAGGCCAAGTCTGTTTGCCAGCTATAGAGCAAATAATACCTCTCTCCACCATTTCCCTTGCCTGCTTTGAGCCTAATTTCTCCAGAGCAGGATCCATCTCCTACATATTTGTACTGCATCTACATCAGCATATCTACCTCCATGAAATAGTTTGGTGTTCCTGGATGTGTTGGTGTTGTCTCATGAAGGGATTTACCTCCTTTAAACTCAAGGGATTTTTTTTTTTTTTTATGGCATTGTGAGATATTGAAGCAATGAGTTGCAAAAGGATATAATTTGACTCCCTGGAAAGCCCTGTCCATTTACTCTTTTATTGGTCCCAAGGACTTGGCCTTGAATATTTTGCACACAGGGGCCCGGATTTAGGAAAATGTAAGTACATGAGCAAATTCTTCCTTCTTCAGGATGGCATTTAAGCACAATCTTAGATAGATGTATAGCATGTGCTTCAGTGTTGTCTAAAATAATATTGATTTCCCAAAACAGTGGTACAATTTTTAGGCAGGACCTATTCTGGCAATGTATTTTTTTATTTTCTTTTCTCCTAAATCCATTATTTTACTTTCACTTGATGTACAAGTAAAGGCTTGCAAAGCAGACATTATAATATGTGGAGTTTCTCTCCTGTACTTTTGAATTTCAGTCTCATGATTTATAAACCAGCCTGGTGAAGTCAAGTTCCTTGACACTTTTCTTGCTTTCCAAGCCTGGGGTTCAAACACCCTGCCTGGCAAACGTGGTACCAGCCCAAGTTTCCTGGCAGAGCTGCAAGAGAGTCACCCTGTCGCACACTTAATTCAGCAGCAAACCAGCTGCCCCAGAGTGTAAGGGAGTGTGCTGGGCTGCTAAAATTCTTCTCCTGAGTGGGCATAAAATTGAATCGTGTCCACTTGAGGGCAGGAATACTGCAGGGTCTTTTTCACAAACATGCCCCAGTGATGGGAACAAATTCTTTCCATTCTGTCTAACCCCCCGGTTCTATACACAGGGTTATGTCCGTATAAATATTCTAGGGACCTGGGACTTGGGGGCTGAAATAAGGTGGAGGAAGCCAAAGAAAATACATTTTAACTATCAAGGACAGTTGCTTCTCCTCTTTCTGTCACCTTGTGGGCTTTTGCAATAGAAGAGATATTTTATTTGTATTTAATAAAGCCCAGAGGTAGAGCTGCTTATGAATCAAGCTGCATCATGCATGGAGCTAGAAAAAATACATATTGGGATTTTCTAGCTCGGTAGAGTTATTAATCTGGCTCAAAGCCTGCAGTAGGATTTAATATATTAAGTGAAATTGCAGGCCTTTGCCCCTGCCTTTTCGCTAAGACAACAACATACATACGCCATATTAGATTCCATTTTTTGTACATATCAGATAAGGAGTGGATTAAATAATGAATGAGATTCCCATTAGCTTAAAATTTTGCTTATTTCAGGCAACCTCCTCCTCCCCTCCTCATGATTTTTTTTTTTTTTTAATCAAAATGACTCCACGGTGGAATATTTTTGCATTGATTTGAAGAGGTTTTTTTTTTAAGCGCTCATTAAATTTGCATTTACACATCTGAAAATACTTTTTTTTTTGTTCCAGACACCAAACTCTGCATTAAAAAAAATTCAAAAAGATAAAGAAAAGCCCATCCTGCTTTTGTCTTGATTCATGTAAAATATTTCTCTGGAGAGTACACAAAGATCAGAAGACCTTTGGGATTCCCCAGTTCTTGACAAGGTCAAGTGAAAAACTCCAGTGTGTCTTTGTTGGGTATCAGATGAGAATCGCTGTAATTAATATGAGAGACAGAAGACACCAGTGCTTCCCATACTATTCACTCTTACCAAACTTTTATGGGACTGTCTCTTGCAAAGCGTGTTCTGATATTCCCACTAGAATACTGGCATTCTCATCTAAGACCCCCAGGTTCTCACCTACTGGCTTTCCATCACCCTACTATGTCCCTTGAGCTGGTGTAGAAAAATTCCTGCTGAGTTCAGAGAGCAATAATATAAAGCTGTGTAGTGAAATGAGCCTAAGCTGGAAAGCAAAAATGCTGGTTTCTGTTTATTTATCAACTAAATGGCAAGCTTTCCAATGTTATTTTGAATATAAACTCCTGCTACAAGAAGACAGCCATCTTGTGCTTGAGCTGCCTAGGAAAAAAATTCTACCAATCCACTTGTCTTTAGAAACGTTAGCAAGAGGTGACCAATAACTGGCTTATGCAACACCTGATCAGGCCACTTGCACTACTGCTACAGTACCAATGCCAGTAATTATTAGACAAGGATTTTGACCCATCTCTGCTTCACATATTGAAAGGAAAATTTTCTCCTCTCTGCCTAAAGTCTTTCTCAAACAGCAGGACAGGGTTGAAAGCAACCCTTCCCTATTGCCTAGAAACACTGTATGCAGGAATCATCTTACCACCATTTGCCCCTTCTCACTATCAAACACTACATAAATTTTTATCATCGTTATCTCACCCTTAAAAAATTCTCCTGACATTCAGCTGAAAATTTCCTACTACAACTTCTAGTAAATCTCTCTTTGTACCATCATAAGCAGTTCATCTCCTGCCTTGGAATTTACATCCTTGCAAATACATGGAGATAAATATCACCTTCCCTTCAGCCCCTCCCTCCCCTCATTCATCCCTTAGACAAGCTATACATTCTTGGTTCTTTTAATCTGTCCTCGTATGTCAGCTCTTCACAGGCTCTCCATCATTTTTGTGGCTCTTGTCTGAGCTCCAATTTGCCCACATCTTGCTGGTAAGAAGACGCCAAAATGGAAAAATTGGGATGATCCATTTTCTGCCATACATATCGCATGCTTGCTGATGACACTGTGCAAGGATCTATCCATAGCCTGTGGGGCAGATATCCTGGAGGCTTGCTCCTCCATCATGACATATGGATGACAGGGAATGGCACCCTGGACTTGGGTGAAAATAAAGAAAGTCTAGCCTCACGTCAGTCGTAGATAAATATTTCTCCTCCAATTACATTTTTTTTCTGTTTTCAGCTACAAAAAAAGTGGCTGGGAAAATAGTGCTTTATATCTTTATGTTCAAAATCTGAAAACATAGATGTAATCAGGAATATAATATTTTCATGAATATCTGACTCAATCAAAATAATGTGATCTAGTGTGAGGAATAGGAACTAACGACCATGCTATCTTAGGAAGAATCAGACCTAGGCTCTGTTCATTCTCCTTTTAAATGCCCTTTTTGGTCCTAGACCATGCAACTCAATGACAAAGGAAAAGGTCCTGAGTGACTGCATTTCTCTGCGTTTTAGGGAGTTGGAGGCTTGGTTCACTAGAGCAGATAAAGCACTGAGATCCCCAGTCAGGCGTGCAAATCCTTTTCTTAGCCATTAGGATATGCTGGCTTCTCCCTGGCTGCATAAAGAACAAATGGAGTCAGTAATGACCTACCATCCAGCACATAATTGTTTATTTTTACCATTGCAATGTCCTCAAAATATTCCTTTTGAATGAGAAAATCTCTGTGCTGGGTGCTGTACAGGCAGTGTACAGAACAAATTGCCAGCTGCCACCCCACGCGAAGTCAAACTCTGTTTTGTCTTAGTGCCAATAACTAACAGTGGCTGGCAAAGTGGTAGTTTTGGTGAGTCTGAAAATCAGTGATTTCTGCATGGTGGCAACTGATTATGATTACTGGAGTTTTATTTACAGTTGTATGAGAGCTTTTTAATTGTGCAGGAAAAAGTAAAAAAAAAAAAAAGGACTCCTCCCTTGTATCCCTTTTGTCAGAAGAAAGATTTTGTTTATAAATCTATCCTGTAACAGATCCTTTGCACTTTTATTTTTCTGCTAAAAGATATACTGGTTATTTACAAACACAATTAAATGTGGAGAGGAGGGACAGTAAATTGTAGAGACTCAGGAGGAAGATCTACCAGCCAGGCCCAAATTTAAAAGCTGGATTCAGGGAGTATAAAGCATGGTAATTCCCAAGTGTTTTGATGCGTAACCACTTTGCAGAAATGGGGAGAACAGGGTGAAAAGCATGAAAAGTTGACAAAAGTCAGGGTGCCGGGGTTCTTTTCATGTCTTTTTCACTGTGTGATAATACCAAATGATTTATCATCATTGGGACTCAGCTCTGCTACATCTTGCCACCATAGAAAGTTTGGGAGGTAAATCACATGTATTAGAGAGGGTTGGCTGAATGGAAAATTAAAGGCTTGTGTTTCACTACCACTGTCTCTTTCTCCTTGACCCAAATGGAGGCTTTATAGGGGTTCATATGCATTCAGAAACACGTACCAGAAGAAAAAGAGAAGGCTTATTTCTGCAGGTAGGTCAAATTTCTCACTGACAGAGGTGGCTGGGTCCCTTTTGGGTTCTGCATGTTTCTGCCCACTCCCAGGCTGTCATCAAAGGCTGTACATGCTACTCCTCAGATCAGAAGGTCCCACACATTTCCACTAGTGCCTTCCTTAGTCATGGTCCCTAAACTTGTCCTTTGTGAACTGCTTCTCCAGTATGTTTGTCAGGGTGGATAAGCCACCCTTCTATAACAGTCAGTGAAGAAGGACACTGTGCACTGTGCTTTGCTGAGTGCCAGAGTTTGCTCCACTAGTGGGCACTGTCCAGTCTTCTCTAGGCAGGTCAGTTCTCAAAAATAAATGTGGTATGATTTGAAAATAAAACCCTTAGAAATTGGGTTAAAGTCTCTTAAGCTTGAGCCAGAGACACTGTGGCTCTAGGCAAGGCATTCCAGAGGTGGTAGCTGTGGTGGCTGAAACTTGGTATCATCATCATCAGTTCGAAAATTAGCGACTTCAGATGGATCCACTCATAGGCTGCTGGATTTTAATTATCCTTCAATTACATATGTCTGGTCCTGTCTTGCAGGTGAACAGATACACTTTCAAGATCTCTTCCAACTAGTACAATGTATTAGGATTTTCACAATTATGATTATCTGTGAAGGAAAGGTGATACATAGAGATGAGATGGACAGAAAAATAAAATATTTTAAGTTAGAGCTAGGAAGAAGGTCAATGAGATCAATAAGGTAAGGGAAAGCTCTTTCCTACTCAGATTTTGAGCAAAAAGTTTCCCTGTGTTTCTTCCTTCTTTTCTTTCAGAAAAGACAGATCCCTCTGTAAAACTCGAAAGCAGCAGAACTCTTTTGTAAGAAATCAGGAAATGACTGATAAATATGGCTCAAAAGCAAAGGAGCTGAGCTGGCAATTACTCACAGATTGTTCAAAAAATGCTATTCACCCAAAAGAAAGGAATGGGAGGAGGGTGGGAGTGAGTGGAGGGGAAATCCACTGAAATGAAGACAAATGTATGAAAGTAACTGTCATCCACTTTCGTGTTCATGATAAGCACCTGTTTCAAACTCTTGTGTCCTACACTGCCAGCTTGTTTTTCGCTTTAACCCCATAAAAAATACTGTTGCCAAGATCATCTCTGTCCCAGTACTACAGCCTTGCTGGAATGTCTCATTCCCCATTGATGATCTATGTCTAAATCTAAAACTGAGGCAAGAGAAGACATAGCTTCTCTGATATGTCCAGGGAAAGCAAGGGAAAGACAGTGAGCTGGAAGAGATTTGCTCTCTACAGTTCTCCTTTCCTCCTCCACCATTCCCATGGGCAGCTGTGGAAGGAAACTGACTGATCAGTCATCTAAGGGTAAAACAGAACTTTAACTGGGAAAATTGTGTTTCCTGCTCCCACTTGCAAAGGTGGAGTACGCTTCATGTGCCCTGGATGCTGAAACCAGAGTGAACGCTAGGTCTACTGCAGACAAGCAGAAGCAGTTGGACAGAAGGATAGCAATGGTCTCTATTCTTCCTATTAGATACCTGACTAATACAGACCCTCATAGCAGGTGTGTCTACCTGTCTTTGAAAGATGGAAAAAGTGCTTCATTAGGTCACAAAATCCATGCTGTCTACTATAGGGTTTATCGTCTTTCCTTCTTGTCCAGGCAACATCTGCACTTTTCACACCAGCACTGTGTTCTGAAGGATAGGATGAAGTGTGCTGCACTCTGGGAACAAAAGTCATCCAGACTACAAACAGAACCTGGAAAAGCTGTTGTCTGGGACCATCAGGTTTCAAGGGAGGCATTAATTCAGAGCTTATGTGGAGTTGTGGCCACCATCATGCACCCTTCTGCACAAAGGCCAGACCTTCTCTTATAGCGATGCAAAGCCCCTATCACCACTGATCACTCACTTGGTAGTTCCTCACCACTGTGTGCAACAAGATTAAGGTCACTTCCACTGAGTTCTTATCAAAGTAATATCATCTTGAATTTGGAAATAAAAGTATATTTTGCTACAACATTGGTAGAGAAGACTTTAAACACAGCAAAAGCCATCAAAAAACAGAGTGCAATTGCCGTCAAATGCTAAGGAAATCTGCTACTATTCCCATCGAGTTGCATATTTCTTAAGCATATTTTTAACCATATTTTTCAAATACTTTGAGATTTTCAGATAGCTTTGCAGTACTGAAATACTTTATATTGTGAGAATACCTTATTACAAAGATTTTCTTGTTTTCACAAAGAATAGACTGGGTGGAACCACAGACAGAACAAATCAACAAAACCCTGGTGATATCACTGTTGCAATAATCAGATTATTATACACAGAAAACACTTGGCCCTTTGGATCTAATCACAGCAGTTTTCTCTTAACTTGCCTCACTTTTGTTTTAAATATACCCCTGCAGGTCCTACAGGGACCCTCCTTGCTGGCTCCCTGGTGGAAAGTTGTCCTGCTTTTATGAAGTGTGAAGGCAGCTTCTTTCTGTACACACTTCTTTATGATTTGAAGCTTAACCCCTGGGAGAACGCACAGCTTTTCAGACTGGACCCAATGGAAAGTATGTCACCAGGATGAAAATTTTTGCATACTTCAAAACTACCCTGTGACATTATTTTTAATCCCTGCCAAAGGGTTATGGCTTTCCTTTTGAATTCAAGGTTCCAAGGCCCATTTATAAAGTTCATCATAAATTTGCTACAGTTATTGGTTTCTCATCCCATAGTAGCTTTGGCAATATGTGTCTGGATCTTTCCCAGTGGATCCTGGTCCAAGCTTTACTCCTTGTCTTAGTAGGGATCAGAATATCCAATAAAAGAGGGTGAAATAATGAAAACAGCAGTACTATAGCCAACTAATAATTCCTCAAGACCAGCAACTGTTTCAGACAGTAATCAGGAAGTGTTTATGGATGATGGATAAGAAAGAGCATAAGTCAGTCCCTCCTAGCCACAGCCTCTTATCCTCTGTATATCAGCAGTTATGGAAATTTATCAGAAATATGCTATGTGGGTAATTGTATCTGAAAGTTACCATAGATTCCTTCTCTGGAAATTTACCTAGTGCAAATTTGTCTAGTTTTTTTTATTTGTTTATTTATTCATCTACTTATTTATCTATTTATTTATTTAAACCTCCCACTCCAGGAATACTTTTTAGTCTTCACAATGTCCCAGAACAACTAGTTCCACATTTTGATTATTTCTTGTGGAAGATATTTTCTTTTCAATAGAGCAGCTTCTTCCTTATATTCAGATTCTAGTGTCTCAAAGTTGCTTCTTTACTGGAGCTTAGCTAACTTTTCCTCTGTTTGCCTCAATGCACTCAGGATTGACTGCACATATCCTGCATCTTTCAGTGATACTGCTATTTTTTCAGGAACGTGGCATTTTTCTAAGCTAAGTGCCACATCCTCCATAGACTGTGAAAGCTTTGGAAATAATAATTGATTTTGCAAAGTATTAAGCCAAGCTAATGAAGCTTGACTTACTACATATTTGTATCTTAGGCCTCTTTTATCAATAATACAGCCTCTTTTGTAAGTTCCAATGTGTAGAAAACTGTGAGCTCTGTGGTTAATGTAAGGTACTACACAGGCCAATTGCACTGGACAGTATGTAGGTGCAGACTGGAGAGCTGCTGCCCTGACTAAACTCTGCCCACCATCTCCTCAGCAGGGAAGTGCATTTGTGTCCCTTTTTGTCTGCCTATTTTTACACAACTAGTGGAGCTGCAATTATTATACAAATTTTGAGGGGTTTTTATATGGGGTTGAAAACCAATTGATAGGTTCAAAAATCCCATGAGGGAGTATAGATGGAAATGACAGTAGCACAGAAGCAGGTGAACAAAAAGTTGTGGATGGATGTGTTTTCTTTGGAAGCAAGACCAAAAGCATTGCTCAAATCCAAGCAGAATGAAGGTTTGCATCTCATGATTCTTGCCAGCAGACCACTCCAAATGGGGATGGTTTGAATGCTTATAGAATGCACTTGTGTGACAGGCTACTGTAGTCGGACAAGTGAGATCAATAGGAACAGAACTCTACCCTTTTCGTCAGTCTAGAGTGAGCCCCTCACACACATCTTCTTAAGGATCATATAATTCCTCCTCCTTATGCATCTGGTGCGTCAGATGCTTCTTCTCCCTACACCCACTGAGGTTTCCTACTGCAGAGGAAGATTAGAGATGAAATTCCAATGATAGCACATTTCCTTATCACAAAGGTCTGTCTACAGTGGGCAGGCAAAGGACACATCCCCTTCTAATGTTCCCAGCTACAGAGAATTCCTTATCAGTGTATTTCTATTTTTAATTCTTCGAGTGGGTGGTTATTTGGGTGGGTCAGTAGGGAAAAGAAGGGGTGTGAAGTATTCAATTCTGTCTGTTTGCCAAAAAGCAACACAAAATCTGCTCCAAACAGAAACAGACATATTTGAAAGAAAAAAATAGAGAAAAAGACTGGGCAGGGGGAATATTTTTTTCATAGCTACTACTAATATGTAAGTTGAAAAGACTGCAAGAAAAATGAAAAAATCACCATCGGGAATGAAGTTTTCAAGTTAAGATACTTTGTGGTCTTGGTTCCCACCATGACCAACAGCAGGATCACATGACTTGTGCCTCTCTGAGCTTCTGTTGTTTGAGACATTTCTTCAGGATCTAAATATGAAAGTAATAAAACCAGCTGATTATGATACCAATGATCAGACAGGAGGATTTTTTCTTCTAATGCTGAGCTCAATTATAGTAAGGAAAGCAGTATTAACCCAACAGTGCTTCTGTCTGTACCCCAGATCTTCTTGCCTCATTTCCTGCTATGGGTTTAAAGCAGTAGTTTGCATCCTTTATAGGTCTCCCTCACCCACTTGCAAAGTTACCACCAGGAGGAGATTCCATTTCAAATAATCTCTGTTTCTGCCATCTTTCTTCTCTGTCTTTCTTATCCCCTCTAACAGAAAGTGTAAAACAATGGCCCTTTAGGTCAAAATCTTTTGTTTAAACTTCTGAAAGATGAAAACTCAAAATGGATTTTAAAAAGGTCAGAGATCTAAGCTTCCAATTCTTTGTGAACATGAAAAGCCTGAATCCACTCCAAGACTCCACTGAACAGAAAGGCAGAGCAATTGGAAAAAATTTACGTGGAACCACTGTTCCAAAATCTGCTTTATCATTTCCCCCCCTGCTTCCCCACCTATGGACTCATTACTGAGGCCAGAGCAGGTTCCCTCTTCATCTCACAAAAATCAATAGCAAATGGGGAAATTTGTATTGTTCCTCTCCATGCTGCATTCCTATTCTCTTTTTCTGTAGTTGCAATGCAGAATACCCCACTGAGGCACCTGTCCTTAAAGACAGCTAAAGCTAGAGGAAATGGAAGAGGGTAGGAGGAAAAAAAAACCAACCTGAAAATAAAAGATAGAAAAAAAAAAAAAACCAAATGGAACCATTCAACAGGGAACATATTTCAAAGGCTTTAAAGTGTTCACATCACAACTGTACCTGATTCCCACGAAGTACATCACTCACTTTAGAACCAAATTTACCCACAAAAACTTGGTGTTCTTTCCCTGTTTATTACTGTAAGTTATTGCCCCTGAAATGCTGACTCATGAAACTCAGCTTATGGAAAATGTTCTATATGTTAAGGCAACAAATCTTCACACCACCTCTGCTGCTGCAGTTCGTGTGTCTCCTACTACAAGTGTCAGCCAGGACATAAAGCAAGAGATTTGGTACTCCTAGTTTCTTATGCTTTCTTCTAGCACTGATGATTTATGAGATATTGTGCACAATTTCCTAAATTAGACTTCCCTCTTATTTACCCAGTTGTCTATAAAATGAGAACTGTGAGCCCAGTTCTCTCAAATCTAAACATTATGACGTGCTGAGTTGCTTCCCTCGGAAAATAGGATTTTTATAAATTATTTTTTCTTAATTTTATGACAATACAGGTTAGAATTTTATTTCTAGAAAAGATGTGAAATGGAAGCTCATCTTATATAATCATGTTTCTAGCAGGTGAAACTTTACAAAAAGTCCAAATATCATCATGCAGGTGAAAAATATAGGCAGAATCAGAGAAGGAGAGAAAGAGAAATGACTAATCTGAAAGTTTGTCTTCAACAGAGGAGTTGTCAGGTCTCAACAGTTAATGTTGTCAAAAGTGCTTTGGAAGAATCTCGGGAGGAAGGTGTAAAAAAAGCATACAATGGTTGTTATTTGCTTTCTGAAAGCTAAATATCACATTTTAAAGGCCAGAAATGCATAAGTCCAGAAGGGTTTAGGCACCAAGAGGGTATTTCTTCCAGCCAAGCCCAGACAGACTAGAACAGGGAAGAATTACTATTTACATCTACTTTACAATTAAGCAACAGTACAAACATAAAACTACAGCTTCCCTCAACTCAGTATGAAAGCTTCTGGTCCCAATCCTGCACGGGTCTCCTGCGCATACTTAAAGTAGGTTTCATTGAGTTCAAAGGGATTACTCATGCATGTAATGTTATTCATACGAGTGAATGCTAACTGGATTCGGTGGGGGGCAAGCAACCTTTTTCAAAGATTCAGAATATTCAGAAGCCTTTATTATTAATTATCAGTCTGATTTACTTTTCATTTAATAGCATGTTTCATTTCTTCTTCACATTTTATAAACATGAACACTGAGATCAGCGTCCGCAGTTTTCCTTTTCAGCAGGAGCAAACCCAATAAGCTATCACAAGAAAGACTCTTCTTGATTTTAATTATGAATTAACAAATCCCGGGAAGCCCTAGAAATCACACCTGAAAGACACTTTTGGAGTGGCTTTTAGTATGAGGGGTCTCAATTAGTTCTGGCTGGGAAATGGATTTTCCTATTTACTCAGATAAAGAAAAAAAGACTGAAAAAATAGCATTTTTATTGAATTCAGTCTATGGGAAATATCAATTATTCATTGAAAATCCAAATAAATTTTTGGTCAAAAACTTGATTTTCTTCTCGACCTTCCACTTTTAATTTATCAAGGCTAAATCACTATTTTCAGGGGGAAAGAAGTTCATTTAAAAAAAAAAATCTAGTTATGTCAAATACCTAGTTACTCCCAAACAGAAGTTTGATAGAACACTTTTACTAAGCCCCATTTGGATGCACCTTACAAATAATTCTCCTCTTCCTCATTGAGATTCTCTTCTCACCCTTTCCAGCTGATGCCTGTTCTGGTAGGAAGCTGGAAAAATCAGACCTACCTCAGTCACATTGCATGAGTGCTCACTACTTTTTCAAGCTTACCTGGTGTCTCTGCTACAGCTCATCTGTATTCTTACTGAGCTTAGGAAGAATATAACACATTTTAGGGGGTACAAGGGCTACTGCTTGTGATGGATACTCTGAAACAAGCCTTTTTTCTGAAATATAGGAAAATATCATTTGCAGTGACAAACTTGCCTGGTGTCACAACCAGGCTGAGGATCCTATGCATCTTGATCAGCACTCAGAACATGTTGGTGAGGTGGGTCATTTATAATCAACAAGGACTGGGTTGTCCCTGTGGACAAGCAGTTGGGGTTACTGCCTCTTCCCAGTATGCAGTACAGACAGATGCTCCCACACATGCTGTATACAAACTAAATTAGACAAATGAAGGTCTCCACAGGAAAAATCACCAAGTTTGTGTACTGAAAGCTTTCTTCTAGGAGAACTTTGCACTTTCTACTGACCCTACAGAGAAAGTAGAGGCCTCTAACACCAGTCTATGCAAACACTCTTGCCTGATCCTACTTGAAAGGTGAAGCAATCTGCCCAGGTCACGCTGTAAATCAATGGAAGCCTGTGTCTTGCAAGTCCTGTCTCAGTGCTTTCTTCTATGGCTTCATGCTCTTCCCTTTGTTTTAGTTGATGCCCTCTAAACTGACAAGCCTAACTTCCAGAGCCCTCCTGGCCCCGTCTGTCATCCCAGCTGAAAAGAACTCCATTCAGGCTGTCCAACTTGGGCCAGCTCGAGTAAGCAGAGCTCACAGATGGTTAAATGCATTTGACATTTTACTGCAGGGCCTGCAGCAGAAATCCTTGCCTGCTGTAGCAGTAGCCCTGGATAGTAGCGAATCAAGGCTTGTGGCTCCAATGCTGTGTGTGCACACTCTGCTGTGAGTTAATATTATTGGCTCGCCCCTCAATCATGCCTTTTCCAGCTAGCTGCTCCTGTCAAAGCACATCTCATTAGGCCTGAAGGCTCAATGAAATGGAAATTCATGTTTAAATTTAAAAACAACATATTGACCCTGGGAGCCAGTGATGTCTACATTTTTAATAACTTACTGAGAATAAAAGGAGTGTATGTGTATGGAGGAAGGCGGAGGGCTGGGCAGCAGGCAAAAGAGGGGACAGAGAAGTGAAGGGAGGATGAGTGGATAGGGTGAAGAGCCAGTCAAGGACTCTGGTCCTCTCCACTTCACTCCAACTCCATTCTCACTTTATTTGTCCCTTTTGCTGCATGGAAAAGAGCTCAGGCTTCACTTAAAGGGACCTCATAGACTCAGCAGTACATCAGAACCACAACCTGATATTTAAACAACTAGGCAGGGAGAGGGGCATCATCTAATACAGCTTGTACATAAAAATATATGCATAACCGCTCACAGGCACATGCACACACACGTGTAAGCCCTGTTCCTCCTCAAGCCCCGAGCATCCCAGAGAGATGCATTTTATCTGTACTGAGAAGCAGCATGCTGCAGAGCGTGAGTAAACACAGACCCTTTTGGAGGAGGATGTGAAGACAGTCATGCTGCATGTGACTTGCCATGTGGCACCAACCCAACCCCCCTACGCTTTGCTCTGACGTCATTCCCAGTCAGAGAAGCATGCACAATTCCCTTGCTCCCTCCACCACACTGGTTAGGTAACATGGGGGGAGGCAGAGAGAGTATGTCTTCTCCGTTGTGATTACAAGAGGAGCGATACTTATTCTGCTGGGCTTCAGTGTTCTCTGCTATAGTGCTCTTGGAGCCAGGAAAGGATAGGCAAAGGTGGGAGGTCCTCCCATTCTGTGTTCTATACGGACCCCATGGCAGTGTTTCTTGAAAGTAAGTGATCTGGCAATGTCATCTTGGCTATCATCCAGCTTGGGAAATCGCATACTGCATGGGTAAACCCACTCTGGTTGCTGCATCTCTAGATGGAGACAGGTTGCTGTGCTGCTGCATGGTAGCAAGAGGCTCCTAATGCAAACTACATTTCATGAGTTGAAAATCAAGACAACTTATTTTTCGGGAGAGCATGGAAAGACAAATTTGCAACAAGCTTGGAGATCATTGGATGGAGTTACTGTAGATGGCAAAGTATGCCTGCTTAACAAGGGAGAGCTAAAATCAGTTTCAAAGAGTTCAGTTGTTTCTCCTGTGCTCCTTCTCTCAGCACAGTATTTCCAGAATACCAAGCAGTCCTCTATGTCTCTGGTCTGTAGCTTGTCTGTGCACAAAGAATCTGAACAGAACAGTCTTAAAGACTTCCTGACCTACATTCCCATTCAAAAATGTCCACTGCAATTCAAACTAAGCTCTAAACATTGTAAGCATGCAAATTCTTCAGGCTTTCCCAATTTTAACATGAGATTTCCTGTGCTTTACAGTTTATCTCTCTGCTGTTCTGCAAGTTATCCTCCTATCCTTTCTTATGGACTGCTTACCATTATCTTTCAGTTCTGCATTGCCTTTCGTATCTTCCTTCTTTGTAGTCGTTGACTAGTTTGATAATTTCCCCAGCATTTTTCATGTTGGCACTGACGGGTTTTGTTTCACCTTGTTGTCATTCTCCAGATGTATTCAAAGACTGCATTCAAAGAATTTAAGGCCAGATTTCTCTATCTTGCCTACTTGACATCACACACCACAGTTTCCACTCACTGAATACCTTGCTCTCAGCTAAAGCATCTTTTCTAGGAAGGCATCCAAATCTTGATTTGAAAACTTCAAGCAATAAAAAATTTGCCAATTTGAAGTTATGAAAAAGCTCAATTACACTCACTGATTTAAAAAAAAAATAGAAAAGCATACCTTAATTATAATTTTTGTCAGGCTTCCTTTCACAGGTATTAGTACTTGGTGTTACTTTCCCAGATAAGGTAGAGAAATTTTGTTGTTCATATCATCTAAGTTATGACACTCTTAAACACTTCCCACCTTCTGCAGGCGTGCTCTATCTGCCTCACCTTCTCTTTTATTGCTCGCTGAGGGATTCTCCATCCCTAATATATTTTTTTCCTGATACTGCCACAAGACCTCCATCAGCTGGGTGCCCTGGTGAAGTGTGTTTTACATATGTGAGGATCTGCGATGGCCTTTCAGACAGGTGTGCAGGTGCTGTGCCGGTCCTCTCTGCAGGCCAGATACCTCAGCACCTCTTCAGACAGGAGCCTGCACACCTTATCGACAGCTACAGAAGCCCATGGACCTCCTCCCACAGCCCACACAACTCTGAGGCCTAATGCGCAAGCAGAATGAGTGGGAGGTGTCAGAAAATACGCAGAGGTCACAAATGAATGTTATTAAATAGCCTTTGGACTTCTATTTTATTTATTTATTAAGGTAGATGAGGAGTGTGGAAAGGGATAGAGGTACTTTGTTTCTCAATTTATGTCTATTATCTATGAAAATGTGACATAATGTTTCCACAGTTGCCCTTAATATTCCACTGTATATAGGATATGACTGGCTCCACCATCTAATGTGACAGCTTAGGAAGATTAAAAAGAAAAGCTAAACTAGCAGTAGTTGGAGATGAGGAAAAGTAGCACATTTATGAATAATTTCAGCTGAATTCTAACAACATTGCATTCCCTGGACAGGACACATTTATTATCTTATTCACCATGACTACTGCAACATTAGTGATTTGTTACTGAATCAATTATTAATTCATATGAGTGAATAAGGCTATGTCACTTAACTCTTCAGCTGGCCTTGCCTGTTATACACTGATTGCAATTTTTAACTGTTTTCTCTCCCCTTCATTGATCCTTCTTATCTTTACTCTCCCTGAATATTCATAGTAAAAAAAATGATGCTTTCCATTTTAGAAATCCATTTGACAAAAGCCACTTGTTTTGCTTTTTATTGTGAGTCTCTCCCCCGCAAAGCTCCTCTTCTGACACACCGACTTTGCATCCAAATGGCCAAGGAGTTAGTGTCAGAAACTGGTTGGGTAAGAGGAACTCTGAAATAAACTGCTTAAAAAGATCAGTCAAATGAAGACATTGTCCCTCTATAGCTTTTCTAGATCCCACCCCTGAGACTGCAGGAGTTAGACTTTTAAACGGTTTGATTCTTTTCATTTGTAGGATACTGAATTGTGGAATCATAGCATGGTTTTATATGAAAGGGGACTTGAACATCATCCAGCTCCAATGCTCCTGCCCAAGGCAGGAACACTTTCCACTAGATCAGATTGCTCAAAGCTCCATCCAGCACTGAGCACTTCCAGGGATGGGGTATCCATGACTTCTCTGGGCAATCTGTTCCAGTCCTTCACCACTCTCAGGGTAAAATCTTTCTTCCTACTAGCTAATCCAAATCTCCCCTCTTTCAGCTTAAAACTGTAACCCCTCATTCTGTCACTACACTCTCTGATAAAAAGCCCCTCCCCATCTTTCCTGCAGGCACTTTTTAAGTACTGGAAGGCTGCTATAGGGTATCCCTGGAGCCTTCTCTCCTCTAGGCTGAACAACTCCACCTCTTTCAGCCTGCCCTTACGGCAGAGCTGCTCCAGCCTTCTTATCTTCTTCACGGCCCTCCTCTGGACTTGTTCTAACAGGTCCATGTCCCTCCTGTGCTGAAGCTGCAACAAAACATACATATGGCAGTTTTCATTCTCCAGATGATATTAAGGAACACATGAGGTCACGGACTCAATCAAGGCTACCAACAAAAGCAGGAGCAAAGGTACAGGTAATACCCACACCATCTCATCTCACACTTGCAGCTAACACACCTCTGTCTGTTAGATAGTTAAAGAACTAGGCAACAAATTTGAAGAGCTGGATCATAATCAAGGCTCTATAACTGATTTACTGCCATGAGCTGTGACGGTCACATCTGAATTCTATCACCCCACTGCTTTTGTAAAAAAAACCCAAAATATTAGAAAGAAAACAGAATGTACTGAAATCTTCACAATATCCCTTGCAAGCAGTTGAAATGACAGTCATTACTTACTCCTTGTCATGTGCAAACCACAGCCTTCCTATAAATGGTCATTAAGCAGAAGTTAAAACCAATCATTTTAACAGTAACTACCGTCAATCACATTGTGATTAAGCTCTAAGCTGTGCTTTAAACCTATGTATAGGGTAAGAGGAGAACACAAGCTACGTAGCTCCAGATCAGGACGAGTTGTTATCCGAATTTCATCTATGGTGCACTGGAACAAGCTGTAAGTAGCTCACCTCTGCCTGATGCAGGTGAGGTGTACCCCTAGCTGCATTCCTGGTATTCCAGATCAGACTGTGTCAGCTCAGGGTGGCAATCAGCCAGTCTTTTGATCAAAGCAATGTCTGCCATATGTGTGAGTGATGTGAATGTAGCTACACATCCATTGTAACAAGAAGCAACGTCCACTCTAAGAAAAGGAAAATGTTACAGCACACCAAGAGGGTTCTTCTTGGACCTCCCTGTAGCCTTTATTCTGTCCATTCTCATCATTCAACAGCACAATCTGCAGACAGTGGTATAAAGGATTGGCATTGTCACCAAGCACCCTAAGCCCCACATCAACATGCCTGCTAAAACTTACCAGTTTTGTTTAATAGGAAGTAGCTTCCACTTCCCAAATTCTTGGAAAAGATAAAGCATTTATTTTGGTTGTTTAGTTGCTTGTTTGTTACTTTTTGTGTTTCGTGGGTTTTTTTTTTGTTTTGTTTTGTTTTGTTTTGTTTTGTTTTTTCTCTGCCCTTCTCAGTCTCTCCCAAAACAGTTTCGGGAGTGAGCAAGTTTCACGACAAGAAAAAATTATTTAGTTTAAAACTTCAGCCAGGATCTTTCAAAGGAACTTGCATTTGTTTACTATAACTTGTTTTTCAGAAGGTAGAAAAATGGTAGTTTCCATGTATCATTTTCAAAACAGATCAGCATGAGGCATGGTTCAGCTGTGATGACTGAAAATGGAGGCCCTTCCAGTATCTGTCATAGAGGGACTCATTCTCTACTTAGTAATACTTCAGATTAGCAGAATTACCTGGTAACATAGATCACTATGAAGCTAGAAAGATAAAACTGAAATCTACAGAGATCTTCCAACTGACTTCACTCCTACCACAAATGAAGCTTTCAGGGCAAGTAACTCACATCCTTACTACCAAACAACATTTTTCTCACAGTACAGTGTACATCAAAGGTTAATACAAAACCTTACCAAGGTTCACAAGGGTAGTATTTAAATGAAAAATTTCCTCAAATTATGCTTTTTAATTCCTTCATGAGAGACCAGAAAAACAAGATAATTCTTTTAGGGAGATGATTCTACATCATGCTTACTCACAGATAATACCTGATGGTGTCTTTCTGTTCCTTTCATTGCTATAACCTGATACAACCTGATACAGTTTCTATTGGCACAAAAGGGTTAAAGGCATCTAACTTATGGACAAGATCTCTTCCCCCTATCCCCCTTCCAACTTCACTGCCCAAGCTAGAAGCACCAGAAGAACTAGAGTAAATAGCCTAAATGATGACAGGTCAATTAGAGGATTGAGATCATGCCCAATTTCATAATCTGAAGCATTATAAGTAACACAGAAAGGATTTGTCTATACACACAAGAGTAAATATTTGATTTTTATCTAGCCATTGTCCTTTCAAGGAAAGTCAGAGGTGGGAACAGACAGAGAGAATAAAGACAATACTAATGCATTGAAAACCACATGGTTTATGGTTGATGGTTAGGCAATATAGAGTGGATGCCTCAAAGTCACAGTAGATGTCAGAGAAAGGGATCAGTCATGACAGTATGACCTGTTCTGTCTACTAAGAGGGGTTAAAAAGGGCCTTGATGAATTACTCTATGTGGCACCAAAGTTCTCATGTAGGCATAATCAATGATTTCTGCTCTACACACCCTGTAGTCACACAAAGTTGTACACAGATTAGCACTCACATGCAAACACAAATACACAGTGCACTGCCTGCTTTGCTCAGAGAAAAATATTTTTTACAGTCACATGAGGAAGTCAGTGGTAATATAAACAATGCTCAAGCTTCTACAGTCTTATTGCAGTCAAAACTGATCAAGATTAGATTACTTATTTTGTCAATATTTTGTCAAAATTTTGCCTCACTCTTTGTCTCCCCACACCTGTCTCAATATTCTCCAACATACCAGTTGTCTTTTATTTTGACAAGGAAAAGGAGATATAAGTCTTGAAAGTAATTTGCAGGAGTTTTATTCCATGCTTCACAAGCTGAAATTCACCTCTCAGTTTTATACAATTCTCATTATAATTAAAATGGCTGTGAAAGACAAGCAAGGTCTCTGCATCAGCTGAGCTGGCTTGACATGGACCTCAGGAAAACAAAGCTACTCATGGGAAACATTTGTTTATAAAAGCCTAAAAGGACAAAAATGGGCAAAAAAAAATCCTTTATCATTTAAGCCTGCCCATAAATCTCAGTAAGACTGCAAAGTTGCAGCTTGCTTGGTATATTTTATAGACAGACATCTTGCTGAGTTGGCTGACACTAGCTAGGAGGCGGGGAAGGCAGGAAAGTTGAGATTTGGGGTGGGTAAACATTCCCATCCATCAAGTGATTGGATTTGCAACTAAAGCTGTGAAAGCCACATCAGATTAACGCAGCCAGGGCAGGAACAATGTGTTAATCATCTGTCTTTAATGCAAGTGACAGGAGGGACAAGAAATAAACACTTGGGGCCACGGCAGTTATGGTCTCTCTGTACATTTAGGCCAAGGTGCAGGAAAAAATACTCCCATGTAGATCCACATAATTTCTACTACTGGAGCATCTCCAAAGCTTTTTGTACTTGGTGGGGCACAGGGGTGGGAGGGTGGAGGGGAGAGTCCAACAACCAACCTTGCAATTTCCCTTCAGTCTCTCATCTGTTTTGTTCTAAGCAAGTTGCCCCAGTTGTGCTGAACCATGTGAAAAAATCTACAGAGGTTTTTCCTCTAGAATCTCTCCCAGAAGGAAAGAGCTGAGACCTAACAACTGAATTCACTTAGGACCTTTGTGTCTTAATCCATGGAACAAGTTTTCATCAGCAGTGGGGAGAACAGAGAAAGGCAGTTCTGTTCCTGCTTCCCAGGGTGCAGATATATGGGTGGAGGCCAGAGAGGGTGTTGAGGAACTGAGCTGTGGTCAGTCACAGAGCTCCCACCCACCCCAAAAGAAGCTGACCAGGCATTACTGCACACCAGCATGCAGGAATGCAAAGCAGCTTTTCTTGTAGGTCATTTCAGGATGATAACGATAATTAAAAAAAAAACCTAAAAGATGAGGTAAAGTGGAGTCTTGTGGCTGAAAATGGAGTAGGTTCAATTCCTCCCCAGGGTGGCAGGTGGAGAATGCAAAGGAGGAAAAGTAGCTTCAAAAAAATACGTAAGAGGAAAATCTATGAAAGAGGAGGCTAGGAAAAAAAACAAAAAAAAAAAACTCAAAACCCAAACAGTGACAATATCAAGAAAGGGAAAGCATACCTTTGTATTGAGAGAGCAAAGAGGCAAAGAAGACAGCCCAGGTTGCATGGCTTAGGTAGTACCTCAGTGTATCTAGGAGCCACCTGACTTCCATCCTCAGTCTCTTCACACCCATGAACCCTTGCCAAGGTGGGTAGCAGTTTAGACCCTTGCACTGAAACAGGTAGAATTCCACTGTGGTGTGGTAAAGTGAAATGATCTCCATTCTTGTGCAGAACAGTACGTGCCTCACCCTGCTCCTCACCCACACCCTGACTCTTGACATCTCCAGCTACGGAAGTGTCATCATTTCTACTTGCTATTTAAGGCTCAGTTCTGCAGAAAAAGGGCCAAAGACCAAGATTTCTATGGTACTTGGAAATCACAAGCAGACTGAGAAAACAGAACAAAACTTTGTATGTGTGATACCTATACATGCACGTAAACTTGACCACACACACACAAACCCACTCCCCTCCACCTTTGACTTTATAAAAGGTTTGCTTCTGCTTTAAGGACACAGTTCAGGAAGGGCAGCTGTTGAATCACATTTCTCCATAGAGCACACAGCTCAAACAAAATGTTATCATGAAAATCCCTGTGGGCTGAAGCTGGGAAGGAAAAACAGACTCCTGACCTGCAGTTGTTAAAAATGGCTTTTTGCAGATGAATGGTAATGTGAAGCACTACCTTACAGAGGGTAAGAAAATAACATTGCGAACTCAAATTGCACATACTTTTAGCACCTTGAAAAAGAAAGAAAACAAAAAAAACCCACCAAACCCAGAACAGACTATAATAACTACCAGAAAATAGTATTTGCACAGCTCTGTGTTGTGCTGAACACTCTGTGTCTGCTCCTCAGATAACCTAACAGCATTATCATTGTTAGAGGTTGTCTATTGCTACTCATACCTAGATCAATCTCTGCTGCACTGTGCACGTGCAGCATGGTGGTTAGGCAAGATGTTGAAAGGAGGGATTTGGGTAAGAAAGAGAAGGAACTACACCTGGTTCCTCTTGAGCTCCCAGTGCTCTCACTCAGCCAGCAGACACAAGCCTTGAAAGGTCCAAGGGAGTCTCTGCAGTGGTTTTGAAGTAGTCAGGCTCATGGGTCACACAAGTGACATCAAGATTTGGCAGCAGGTAGGCAGTATGCTTGAGGATTATGGGCCTGGGATGCTGGTATCAACACCCCGTAGCAGTACTTCTCTGCTTCCTGCCCCCAGACGTAAAACACTAGGATCTTTCCTCCTTCTAACTGGCCTTTTCCTCCACAAGCTAGGACTGTGTAACATCTACAGACAGATCCTATTCACCAGGGATCCTGATAGGAAACTCTGAAAATTGTAATATATAAGAGGCACTGTCCATAAGAAGTGACAGCAACTTCAGTGTCACTGTAATCATGAGAATCAAGCTGAAGTCAAATATTAGCAACTACGTTGCTAGGTGGAACCAGAAACGTTGCTCACATAAGGTGCAATGTGCCTCTGATAGTCATGTCCACTCTTTCTTGAAAATTTGGGGAAGAGAAGTGACTGTTACCTATGGTTTTCAAAAAGAAATCAAGACCCCTGTGAGCCCTGACAGCTTCTGAGACTATGATCTGAATTTACTGCTGCAGACAGAGTGGGAAGTAAATGGTGGTTTATGAACTCCATCTTTTATTGACTAACCAACATTGTTTGCTTTTGGGGAGGCTGGTGATGCTTTTAAACCTATTTTTCTTCACAATGTAAAGGGAGTTGCATTTGTTTGGCTGGCTGCACTGGGCTGACATAACCAGCATCAACACCTCATGTAGCTAAGCATGCTACTTCTCCCTTGTCTGAATGTGGAAAATGCTCCCTTTCACAGCTGTTTTACTTGAAGCCTTTTGACATCCCCTATAAAGGCATCTCCTTGAAACCCCATGCTTCTGTTGTTCTGGAAGCAGGCAGTGGTACATGGAGTAATAGACACTGGGAACACCCAGAGCTCTTGGGAGCTTGCAGACAGTAGGCAAAGTCCCTCTCCAGCCTGTCCTGCTCAGCATGGCCACAGAAAGCTGAAGCAGGCATGCACTCAAACTTTTTGTACCTTAACCTAGTCTAGCTGAGTGACTTCAGGATTAAGATCCTTATATAGCCTCAAACAAGCTGACTCACATGAGAATCAGCTTTCATAACTGCAGCCAACTATAAGTTAGACTCTAGTCTAAGGCAGTCACCTAGCTGTTCTCAGAAGTTAATAGAAACAGACAGCCACCTTAAGAGATGTTTTGCCCCAGTTCTGGGTAGGTTCTACTGTACTGCAAATGTTTCTCCCTGTAGAAAACAGAGAGAATCACTTAGACTAGATGACATCCTAGCTTTTAGGGGGTTGGATCTCAAGAAAGCGAGCCATACTCAGAGTATGCATCCTCAACCTCTTGCTTCAACATGATGAAAACACCTCTGAACACCTTGTAAAGCTGCTTGTGGATGAATAGGAGTAATATGAAGGATGTCTTAATACAGAACCTCTGGCTGTCACAATTGTCTTCTCTCCTTCAACTCCTCAAGATCTATGTGAGGTGGAAGGGCAATGGGACAAAGATCTTGAGCTTGTCTTCACTGTGATCATAACTTCATCTGAACAAGGGCACTGATTATCCACACTCAAATTTACAGGCACAAAACCTGGCCTTATTTCCATTAGGCCACTAAGTACTCTCTGATCAATATATATTGCTTGGTTCTGAACAAGTAGCACGGCTGGATTCTCCATAGCCCATATGTGAGGGCAAAAAAGATGAGATTTGCATGACAGCCTCAAGGTACAAACAAGCATATCCATATATTGAGCTGCTAGAACTTGGCCAGAGAAGGACAACAAAGCTGCTGAAGGATCTGGAGTGAAAGTCTTACAAGTAGCAGCTGAGGGAACTGTGGTGGTTTAGTCTCAAGAAGAGTTGCATGAGGGAAGACTTTATTGCTCTCTACAACTACCTGGAAGTAAGTTGTAGTGAAGAAGGTGTTGGTCTCATCTCTCAGGTAACTAGGGATAAGACAAGAAGAAATGGCCTCAAGTTACACCAGGGGAGGTTAGAATTGGTTATTAGGAAAAAATTGTTTACTGAAAGAGTGGTGAAACATTGGAACAGGCTGCGGCTGCCCAGGGCAGTGATGGCACCACAATCCCTGGAGGTGTTCAAAAAATGTGTAGATGTGACACTTCAGGGCACAATTTAGTAGTTACTGTGATGTTGGGCTGACAGTTGGGCTTGATCACTTTATAAGTCTTTTCCAACCTTAATGATTCTATGATTCTACGTTTTGAAACCCCAAATCCTGATTTCTTGAAGCTGAATATTTAATCATTGAATTTCTTGATGTCGGTTAAAGATAAAGTGGCAACCAAAACTCCAGGGGTTGAACAAGACAAAAAGCTGCTTTCATACACCTTGAATACAATGAGGTCAAGCTGAGGCTTTTTTTTTTTCTGCAGGAAGCTAACTGATGGTCCTTTCTTTATACCAAGATGAAACGTGTAGGAACTAACTGTCCTTTAAACCAATAAATCAAATAGTCAAATTCATTTCAAAACCAGGAATAAGTTCAAGACCTATTGTGTGGGAAGTGGAAGTATGAAGAGACAGAAGGAGAGGAAAGGCAAAGAGAGATAAGGAGTGTTAGAAAATTAGGTGTTTATTCAGGAGCATTTTTTCACTGATAAATTACCCCAGAAAGAGACAAGGCTGCAGGAATCAACAGGAGATGAAAACCTCACAAAGAGGAGGAAATAAGGTGTCAAAGTCCCCAGCATGTCCTGTCCCCATATGTATGCTGTGGCTCTGAGGAAGACGGGGGAGCAACCTCGTTGGCTCAGTGCTGAGGGACATATTTCCTGCTCAGCTCTTCATGTCCACCCCCACTTAAGTTGCCACAGAATAACCTTGTGCTCCCTGCTGTGCTACTGCACAAGGGCTGGCAGAGGAAGGGGCTCGGGGATAATGAATGAAGCTCTATATTAGCCACAGAAGCACAGGACAGTCAAATGAAAGGGTAAAAGTATGGTCATGAAAGACAAGCAGTCACTCCGACTGTGTGCTGGAGGTAATTACTGCTATATAAATAAACCAGAGGAAAAAAAAATCTTTTAAAAATCTAATTATCATGCAGCACTGTGGGTTTCAACCTTGGTCAAGTACAGGCAGACCTGATTTACGCTCCATCATAAAATCCTAAGCACAGGGCTGCTCTCTCTCTGTCTTTACAATATGAATCAGGGAATCAGCACAGGACGCTTCTCAGAGAGGAGCTGCCTGATAAATAGATGTGCCCATGTTGCGGTGGGTCTGCATGTCCAGTAAGCCCAGGACTACACGACTACACCACCTGCACAGATATTTTTCAGAGTTTTCTCTCTGGAAGGAATGTCAACAACTGTTTTGCAAAAACATTAAAGATGCTCTCAAACTTCTGTTTCACTATACTTTTTAGTATTCCTCAGGATTAGTATTTCTCACTACTCTTAGTTAAGGTTTTTCCTTTTGGTACAGAGCTGCCTTCTTTCTTTCAGATGTATCATGAAGACATTTCTATGAAACTCTTATAACTGTGTAGGAAAAGGAAACTGAGGGAGAGTCTTAAGTTATTACTGAGACTTTTGGACCCTCATACTCAAGGAAGTGCCTTGAGCTCTGCTTTTCTGAAAACCTCAATAGGAATGCTGTATGCATCACCCTAAGACAAATAACAATCCATAGAATAATAAAATCATAGAATAACCAGGTTGGAAGAGACCCACTGGATCATCGAGTCCAACCATTCCCACCAATCTCTAAACCATGCCCCTCAGCACCTCATCCACCCTCACCTTAAACACCTCCAGGGAAGGTGAGTCAACCACCTCCCTGGGCAGACTGTTCCATTGCCTAATTACACTTTCAGTGAGGAATTTTTTCCTTATGTCAAGCCTGAA
Source organism: Clamator glandarius (assembly GCA_033459285.1). Classification (NCBI taxonomy): domain Eukaryota; kingdom Metazoa; phylum Chordata; class Aves; order Cuculiformes; family Cuculidae; genus Clamator; species Clamator glandarius. The sequence goes on along the minus strand of JAUNZM010001037.1, from coordinate 371,045 downwards.
CCTCCCCTGGCGGAGCTTGAGGCCATTCCCTCTTGTCCTGTCCCCTGTCAACTGGGAGAAGAGCCCAGCTCCCTCCTCTCCACAACCTCCTTTCAGGTATTTGTAGAGAGCAATAAGGTCTCCCCTCAGCCTCCTCTTCTCCAGGCTAAACACCCCCAGCTCTCTCAGCCGCTCCTCATAAGACTTGCTGGCCATCCCCTTCACCAGCTTTGTTGCTCTTCTCTGGACTCGCTCCAGAGCCTCAACATCCTTCTTGTGGTGAGGGGCCCAGAACTGAACACAGTACTCGAGGTGCGGTCTCACCAGTGCCGAGTACAGAGGGAGAAGAACCTCCCTGGACCTGCTGTCCATGCTGTTTCTGACACAAACCAAGATGCCATTGGCCTTCTTGGCCACCTGGGCCACTGCTGTCTCATGGTCAGTCGGCTGTCAACCAACACCCCCAGGTCCTTCTCCTCCTGGAAGCTTTCCAGCCAGGCTTCTCCCAGTTTGTAGCACTGCAAAGGGTTGTTGTGCCCCAAGTGCAGGACCCAACATTTGGTCGTGTTAAACCTCATGCCATTGGACTCTGCCCAGCTGTCCAGCCTGTTCAGATCCCTTTGCAGAGCCTCCCGACCCTCCAGCAAATCCACACTTCCACCCAGCTTGGTGTCATCTGCAAACTTGCTAAGGGTGCACTCAGTGCCTTCATCCAGGTCATTGATAAAGACATTAAACAGGACTGGACCCAGGACTGAGCCCTGGGGAACCCCACTTGTCACTGGCCTCCAGCTGGATTTAACTCCATTTACCACCGCTCTCTGGGCTCAGCCATCCAGCCAGTTTTCCACCCAGGAGAGTGTGCGCCTGTCCAGGCCAGAGGCCGACAGTTTCCATAGCAGAATGCTGTGAGAAACTGTGTCAAAGGCTTTTCTGAAGTCCAGGAAGATACATCCACAGCCTTTCCCTCGTCCAGCAGCAGAGTCACTTTGTCATAGAAGATCAGGTTAGTTTGGCAGGACTTGCCTTTCAAGAACCCGTGTTGCCTTGGCCTGATCACTCGGTTCTCTTGCATGTGCTGTATGATAGCACTCAAGATCACCTGGTCCATGACTTTCCCTGGTACTGAGGTCAGACTGACAGGCCGGTAGTTCCCCAGCTTAGATCTTTAATTTCTGTGCTTTTCCTTGGTTTCAAGGCAAATTTCATCCAAGAACAGCAGGTAGGTAAAATGCAGCAGCTAACTTTAAACATGTCATCATTTTGAACTTTCAGAATTGAGCCACATTCAACAACAGAGCAAAGTAAATCCTAAAGCACATTTGATTCTCCTCATATGGAATCGAGTGCTACACTACAGCTTCTTAACTGTATGAACATTTGTGACAGCAATCAAGTTTTCAGACTGCATTTGCAGTTCTGTGTTTAGAGCTGTTGATATAAGTGGACAGGATGCAGATTTCCCATTATGAGCAAATGGAAGCCATTTATTCTCCACCCTAAATTGAGAGAAAGAAATTAGAATATACTAAGTCATTAATTTGTATGTCAGTAGACATGCACAAACACACAAACCTATAATGGCAAATAAGTTAGACAAGTGAAATCTCTCGTATAAATTTCAAAATGAAAAAATGTGTTAGAAACCCTGCAACTTTACTCGTTTAAAAGATTTCAAATCTCAATGTTGATTAAAATCCGAAAGCCGAACATTTTGCTTAAAGCTATATCAAAATAGTATGCTTCAATAATTTCTAAATATAAAGAGTTCTGAAAGTGGTGGGACACTCCAGGGGAAAAAAATATTTCATTGTGTCATCAAATTGTTTCTAGCATTTCTGGAAAACAAACAGTAAAAACAGAATAACTATTACACAGTAACCCAAGTTAGGAAAAAAAATACCATCAGAGTTCAAAAATAAGATAGTTTTCCTACCATCATTAATGAAATTAATAACCCATCATCTGTTATCCTACCTTTAAAAGTCAAAGCCCACTTTCAGTAATTACCTTTTGCATTGGCACTGTATATGGCACTTGCCAGCTTCCTTGATTAAACCTCAGAGCAGGTAGGCATGGTGATTCAGACAAAGGAGAAGTCAGAAGTAAAACAAATTGCTTATAGTTTCAGAGAAATCAGTGCCAGAGCATAGAATTAGAGGTCCAAGTTCACATCCTGTGTAATAAACCACTCTGTAGCTAAAATCTTGGCTACTGTTCCCCACCATTAGAGCATTATTCCCCACCATTAGTGTGCATTTTGCAACCTTGACGGCAGCAAAACCTCAGTAGCTGGAGTAGTTACACACAGACATAAACAGCCTAATCAGAAGAGACCCTGGCTGTTTAAATAGATACAGTAAAGCAGGTGGTTGCTGCTGTTTGTGGGGCTGGTTGTGCATAACACCACCAGGAAAAAAACCTAATTGGTGCAAACGAGTTGCAAACATCTTTATATCTGAAGGTTTGTAACCTGCAGAAAAAATACAATTCTTGAAGAGCATGAGTGAATTAATACAGATCATAGTATTGTAGAATACCTAGGGTTGAAAGGCACCTTAAAGATCATCTAGTTCCAACCTCCTGCCATGAGCAGGGACACCTCCCACTAGATCAGGCTGCCCAAGGCCCCATCCAACCTGGCCTTGAACATCTCCAGGGATGTGATATCCACAACCTCCCTTGGCAACCTGTTCCAGTGCCTCATCACTTTCACTGTGAAGAAATTCTTCCTAACATCTAGTCTAAATCTGCCCCTCTCTGGTTTATACCCATTCCCCCTCATCCTATCACCACTAATCTTGAAGAATAGTCCCTCACCAGCTTTCCTGTAGGCCCCTTTCAGGTACTGGAAGATCTTTACCAAAGGCTTCAATGTGGTAACAGCACTAGGAGGAGAGAGGAGTAGGTAACTGATGTTGCCCCCTCTCATGCTAAAAATGTTACAGGAGAGTGTGTGGGGTAAAGAAAATAACCTATAACCTTAAATTAAGATCTCACCCTATTTCAATTAATTTCATATTAGACAAAGCAAGTGAAAAGATTTGAGCTGAAATTTTACTAGCTGTGAAAATCTCAACTGTAACTGACAGCATTCCTGTAGCAGCAACTCTTGAAGCGTGTTTATCAAAACCATGACCCATGCCTCTAAATTTTATCCTGTCTTCCTGTAACTCTTTCAGTTGTGGAAAATATAAGGAAAGAGTCCAAACTGCCTGCAGATTCACTAGCATTATGTTAGAAAATAAAAAGAAGGGGACAAATATTAAAATGCTTCCAAGCAAATAAAAAGATAGAGAGCGCTCTAAAAGCAATTGGAATAGCTCTTTGGAGCAGCTCTTGTCTCTTGAATAAATACTTTGCAGTTTACAGCTTTCTATAAAAAAAGATATTTTCTTTTCTCCTTCTTTCTTTGAGCTACACTCAAGCTTCATGTTTTAAAACAATGAGTTTGATAAGCCCAAGAATGTACTGCTGTGTGTATGTCTGAATATGTACATTTTAGACTGGGTTTGCACAAAACACGTGTACAGCATGTGCCACATACTGAGGCTTTGCCTCCTCTAAACACTTTGGTATATGCCTGCAATCCAAGGAGTGCACCAGAGCCACAACTTGGAGCTTCACAGATGAAAGACACCAGTGGAAGTCAGAACTGCAGAGACATCAAGAGGAACTTGGATCTTTCTCATTAAACTGAAGTACCTACTTTTCTTCCTTTGTTCTCCACTATTACCTTCCTTTTTCTTCCCCACCTGACAATGGCCTCTACACTCATAGGTAACTCTAGTATTTGCAACACTCATAGTTTACTGGACAACCCTTCTTGCTTGTCAATAGCAATTTCATTAAAAACCGAACAAATAAACAATCAAAACCCCCCTATTAAACATGTTAGCACTGCAGGAAGCTTAAACATGCTTCAAGGAAAATATACAGATACAAGCTGATTTGGAGGGACATAGGCAGTAGTTGATCCAGAACAGAATAACCCAGTGGTTACGCATGACTCTTACACTCCTGTATTGGAGTGATCTTCCACCATCGACTAGACAGGGAATAGTTCTGCTTCCTCCTGTCTGCTTCAGTTGATCTCAGGCAGCCTTCACAGCACAGGAATCAACAAGTAAAGAAAGTGCAGTGTGAAATTTGGAAAAGTTAAAGGGTACAAGAGGTTTTTCTTTGTTCTTTTTTTAAAAAAATTGGGAGTGGCATGCTTCAAGTCCTTTAGGTTCCCAAAGTGCCTGACACATACAGTAAAAGAACAAATGTTTTAAGTGTTTTACTTCTACTTTACTATCTAAAGAAAGTTAAAAGATGATGAAGCCTTGATGGGAGAATATTCATGTGAACAAAGACAGTTGCTCTGTAAGAACCTACATCTAAAATGAGACATACGAGGACCTAATCTAGGGTAAAGAAAACCATGTATTTGATAGTCAAGCTATTACTGTTATTGTGTTATATTTTATAACTTCTTATGTGATGCAGTTTTCCCATCCAGTAAACAGGCCTGATACATTTATTTTTTGGTGTAATCTCATAATAAAGTTATGAGGATACAATTCACTAGAATTTGCTGAGAATTGTGGTTGAATTTCAAAAAAACCCCAGCCTTTATTCCAGTTCTTAAGTATCTTTAAATATGTTGAAGCTACAAACAAAGGTTAGCTTTCTTGTTTCTTTTATCACCACAATAATGTATATCTTAAGGGACAATTGAATTTTATATAGTACTTCCTGCATGTCTCCAATGTTGCTCAGAATTAATAATGTAAATTTTGAATTGCAAAACAGAAATAAATTCTAAATAAAGGCATAATTAAAAACGTAAAAGGAGAGAATTATCAAATAATAATTCTACTCCAAGAGCAGAAGAAAAAGTGAGTCCTACTCTCAGATGGAAATCTGGCCACTGAGCAATGAAGCAAAACTCAATTTTATCAAATCATACAATGAACATATATATGCAAACTTGCAACTAGCACCAGGAAAAAAAATGTGCACTTGTAAGTCTGGCATCTTTCCCTAACAGAAGATATGAGGAATGGTTAGGAGTCTATTCACTTGTACAGTAGCAGAGGAAGGCACACAGCTATAATAATTTCATGAGAGAACTATACTTATACGGTTGCTGGGATGCAGCATGATCAGACAATTTAATAGCAGTGTCTTGCAGGGCTAAAACCTTCATCACTCCAAAACATTGTTTGAAAGAACTTTGCTCTGAGAACCAGTAGAATTTAGGTAGGTAACACAGGCTTTTTTGCCCCCCAAAGTTTCTGTCTCCTCTTTCTGGAAAGGGACTTCTAGTCCCTGTGATTTCATCACAGTGTTACATTAGCGACACACCCAGCTCATCACAGGAGATTTACAGCTCTGTCAGACTAAAGGAGGCTGGATGAGGGCAGCCACACAGCAGAGTATTTATTGTGCATCACTTAGGAGATGCAGAATATTGCTTGGACACTTTAATAGGTGCATCAGTGTTAACTGATTTGCTCTGAGGCACCATATGCTAATCAAATGGGGTGTGATGCATAATGTCACATTAATGTCGTAATAAAGGAAATCTCGATGTGTTCTGTAATGTCTTTATGATTATCTTTAATTTTAGATAGCTAGTGAAAGAATGTGTGTTCAATACCTGGATCTGCTGTCTAATTACCTAGGATATAACAAGAACCAAATGTATGATAAAAGGACAGGGTTTTTATTGGAGATCACTGGTGACAACATAAACCATAAATAAGTCTTACAATCTCTACAAGCCTGAAACACCACATTCTGATGAGTATGTGAGATTGTTTTAGGCATATTTTGATTTCTTTTCATCCTTAGTCACCAACAAGGAAAAAGGAAATATGTAGACTCAGAGGGATATATCTTCAAAGCTGTTCCCAGGAGGATTAAATAGATGGGTCCAACAGATGTTTTACATTTACTTCTACAAATAAACAAACTCACAGTTCTGTCATTCAACTCAAGCCACCCCTTATGCTTACCACAGCTTTTCAGGTAAAGTCACCTTATGCCTGCTGATGTATTTCATAAATGTTTCTAATACTTATTTTCATAACACACACATACACAATACACCTACTACTTCAGCTTCTGAGAGTTTGAAGCAATATACAGAATAATCTCTTATTAACAGCATTTGGATTGCTTTATGTAATATGTATGTGGTACCTAATTCTCAGTGTATTTTGCATTGGAAAATGGCAAATATTACCCTTTTATAACTGGGAAAACTGAAGCACAGGGTTAGAATAATCTAATCCAAGTAACAGAAATATGGAGGTGGGATTAGGTACCACGTTCCACAACTTCTAAATCAGCATCTGAAAAAATAAGTGCTTCAATTGGAGTTCCTCATATCAAACACCATGTACTGAAAGAAAAATTTTGGCCATGTTGTGTCAGGTAAGAGAGGGATTAGGAGCCTTGTACAAAAGAGGAGTTAATCTAAAGTGATTTCCCTCGAATCAGAATTCCCACACAAAATCTGGCACACATATTACCCTTTTACCCCTCTTTTGTAGTAGCAGCTTTTAAACCATAAACCCACAGAAAAGGTTTTGTAGCTGAGGTGGCAAAAGTGAAAACATAACACTACTGAAAATTTACATAGGACCTGCTCAATGGTGGTTTCTTCTCAAATATATTCAATAGGTGTACATGAACAAAGCTATTTCACACTAGTGTTGTTAAAACTAAGATCAGGATCTGGCTTTTATGATTGAAACAGTGAGGAAGGATGGGAAAGAGTGAATTCTGGACCTCTGAGTTAAATACAATCTGCTACACCAGCGTGAACCAGAGAAAAGACTCTGCAGGTCAGTGGAGTCGCACCAGGGTAGAAATAGCATAAAACTAGATGAAAATCAGGCCCAGGAATTAGAGCAGCAATGCTGCCTGGGCCCTAAGAGACAGCCAGAAGCCCTTTGATAGAGTAAAATCCTGATGCGCTGCAAGAAACAACCTGCAAGTGAGTTCCCTATCGACATCATTAATGCATTCCCCAAAGCAGATATCAGAAGGCTCTTTCCAGAGAAACAAAACTGTAGAAAGAAGATCCATATTTAATGACACTAGTGAATCTTTTGCCTCATGTGCAGACAAAGAAATTGGCTCCTGCTGACTTGGTATCAACAAAGGTGAGGACTGTCCCAAAATTCATGGTCAGAATGGGTGCAAGGCAGAGTGAGAGGCAGAAAGGAGTCAGCACATAAATAGTGAGAAAATGAGAGGGTGGTTTCACGATTTGTGGTCCCTTCTACCCCTTTGGCTTTCTGGAACATGGAACTCAATTTTAATTATAATCTCTTCTTCTGTCTTCTGGATTTATGGTAAATGTGGAAAGAAGCGCTAAGGATAAAACAAAACAAGGTCAAACATCCCCATAGACAATCTCAGCCTCAGACAAAGAAACACGTTTGAACTCTGCAACTAGGCTAAGAGTTAAGTTTTCAGCAGTTATAGGATTTTAAATCTAGTCTTTGGCTTCAGCACAGCTCAAACAGTATAATGCTACTACTAGGTACAGAAGATCACAGAATCACAGAATGACCAGGTTGGAAGAGACCTACTGGATCGTTGAGTCCAACCATTCCCACCATTCCCTAAATCATGCTCCTAAGCACCTCATCTACCCTAACCTTAAACACCTCCAGGGACGGTGACTCAACCACCTCCCTGGGCAGACCGTTCCAATGCCTAACCACCCTCTCTGTGAAGAATTTCTTCCTAATCTCAAGCCTAAATCTCCCCTGGCAGAGCTTGAGGCCATTCCCTCTCGTCCTGTCCCCTGTCACTTGGGAGAAGAGGCCAGCTCCCTCCACTCCACAACCTCCCTTCAGGTAGTTGTATAGAGTAATAAGGTCTCCCCTCAGCCTCCTCTTCTCCAGGCTGAACACCCCCAGCTCTCTCATCCGCTCCTCGTAAGATTTGTTCTCCAGCCCCTTCACCAGCTTTGTTGCCCTTCTCTGGACTCGCTCCAGAGCCTCAACATCCTTCTTGTGGTGAGGGGCCCAGAACTGAACACAGTACTCGAGGTGCAGTCTCACCAGTGCTGAGTACAGGGGGAGAAGAACCTCCCTGGACTTGCTGGTCACGCCGTTCCTGATACAAGCCAGGATGCCATTGGCCTTTTTGGCCACCTGGGCCACTGCTGGCTCATGTTCAGTCGATTGTCAACCAACACCCCCAGGTCCTTCTCCTCCTGGCAGCTTTCCAGCCAGGTTTCTCCTAGTTTGTACCTCTGCTTAGGGTTGTTGTGCCCCAAGTGCAGGACCCGGCATTTGGCCTTGTTAAACCTCATGCTGTTGGTCTCAGCCCAGCAGTCCAGCCTGTTCAGATCCCTTTGGAGCCTCCCGACCCTCCAGCAGATCCACACTTCCACCCAGCTTGGTGTCATCTGCAAACTTGCTAAGGGAGGACTCAATGCCTTCATCCAGGTCGTTGATAAAGACATTAAACAGGACTGGACCCAGCACTGAGCCCTGGGGAACCCCACTTGTCACTGGCCTCCAGCTGGATCTAACTCCATTTACCACCACCCTCTGGGCCCGGTCATTCAACCAGTTTTTCACCCAGGAGAGTGTGCACCCGTCCAGGCCAGAGGCCGACAGTTTCCGAAGCAGAATGCTGTGAGAAACTGTATCAAAGGCTTTACTGAAGTCCAGGAAAACCACATCCACAGCCTTTCCCTCGTCCAAGAGTTTAGTCACTCCGTCATAGAAGGTGATCAGATTACTCTGGCAAGACCTGCCTTTCATGAACCCGTGTTGACTGGGCCTGATCACCCGGTTCTCTTGCAAGTGCTTCATGATCGCACTCAAGATCACCCGCTTCATGACTTTCCCCGGTACCGAGGTCAGGCTGACATGTAACTTCTCCCTCTTCTTTTCTTTGAAGTTCAAATCTCACATAAGTGTTGTTATTCCTAAAGCAAGTAAACAGAGCTGTGAAGAAGCCCAGGAGATGAACTGATCCAAAAATGAGGTTAACTTCTAATCATTGTCCATGGGTGTTTGAAAAATATAATCTTTATAGTTTCTGCAGACTGAGAGAGCACAACAATCCTAAACAACACACTTGTGCTTAACATCTTTGCTGCCCAATTCCACGTCATCATAGCTTTCTGCAGTCCTTTTTGTATGTATTTATACTGTTCCCAGTGGTAGCTATAAACTGTCCAAACTCAGCAGTTAACCAACTCCTGAGAAGCTCGTCTGCCTGATTTCTATGCTACAGAAGCCAACAGTGTGTTTCTCTGTCACTGTTGTTTTTCTCCAGTCCTCAACTCTACCCCTGTATTTAATGATTCACTTCCCTTCATGTGACTAATGTTACTCAAATAATTTCTACTGTCACCTTCTGTGTTTATGTAAACCCTGATTTGTATGGAATGCTCTGATTTTTTACCTCTGTGCACTGTCTCAGTGCTGGATACCAAGATGCCATCTACATCAGGTGTGTGTTCAAATAGGTGTTTGTCACTATGGTACCCCTGGACTTGGCAATGTTAATACTGGCCAGTGGGTGATCATGAAATAAGCTGGAGATGGTCAAGATCAAAGGAGACAGTAGAAAAGAAAGATCTTGGAATAATCTAGAAACAAAAGCAGGCAAGGAAGAGGGATTATAAAAATACTCAAAGTCTTAAAACTAGTTTAAATTTCTCCCCAGTACAGCATTGAAAAACACTGGCTGATATATTATAGATAACATAGCTTCTGCTTATCCTACATATATTGCTGCACCAGAGTCAAAAATTAAAAACAGCACTTCAGCCCAGCACCAGCTGAAACTTAACTTGAACCTGAATATTTCTGAGTTTGCCTAACCTGTATTTTTAATGCTGTTTGTTCTAAGCTACCAAGTCTGAGTTTCCACAGAGAATGCTTGAACTTAAATCCTAATCCATATGAACGATGGCAAGAACACATAAGAGCAAGAATCATAAATATAAATCCTTTCATTTTATTTTATTTTTCATTGCCTGATCGTTCCATAGCTCTAAGCATTTTAGTTTTCACAGAGAGCAGCAGCACACTGCCAGCAGCATACCTAATTAATTCCTACTCACCTATTCCATGTAGATTCTACTTGCCCCCATCCTGCTGACCTATCACTTCTTTTCAAGACAGGCTAAAATTATGACAACGAAACTAAGAAAAAAGTAAATTATTTAATTCTAGGAAGTGTCCAATCTTGCATCAGTCCAAGATCAACTAAGTCAAACAGATCAGCCTATGCCCTTGAGATTGTTTTTTTAGGCTCCTCCCTATCTTTCCATCAAAATCAATGGGAGTTCATCCTGGTCTTCAGTGGGTGACCTTTTGATTCTAAAGAGGTGTCTAACACTTGGCATTTACTCTGAGTAGCTTCTTTCATAAGAAGGGCTCAAAATATTTCTCTACACCAAATTTCACAATATCTTCGAGGGGGAAGTAAGCATTATTGTCATGTAATTAATACATTGTCAAAGACCGAAATATGAACTAAAAGAAGCTGATCCTTCAAGGTACAGAGCTTGCTCAGATTATGTTGAAGTTGAAGGGGAGATGTGTACACTCAGCACTGAAAATAGACTATCCTCAACGACAACTGTCAGTTTTTAGATAAGAAATTATGGTCTAGCAGACTTCATCCAATGTTTTAATTGATGCCTTCACCCACTGCTGGGTCAAGGCCCAAATGCTAAAAATAACAAGACATATTTTAAATTAATTTGACTCTGGGGTTAAGCATGTGCACAGAAGTTAACCAATCCTGAAGAGGTTTGGAAGCATGTAAACTGCTACTGCCTCTTTCTCCCACCAATCTGCAAGCAGGCTCTCTAGGAAGACACCAGGCTTCACAGGGCTTGGATTCCATACCTGCTCTGGCCAGGGCTTAGCATATGGTACTAGGCTAAATGACCACTCTCAGATCATCTATTAAACTCTTTTTTTTTCCATCACAATGACACTAATGATGAGTATCTTACAATCAGCTATGTTCTGCCTAAAAAACCAATAAGAAGGAAGGCAGACTGAGGCATAGAAACACTAAATAACTCCTTAAGTCATGTGGGATGTCTACTGTAACCAGAGAATTAACAGAGTTGATCCAGGTCTTTGAGGAATTAAAGTCTATCCATTGGACTGCAAGGAAAGTACAAAGATGTAAACATCCTTCTGTCTGGCATCCACACCTTCCTTCCTCATTTGTGGTTACAAAGATGCTTATTTGCATTATTTCCCAAATAGTTCCAAGATTTCTCTACAATTGATGCAAACTTGATGGCTTAAGACTCATATCAAACATGTTTTCAGATAGATGCATAAATTAGTTAATTAATCCTGTTAGATGCATCATTATAAGAAAAGGAGGCAGCATGAGGGAAAAGAAAACTCTGCCATGATGCAGACTGAAAGACAACTGCTCATAGGTCCACTGAAAAACAACATCCTTTTTTTCTACACAGTAGCTAATAGTTCTGTGTTTCTAAACAGAATTAAGTTACCATGTCACGGAAAATATGATCTCACCTGTGGAGGATAATGTGTACCATCATCTCAGAGCAATTTGCTGCTCTGTATTAAAAGAGAACCTGAGTCTCTACAATAGGCAGTCTTATTGCAAACACTTGGTGTTAATGTTTGATGACTAGAAGCACAGTGAAGCCATCGTGTATTTCACAACAGAATGTACACTTTCTTTGCTCCAGGGGCAGCAAAGACATTCATTATAAAGTGATGAGCTAACTGCAATCTTCTTGGAAGGTTTTATTACTGTATCAAGAATTAAAAAGATATTACTAATTGCAACTCGCATAGGTCTAGGTCTGAGACCAAGTCGTATATAAGTACCCTGACAGAGTCACTTTGAATTGGAGAACGAGGGTTTCAGGGTCTGAAGCAAGACATTGAAGACAAGATACAACCCAGTAAATCAACCACCTTTCATAAAACTACCAAGCATGGTGCAGCATATGCTGTAGGTGATTGCTGTCAACCAGTTTAATGGATCTAGCCCATGTTTCCAGCACAGCCTTGAGAGTGGGGAAGGTATATGAAAAAATCCTAAAGTTCTCAACTTGAATAATGTTGAGAACTTTCTTCAAAACTTGATTCTCCAGTCACGTGTTTGTGTTCTCCTTGGCCACAACTTCTTTTGCCAGTAAAATGCAAGTTCTGTTACAACAACTTTTGGGATCTTGCATTTTCTGCAGAATATTCATGAAAATTTAGAATTCAAAGTTTCTGGATTTTTTTTTAATTGAAGCAATTCTCTCAAATCTTTATATAAATTGTTAATGAAAGTATTAAAACAAACACAAATAAAATACAAATATATTTTAACAAATATTTTTCTTTATTTTTTTTATTTTGGCCTGAAATTTCATGAGCAGGCTACCGTATTACTATGTACTTAATACACATAGTTTATAAAAGAAAAGGACTCATGTAAAACTTCAGACTGAGTACTCAGCTTGATTGTTAGTTGAGTACTCCTTAGTGCGTGCTCCAACCAAGTGCCATTGTCATAAACTTATAAACAACCCGGCCCATAAAAATTCAGCATTACTTTCTAGCTATATATTGTTACTTATTATTTACTTTATCATATTAGACATCTCCCATGCTCCAGGTATTTTACAGCTCTTAGGATAGTTAATGCAATTAAAATATATATAGTGACTGTAGTGAGTTCTCATTCAGGAAAGGAACTATAATCTATCAGAAAAAAAGCCAATTACAGTTTATCCCATTGATTTATTTCTCCCCCAGCATCCCCTTTCAATTTTTTGTAGGTATTACAAACCTTAGGTTGTAATTTTGATATATGCTTCCAGATAGATTAAATACCAACTAATTCTCATATAAAACTAATAGTTTGATCAATACAGCTTCATTACTCACATATTATTTTCTTAGCTCTAGAACTATCAATTTGAATCTTACGTGTTAGGATTAGATAATAATAATGCCAGGAATTTAGCTCTACAAAATGAAAAAAAAATCTCTTGTTCAAATTCTTTAGTCAGAGGAGAACAGTTGATCTCACTAAGAAAGATGAACTGGATAACCCCACCAGGTTCTGCCAAAGGCCACATTCTGTTCTTCTGTTATCTCCTGGTTGCCTCCTCCTTCTCCCTCTTCTCCCTTTCTAGTAAGTAACCTCCTAGAAACAGATGGAAAACACCCAAACAGAGTTAGAAAAGTCAGTTTCTGAGAATATTTGTTTCCCAGGCTAGAAACACAAGAGAAGACAGTGGAAAACCACCAAGGAGATTTGCCCTCGTGTTCTGTAAGGAACTGAGTAAATCTGTTTTGTCCTTCCTGTACAATACAAATGGATTTCTTGCTGAATGAGTCATTTCATTTCCCAGATAGCCTCTATGTCCTTCTTATGAAGGAGGGAACAAGAGACGGGGAAAAAACAATAAATAAAAATCACTTGGATTCAGCAGCTATGGGTGTGATATGGGAACCTGATTAGAATGTCATAATATAACACTGATATAGGAAGGTGAACAGAAAAGAGTAAGCAGCCTATAAAGCTTTTGCTTTCAAATAACATTTATTGTCACCCTAAAAAAGAAAGAAGGAAAAATAATAATAAAGAGTAAAAAAAAGCAGCTAAGAAACAGAGCTCGCTGCTGGATCACCAAAAGGTTTTCTACAATATCTTTGAAGAAGGTTATGCAAAGAAGAGAGGAAATTGGAGCCCTTTCCCTCCACAGAGGAAAATAAATGAGTGACACTATGCTAATGAATACAATTCATTCCCAGGATGAGTCATTCAGCAGCAACAAGGTCTCTGTCCTGCCTGTTGATTCATATTCTTTCCCCTCTTGCATCAAGAAGTTGTCTTACAGGGGTTGGCTGTGTGACCTACCCATGAAAAACTTTGGGTTTGATTTTGTTATTTATTTGGTATTAGCATAGTGTCACCCTCAGAAGATTTTTCCTTCAGTGATGAAATATCCTCTAGGCTACCTTCTTCGGGGTGGGACAGAATGAAGCTTGATGCCAGAAGATGAAGACATGATGCCAGAAGAACTACAGCAGAAACAAAACATAAGCAACAGCATGTCTGTTGGTGGGAAGGTCATCTTGGCCTCCACCTCACAGTGCAAAAATTAAGATAGGATTTTTTTTAGCCTTGAAATTTCATTGTCACTTTATGCATAATTCCTAACAGTTCTATTTCTCCCCTCTGCTTTGACACACAGGAGTTTTCACACAGATCAAACCCTTAGATGTGAGAACCCAGATGTGAACTAGCACAGTGATGTGCTACAGATCCAATTATAAAAAACTTCCTTGAACAAAACTGTTTAAAAATCAAAATAAAATTAAGATGTCCACAACGATTGTTGTAACAAGACTATAAGCTGCACCAGAACTCTGCATATGACTTGATTGACTGCAGTGGAAAAATTATTATAAATACTGTCCTTCAGAACTGGAACACTTCATTTTCATTTAATGACAACTATGATGGTCTTTTTAAGAAGCAAACTAAAATTAAAGTACAATTACTTTATTGTATTATTTAAATGTATAGCTATATGGAAGTATTACTAGCCAGATAGCTGGTATAAAATGTCTTATTTCTAGTCACAAAAGACAGCTGAATTGATATTTCAAACTAGGTCCAATGTTTGAATGCAGCAGTAAGGAAGGAGGTATAATCCACTGTTATAGTTTAGATGGCCTGTCAGTCCTAAATAGCATGTTACAGGAGAACCGTTAGTTAGACAGACTTTTGCTCCAAAGAAAGCTGTTTTTTTTTCTCAATGGTAAATATTCGTTGTACTAAGCCATTTAGTCCAAGATTTCATGCAATGCAGAATTTGTCTCATACATCTATCACATTGCCAATAACACTCAATAAAACAGCAAATTAATATAAAAAGGTATTTAAGATCAAAATCTTTGATTGCCCATAATGAGATGTCCAATGATGCTAATTGAAGAAAAAGTGTCTGTTTAGGACTAATCATCAAGAATACATTTCAATGTGAAATAAACAATGATCAGTAACAAATAAACAATTATCAATAATAATAATAAATCAATTAAGCAGGGGCTCTTGTACATTAAATATTAATTTTATGCTTCACATTAACACCTATGATTCAGTAGATAAATTTAAATGTTTATTGCAGATTTCTTATCTTTCAACCATTATCTTTTGAGAAGAAAACACAAATATATTTAAAGAACTCTTTGGAAAGGTGACTTTCAGCTCCATAAATCAGGCGAATATTTTTCCTCCAAGCTGTAAGAAAACTGATTAATAAAACCTCAGCTTCTTCATATTTTACTTCTTTTTGTTTAAATGGTTGATTGTCTATCAACCAGGGCCCCGACTCTGCTCTTCATGAAATTAAAGGCAAAACTCCCATCTGCTTGAATAGGAGCACAAGAAGGACTCAGATTCTTGATAAACCCCCTCTTTAACCAGTAACAAAATCCTGCACAGTCTTTTTGTTGCCAAGATATGCTGAAGCTATGATTGCTTGAACAGAATGCTGAGGGAAAAGGAGCCATCTCAGGCTAATGTGAGACAGTTTCCCACCTTTCAATATACCAGTGATAGTTCCAGGTAACTAAAAATAAGCTTAGCTGTGCTACACCAGGTTTACCAAGCCTCAGTGGCAGCAGTGCCTGGCTTTGATATTACATATGAAGCCACTGGAGGAGACAGATCGCTTGTGATGGGCTAAGACTGTGAGCTCTGGAAATTTTCTTCCTCCCTCTTGTTTTAATAGCAGAGGCTGTGCTTGCCTGGAGCTGCTGCAGTGGCAACCCATGGATCGTACTCCCTTACATCATCATTAGCCTGAAGAAACACTCCAATTTACCAGTAAGGATTGGATAGATGGCTCTGTTGAATGCAGCTATATTCTGGCAGCACTGCTACAGCAGCAGAGTGCATCTTGTACTTAGGTTGTATCAGTAGATCTTCTGTCTGCGAAGGTTTGGGATGCAAGAGGGCCAAGCAACTCCTGCAGAAAATCTAACTCTCTGATGGATATTGCTTGAGAAGGTTCACACTGAGTGTGTGGGACCTCACTGAACTGTGGTTCTTGTGTATATATACATATATATATATATATATATATATATATATATTTAGGTTTGTCCACCTTTTAGGTAGGTGTACATCATGTCTCCACAAGTTCCCTCACCCATAGCTTTGGGCAGGCTACTGGGCTCCTGTCCTACACCTCTGTGCAGAATTACTGGGTGCTGGTCTGACAGCTGCTACACCCCACTGCAGAGTTAACTCCTGTCCTGTAGGAAACACTTTTGCAACCACTTTAAAGGCAGTGATAGAGCCCTCATTTGTTTAAAAGGAGGAAAGTATTTCATATGAGTAGTAGTAATTTTCTGTACTGGTAAACTGCTTGTCCCCACTTTCCATCACATGGAACATCAGCATTTTGATGAAAGCTACATTGATCTACCCTGGTAGAAATGCTCACATGAAGTCCTGGTTTAAAACCACTTTGTGGTGTTTGCTAAGCCAAACTGGACATCCAGGCAAAAAGTGATGATTCTGTCTGTAATCACTACATAGTCCTTTTATTTATCTCTCTCTTTAGCATTCTTTTTTAAAAGATATTATATATTTAAATCATCTCTTTGATGAGCAGATAACAATCTGCAATAGAATCCTTCAAGTAAATGCACAAATGGCAGAACTAATTGACATTAATTCTTCTCAGTTTGGATTCTCCAATGTCAAAATAATATGCTTAATCTCAATTGAGGTTTTTCATTCAGTGAGAATTCAGCTTTCCCTCCTCTATCCACAGTCTTATTTTCCTAAATTTTTAGGAACTGAATACCTTAAAGAGGTCTTTCTCCAGACAAAAAAAAAAAATAAAGGTGAGGGAAGAGTAAAAGGAGACCAAAAGCAACTTGGCCACTCAGTTTAAAGGTTTGAAAAAAAGCAAGAATGGAAAACAGAGTTACGATAAAAATGCTTTAAAATTTATGTACTCAGAAACCTATTATTAAGAAAGAATCAAAAAGTATTCTGGAGGTTTCAAAGATGTACTTTCTTGACCTGCTTACTATTACTAATATCAGCTATCATTTTATTCACTTGATTAAAAAAATAAACAATAGAAAAGCCAAATAGATTAAAAGCATGGGCACAAATAGGATGACAAGTTCAAACAAAAAATCTGGTTATACTGGTTGACTGGTTACACTAAATCCATTGCCAGCTCCTGAATCTTGTCTTTTGTGTTTTCTACCCTCTATTCTGTATTTGCCTACCTTTTTTGTTATGGTATATGCAGGTTTTCTAGGTCAGGCTTACTGTCTAAATACCTTTGAAGTTCTTGAGCCTTGGTTTCAACCACTGGCATTATCATAGGTAACCATGACTATTCCTGCCCTTGATTGTGAAACGCTAGGAAACAGCATCACGAGTGTAGACACAGAACAACGGGAAAAGTCACAGCATTAAAGCAAGCAAGTCTGAGGCCTGCCTAGGATGAAAAAAATTCTATGCCTAAGATGGATACCCAGCTCTTTTCAAGACAGAAGAGCCTCTGGCCATACACAGTGAGTTCAAAGTGCTCTGCACAGACCTGCTGTGCCAAATGGGATTTAACTTCTGGAGGGCAGTTTACCTCCCAGTTTCACTGGGGATACACTGGGAAAGGATTAAGCCTATATGTGTTTCACACTAAACTGGTAGCAAAAAAAATACTGTTTCAAACACAGTACATGGAGAAATGAAACTTACCTGTACCTATCTTCTTTCAGTAAAGCTCTTCAAGGAAAATAGTTTTCTGGTGCAATGTAACAAAAATGACAGCTGCCTCAAAAGTTGTGTTTTGTCACTTTTTGTGACATCTCCTGTCTGCTCAATTATTCAGTGTCCCAAGGGACTGAGCTTAGTCTGGCCTTGTTCAGAAGCTCATGGCCTGAGTTGTTGATCTAGAGAAGATTCTTATTCACAGGCAGCTGAACAGTTTCTATTGAAACAGAGGCCACCTATTAAAAATATGGTATTCTGCAAGATGGACACCCTGGTGGCTAACGTCTCCCAGGTAGTGTGGGAAGAAGAACAGCTGATAATAAGAGAATAGAAATTAAAAAAGATCATTTTTAGACTCTCCAGTAGAAACAAAATTGCTCACCTTTATTCTGCCAGAATAATCTTATTTTCAGGTTGCCTTGTAGTTGTAACACTTTAAAAAAAAAAAAACTTTTCTGAAAAGGAAATCATAAGCTCATCCTTTCAAAAAGACAAAAATCAATCTTTTTGTCACCTTTGAAGCGCAGCCTTATGCTTTTATCACATTACACATTTTGTTAGTATCCAAAATAGTCATCAAATTTGACCCAAATTACTTAATCCTCCGCACACTTGTTGTTCAGCCAAAAGCTTGAAAAAAATTCATCTCTGCCCTTAACCTTAAATCACTGGAACGTGAGAAAATAAGGTTAAAAATCTTGGTGCTCTCACATATTTTCTATAAATAATGTAGGGAAATGTACTGCTTATCATATGTTAGCTTGTCAAACCTTCTGGCTTATTCTGGGACCCCTCTATGAAAACACACTTGCAATCCCTGAACAGTTTACAATTTGGATCCAACAAAACTAGGAGAAGATAAACAGGAAGGAGAAAAAATGAGACAATGCCAGGAGAGAACATTATGCATAAAATAGTTTCCTTCCCATGCTGCAGTAAATTTTGTCTTCAGAGCAGACATTATCTCTTACTGAGTGCTTAGAGAGCCACAAGCACAACATATCACAACACATAAATGCAAACAGTTTCAACTCTCACCAATGAGGCCTTTGAAAACATGTACCTCCCTCTATGTATTACAAATTCTGGGAAACACACAAAGTATTGCTCATTCTAAGAGCAAAGCTACAAGCTTTAAACAGATCAGCCAGTCTTCTTATTCCATCATCTCTTATACATTGCAAAGGGAGTAGCCATTCTGTGTTGGGAATCTAATTCTTGTGTTCTGCCAATCCTGGATGGACCTTTAGCTCTTCATCTCAATTCTCTGTTACACCTAAGCTATGTTCTTGCACTAGGTAGCATGAAACCCTAAATATGCATTTTAGTGTAAAAAAGACATTCCTCTTTAAGGAAAAACTAAGCTATTTTCCACTTTGTCAGAATGACCATATTGCTAGGTAAGGCAGAACAGATAAGGTCAAAAATTTGCTCAGGGCTGGGATGGCTGATGTACCTAGATATCTGTAGCCAGCAAGGCAGCAGGCAGTGGCTACCAAACTAAACAGGCACAGGATAGATGCAGAATATGTAAATTCATCAATTTGTTTTTTAGACATTAAATAACTTCTCAAGAGAACTTACTAATTCTTTCATTTACTTTTTAATTATGCCATATTCTTGTAAGCAATTGACAGAAATATATTTATAGTTTTTCTTAAAAGGTAGCTTTTTCACCTCTGTCTTCTTTTGTTGTTGTTGTTTTGTCCATGAAACTGCTATCAGAGGTGAGCAGCAAATTTCTAATCTACACATTTAATCACAGTGCCTCTTCAGAGAGGCCACTGTAGTACTCACGTAATCTCATTTGTCTGGGTTCCTGGAAATTATTTGGAAAAACAACAGTGTGCAGCTGCAGAAGTGCTGCAGGGTGAATACGGAAGAGAGGTGCTCCAGCCTCTTCCTCAGCTCCAGCATTTCTCCCTCAATTTAGAAAATGCAGAGGATCTAATTAGCAACATTGAGTAGGATTTCCAGAGCTATTGATGAGGCTCTGCATAGAGCACTTTACCCAGCTAAAGAAATAGCATATCTGACCCAAAATACAACCCATACTACTAACACATTCATATTACATTTGCTAACTGGTATTGGAAAGACTGAAGTCATCATCACCACTGCTTAGGATTTGTCATGTAAGCACATCAAATACATGTTGGAGATTTCAATAGGCAAAACTGACAGCAACTTACAGGGGCACCGACTGTTCAATTTATCTCATTAACTTCAGGCTCTTAAGTAACCTGTCCTTCAGAAGCACTTCAAGAGATTTCATTGACTACAGAGTGAACTGAAGGAGATTAGCTCCGATCTCGACACCTCAGATGGAGTGAATCAGAGACTAACAGTCAAAGACACAAGACTGAAACACCAGGTCTCTTCACAGCTGTACTGCTGGCCACTTGTGAACAAGCTTTCCTTTACCCCACTTCTCTGAAATCATTTCTGCTCCTTCCCTAGACTGGAAAATTCTCAAAGACAACAGATACCTCTACACATTTGTGAGACACTAAAACCTGTAGGGTCCTGACTGTCACCGTGGTCAGCTGCAATTATTAATGCATAACTTTACAATCCAAAATACTACAACACGAGCAGAACTCATTTTGACTAGGCAACAGAATCCTTTTTTTAAACACCCCCTGAATTATACGATTCTAATGGAAGCATAATCTTCTACATCTGAGTAGAATGTTAATGCAGAATTGGAAACAGCAGCTTAGTATTAGGAGCCTAGTCCCTCAGTCCACTATATACTGAATGAACAGAGACCGTCATAGCCAGATGGCAATTTGGATCCTAGGTAGGCTGAATTGACCCCTGGAAGTGTCTGTGAATATTAACAGTTCTCCTTAATGATTTGGAAAGCACGTCTTAATTTACACTGAAGCCTCTAGTGTATTTTTTCCTTTCCCATTGGCCTCACAAAACATCTACATAGAAGACACCAAAGCAGACATCTCCCCCCACCACACCAAAGAACTCTCAAAAATTTGCTTTTATCTTCTTCCTTTTGGACTTGTCTAAACAACAGATTGTTTTAAAACATTTAGTTGCACTTTCTGTACAAAAACACCATTGCAAACTATAATTTTATAATTCTAGATTTCAAGTAATAGATCAAAAGTCTTTTGGGTGCTATATAATACAGTGAAAGGGAAAATCCTGCAGCCACAGACACAAATGTCAGAGGTCTCATTCTTTTGCAGGTTTCAGCTTTAAATGACAGGGCCACCACAGCAGTATCATCAGATTTGGGACTGCTATGAATGATGGGAGACAGAGTAAAGAACATGAAATAAGTTGCCCTTGTACTGATATATTGTTTTTCCCTGTTTCCACAGAGTATAATAGTTGAAGAGGGGAAACCTGGACATAGGCCTGTTCATATGAACAGCTGCTCCTGCTAATTACCTGTCGGTTTCTAAACTCCTCATCAGAAGGCAGGGGAACAGCATTCCCACAACTGAAACTATTAAAAGATCATCTGTTTATATCACCAGATCAGAAATAGAGACTCATGTCCCTGGGATACTTAGCAAGGAAATTTAGGAGGGAACTGTAGCAGACAACAATTAATTTATCTCAAATTCTGCCCTTGTATTTCTGCCCAAGACCTTTCTATTGCCACCTGTGAGGAAGGGAGATTCTTCTTAGAGAATACCATTTCTGAGGTTCCATTAGGAACCACCATAATCATGAGTAGTGTAGGAAGGCAACAAAGCAGGAGTAGCCATGGATGATCAGAAACAAAAAAATGAGATGAAGAGATGAACACTTCTCAGTCAGAAACTCACTCGGACATTTTTCATCAGCTCCTTCGTGTGGGTTTCAGGCTAGGAAGGAAAATTCCAGGCTACTTGCTTTCATGGGACATTCACAGTTGTCAAAAACCTCTGCTGTAATTGTAGTTGCCAGGTACTAAAGGAGGTAGGAGTGGAAGCAGAAGGCAAAATACAAATCACGAGACCAACATAATTTTAAAAACTTTAGGAAGCAAGTCTGTTGTAGTCACCTGGATTTTTCTCTGGGAGATGGTGATCAATCCATGAAGGGAACTATGCATGCGTTCCAGAAACTGCTTGGGGAGGAACAAAAGTGAGGTCTGGATCCAAATGCAATGAAGGTAACAGAAAGAGTTCTGCTAACATCAGTGACATTTGAATAATACTGGCATCTGCTCACCAGACTTTTGTACCAAGGACTTATTAACAGCATATGCTAGGAAACACAAGTTAATGCATCCATAAAAGTCAGAGGGTTTTAAGTACATTCTTCAGTCATCTTCTGGCTTAGTCTTTAGAATATATCCAGTCTTATCCAGTTTATGTGAAAAGCAGACGTCATGAAAAATGTAATCAGCTCAGTAAAAGCTTAGTATTAACCACTGTTAAAAGCCCACAACACTTCTCTTCATTATCAATACGTGATATCAAATCCAACAAAAGAAAGGGTTGGTGGATACTATATAAAGTATGGATTTTTCACACTGCTAACGATTAATTTCTCCCACAAAGCAAACACCGTCCATATTATTTTATCAGGGAAATACCAACTTGCCATCAGTAGGGTCTTTTGGCAGTGTAATTAACACACATATTTTACCCATCTGTTAGCAGTAAGGCTTTCTTGGTTTGGAGGTGAGTTGTTGGTTCGTTGTTTTTTTTTTTTTTTTGTATCCTCTTCCAATTCTCCTTGACTATTGAAAAGGATTAGGTTAGGCTTATGTTAGTGTTTTAAATGAAAAGTCACAAAGATGGATGAAGACACTTTTAAAGAAATAATACACTGGAGATTCCTCAACATCAATTGTGACTAGGTGGGAGGATTTCTAAATTTAAAAAAAAAACCAAACCTCTCTATAGCTTATAATAATTTTTGCTTCTTATGTCAAAGTAAACTGGCCAATCACTTAGCTTCATTTCCTGAGACCTGACCAAAGGTCAGCAATTACCTTGAACTGATGTCTGACATTAGCAAATGGACAATCTCCTCTTGTTTCTCACTTGGTGAATCAGCAGTCCACATGCTAATTGTGTCGACAGATTTTGCTAAAGCAGAGGAAGGGGAATTCCAGGCTGACAAATAGGTCCCTGGAGAAATGCACCTGTCAGTTACAGGAGAACCTACATGGCATTGCAGAGGTAAAAGCAACAGGATGGATCCAAGAAACTGAAAGTGATATTCACAGGGTCATGATGAGAGTAAACCACACTGATGTGCACAGGTTAAGGGGGCAGCACACAACCAACATGTATTAGCCAACACAGATCCCAGAAAGAAAAAGCAAAGCAATGCATCATTTAAAACCCCAGCAGTGCAGAAATAGGAGAGGCACTGGTCAACTCACCTTTTTCTCTTTTTCTTGTTTCTTGCTGTATTGTTATCCAACACATATATACCATCAACATCCTAATAGTTTCTAGCTCCTCATCACACAAAATCATTCGTCTACCCAGTTGTCCTAGAGAAAAAAATACTGAATCTTCTAAATCTTGTTACCTTCTACAAGGTTTCTTTTAGAATTATTTCAGAAAAAAAAAAAATAAAACCTTCTGCTTTTTTTCTCCCTCTTTCTCTCCAAATAGGGCCATTACTTACCCTCCCATAGGTAACACAAACCAGCTTTTGGGCCAGTATCTGAAGCAGAACCAGTTACAATGTTTGGTATTTTAGTCTTGCAAGTAGGAATTCTGGGATTGCTAAAACATTCAATGTGGAATTAAAATATAAACACAATGACCACCTTTGTGACCTGTTATGGGAAAGGTGATTTAATTTGAAAGGAATAGGATAGACAGAAATAAAGTCAGGAGATGGGGGATGGAAAGGAAGTGGTTGTGTCAATGTGATCTCTCTTTTCTCTTCCTTTCTACCATCAGTAACTTCCTTTGTCTCACCAAAACAAGCTGGGAACCTGACTGTGTCCTGAGGTGATTTCATTCCACATTTGGAACTGCAGAACTGCAGATACAAAATTCCTCTCTCTACTCAGAAATCTCCATTAAGTCCCCATTTCTATTGCAGCTCTGGTCACTGCAGCACTTTGCTCAGGAAAATGAATTCCACCACTAGCTGGGGATAGCATGTCACTAACATCCCCTTCTCCCCACAGAGTGGGAGCCAAGTCCTACATCCAGGATATGGCAAGATAAAGCAGAGAGAAACATCAAATTAATAGCACCAATATTGCTATTATCACATTAACACAGGATCCAAATAATTTTGAATTACAAAACCAGCCTGGAATCAGCTTTCTCAAACAAGTCATGGAAAAACAGGGAATATACTTCTCGCTAGCTGTCAAATTGTGCTCTTCCCTCAAGCAAAATGGAACTTTTGCTTTCAAAGAAGTGAAAAAGAAATTTCATGGAAAGCTGGCGTTGTTGTTTTAATAATGAAATGTGTATCAATCCAATTTTACTCACTGAGAACAGAGAAGCTTTAAGAGTGCCCTGAATTTCTAGTATTCAGGTGGCCACTGATGCCGAAATTAGCTGTTTCACAGCTGTTATTAGTAGTGCTTTGTGTTTGCTTCACAACTAACAAAACCGTTTTATATTAACACAGGGACCTAAGTAGATTTGTCCATTAAACGCTAGTACATTAGACCCAAGGTGTCCCTTACAAGTATCCCAGTGGAGTTTTCTAAATAATCTTGGCTAGAGCAACCTTGGGAGGCAAGTTTACTGAGAAATATCACATAATAACCCTTCCAGGACTGAATCCAGGGTCTAACATAGAGCTGTTCTGGAAGTGTGACTAAAGCTATACCAACCTAAAGGAAGAAGGAAAAATAAACTGCTAGAACTAACATGAAGGAAAAATAAACTGCTTGAAGTAACATGAAGAAAAAATAAGAGTTTCCTCCTGCCCCCTGCACTGAAAATGATATTGCAAGAAAAACAGAAGTATATTCCTGTTAGACCTAAATAAAATTTTTATCTCTAGAGGGGAAAATACTTATTAATTTCTTAGTGGGCTGGGCAAAGCAATGAGATTCATATTGTCGTAATTATTATTTTTTCAGTAAAATGTTAAATCTCCAAGTACTTTACCTATTGGCCACATTTTTTTGTATTTCCAGCAAAGCTGTTTAATGTCTCATCTTCTCAGATGAAAAAAATCTGAATGGAATTACGGATGCATGATCACAACTAGCAAAATGAGTAGAGAGACAGAAAGAAAATATTAAAGCTCTGATGGTTTATACTAATCAGGAACACCAGTGGAAAAATTTTCCTCTGCAGTATTAATTTGTCTGTATCTAGGTTGATTTTCTATTCTGATCAAAGCTGTTTTGCATCACTTTGCTTGTGACAATAAGATATTGGTTGTATCAGGCCAGGAATATTCTCTAGAAAGAGACACTCTTTTAAAATGGCATTGGGAGAAGCAATACACACACAAATATACCCAGCCTGCATATAAACAAGCACATATATAATTTCTGCCAATGATTCTTTTCTGAACAGCAGCCACCAGTAACTTTGATTCCTGCTAAGTTGCACTAGAATCAAAAGCTATGTGAGTGCATATCTGCCTCCAGTCTTCCTTCTTACTGAGAAGTGTAGTCTGGACAAGGAAAGGAAAGCAGGAGAGAGAAGTCGTAATCATCATCCTTTCCTACTCTTCATTTCATGGAACAAGCCTGATTCAGGCCCTTTCTCCACTGACTATTACCTGCTATGGAAGATCTAGGACCAGTATGACTAGTTGTTTGGGAACGTTGCTGTGCTCCATATTTGCCTGGACTTGTGCAAGAGAGGCTAAAAGTATCACATTAGATGACACATTAAATAGCAGTCTGACACTTTTAGCAAATGTCTGATAAAATCTAAGTCCTAATTAAGGAGTCTGTTCAGCAACAAATCTTTTTTTTCATTTTTTCTTTTTCTTTTATTTTTTTCTAACCCCTTCTTTCGTGTTTCTTGCTCCGTGCTGTTCATAAAGTATTACCACCTAGGGATAGGTCGTGAGGGGTCCAAATGTGATGATAATTTCCATATCACTACTTGAGACTAGAAGAGGCCAAGGGGGAATGTACTTCCTACTGAGCTTAATATTTTCAAGAAACAATGGTGATTACAAACCCACAGTACCACTGGGCCCCCAGTTCTCCATTTATTAAGAATCAGTCAATGCAGTTCCATCTTGGGAAAAATCAGACTCCAAGTCTCAGCCACAGATCTTTCTTTGAAAAGGTGGTTCTTGCCATGCCTTCCTGATTCCCTCCTTTGGCCTCGCTGCAGCAAACCAGGACGATAATTGGAAAAGCAAGTCTAATTAAAACCAGAGAGGCAAAAGAAAGTGTGTGGGGAGTTGAGAGATAGAGGAGGAAAGAAAACAAAAAGGAAAATAAAGTAAATTCAAGCACATAATAAAGAACATTTCTGCCCTGTTGTTCCTAGGAGGGATCTCCTAAGAGTGATGCAACAGCCCAGAGGTTACAAGCAAAAAATTAAGCTACTATGTATAACAATGAAAACAGAAAACCCTTTGTGTACCATCAAAATGGAAACCAAGAAATAAAGTCAAGATGCTAAACATGTGTTTGAGAAGCAGTGAAGCATGCGGCATGTATTTGATTCCCTCCCTCCCTTCTGGGGAGTGCAGAGAGGCGTGACTGAGATATATTAAATTCAGTGATGGCCAAATGCTCCACAGCTGCACACAGCTCCAATCAGGACACAAACCCTGAAGTTTAGACACACAGATTTTGAAGGTTTGTCCCACCAGGCAAGGATGCTGCTTCTCTTCCTCTGGAGATAAGTATACATCACCTCTTGTTAGAAGGTGTCATAACGTTTCTCAATGAGGGTGCTTAGAGATGTGCTTATCCTTCAACTGGACACTTTTGCCTTCCTCACTCAGGGACCAGCCTTGCTCCCATCCACCACAGCAAGGAAGTGCCTTTGCAAGCAAAGAAATAACATAAGATATGAAGTTTTTAAGAAACTTTTTCTCACAAATGTGACATACCAGTTCCTCATAGCCTCAAATGCAATGGTATATACAGCAGCTTGCTGATGGAGATGATCAACAAGGCCCATAAAATGAATCTCAGGACTTAAGGTCTGAATAGAGATGCTTTTTCTCCCTTCAATTAAAGCCTACTTTTTTTTTGTGCTTAACTTCTCTAAGGCTAAGGCCAGACTAAATCTCTGGTAATGTAGAAAGATTACTTTGCAGTCCAGCCAGTCAAAAGTGTAGCAAGAGGCAAGGAGAGGGCCAAGACTGATTCTCTCTTTTCTCTCTTTGCACTTCCCCTCCTCTCTTCCCTTCAGGGGAGTTTCACATCTTACGCAGAGTCCTCAAACATCTCTAATACTGTCAACCCCTTTGCTGGCTCCGTGCAGGGCTTTCTGGGTTTCCTGCAGGTCACTGGCTTTTCTATGTCCCTGCCTGAAAACATGATAGAAGAGCTTGTGGTAGCAAATACGAACAAGGTCATATTCCTGACCACTTCAAGTGCAGCAACCCAAGGCTGAGTGCCTCCTTTAGTAACACAGCTTGAAGCTTATTGTAAGGCCATTCAGACACAAGGAAGTTTAAAATTCCTAAGTAAACCTACAGCCCATAGGAATTTATTCAAGTCTCTCAATAAATTGATAGGCAGGAAAAACTGGTTTTCCCCTACAAGACCACTTTCTTTTCTGCTGAGAAAGAGACCTGAATATCTGAAAAACACACATCATATTAAAAGAAAATCTCAACTTACAATTCATGGTTTTTTTCTTCCTCCCAAGCTCAATTTTATTACCAGCTTAAAAAATTACCTTATTAATTGACTATAAGGATAAATACCATTCACAAGATATTTGGCTCCTGGCAGGTAGGAAAAAAAAAGAAGGATGATAAAGCAATATATGTTGAGAGCTTGAACACTGTTTCACATCACAACAGGCTTGAGGGTGGAAAGGTATATTAACTTTCAGCATTTCTGCCCCCTACAATTGAACTAGTCTTCCCCAACCTCCTACATCCACTTAGAAAGCTTTCCTGTTTCTAAGGGGTTTTGACTCACTCTTTTTGCTTCCTCACCAGGATCACTGTAAGTGTGATAGGACCTTAAGGACAAAGAGAAATATATATAAATAAAAGTAGGCAAGGACAATTGCAGAGTGGCCAGTGTTAATGTCACCATATAAAGGGTATGTCAGCATTTCCATTAGAAACTCCTGTTTTCAAAGGTTTATAACTTGGCCATAAAAATTCACTCTGAGCAGCAGCTGGAAACTTGGCAAAAAAACTCACTCAGTTTTGATTGATTTTTCTTTTCCTTTCTTTCCCCCTGCTGCATATCCACCTTCAACCTTTATCATTTTTTCCCCCATTCTTTTCTCCTCCTTCAAGACAGTAAGTTTGGGTGGTTTTAACCAGAAGAGTGCAAGAACAAGCTTCTTGCCACACATTGTTAGATGCACTAACACTGATCACATTTTGCCTTTTCTGACTTCTAGTGCTCTGTTTATAGGGCCTGCAGTCTTTGGGGGCTTTTGCTTTGCTTCCAGATATTTTGAATAATGCATTCTCCAAAGTTTTCAGAAGAGAGCTCTACTTTGGACTGACTGCAAATACTGTACGTCAATATACCAAAACCCTACAACTTCTTTGAAGAGAAATAATTCATTAAAAAGAAAGAGACCCTTATCATGAAGGTGCATGTTGCAGCAGTCTTTTTCAGCATGTGAAGCCCTGTCAGAAATGTCAGGATAGCTCAATTAAAAATAGGAAATGCTGCACCACCTGGTCTGTGCTGGTTTTGACCCACCAAATCCCTTCTTCCGTCATACAAAAGGCTCATCTACATGGGATGTTTAAGTGAATATGACAGCTGCCATCTTGGCTGACACTTGAGACTAAACTGGAGACTCTAAGCATGTTGCTGTGCAACTTGAATTAAATTGCCAAGGTGGATGGACCAGGTATGGAGAGGGGACAAAAACCATATGCTGAAAAGTGGGAAGATAGTTCTGTAGGTGTAAGAAGTGACTTGAATGCAATGCAGTTTACCCTATTACAAGTCACTCCCCAACAGCAGCCCTGAGTATTCACAAGTAAAGACAGAGGAAAATAACGGAAAGGAAATAGGTGCATCAGTATCATTGGATTGGGAGATTTAAAAAGGAAATCCATTGAAGGCAGGTTTTAAGCTGATGCCAGGCAAACAAACATTGCAGAAGTGGAGCAAGGATACTGAAAATGAATGTATAAAAGGCTGAGAGTTCAGGTTCAGAAACATCCTAATGTTTAAGTTGCTTCTCTGAGCTGCCTGAGTCAGCAAAAAGGAGATGATGATGGGGAGGCAGTGGCCTCTATCATCAGATTTTCCATCCCAGTATGCAATGGCAAAAGCATAAACTCATACACAAAGTAAAAACAAAGGAGACATTAAATGAGGAAGCAGAAAAGACAAAATATTGATGGTCTGAATTTTGGGTCCTGACATATCTGGGTGTGGGGAGGATTATTCTCATGCCTGCACACTGTGTGTTAAATCCCACTGAGGGTTTGTTTGTTTGTCTGTTTGTTTGTTTCACCACATGCCACAATATAATTCAAGCTGGAAAAAATGATGTGACAAGGCCAAAACAACCATGATGTGTATTACAGATTATCTGAAATATGCAGTATACTCTTTCCATTTTTGCATTAATCAAACCTAAATAAACAATTGCATTATAAGGGAATACGGAAAATGCATCAGGATGGAAGTAGCCTCTTTATATCATGATCTCATTTCTCAGACTCCCCACACAGAATTACCTTTAGACTGATCCATCTCTCTCTGCTTTCTGTTTTGCACATACTAGACTGCCTATGAAGAGATTTAATGCAGTGCCTCTGCCTTCCTCTAAGTATTTTATATTTCTTCATCGGTTAAACATAAGAAGTGAATTTAGATGCACAGAGTTAAAAACAGAAATCCAGCTTTGTCAAAATTAATCATTTCTTTATCTAAATTCCATAAAATCATGTTTTGCCAATGGCCTAAGATGTAAGCTTACTTGCTCAGTGGCTTAGGGCTTATCCAACAGAACATGTAAGTTCATCTACCTCCAACTTTTATGTCTCAGTTTTCCCATATGCAAATAAGATAACAATACTTATCTATTCTTTAGAAGAAATGCTGCAAAAATTGATACTTTAAAGAGAATTTTAAAAGTCAACATCAATTAAACAAGATGACAAATGTAGTTAAATCATATGCTTACATTTCTGTCTGTGTATCTAAGCTCAGAATATGCTTGTTTTCCCCTACTAGAGCAGCAGTGTCCCTACCAGTGAAATAAAGGGCAAGCAAATAAAATGTCAGGAGAGAATTGGGACTGCAAGGAAATTCACAGGGAAAAGAAGGAACGGAGTAATCAGAAGAAGGACTTAAGGATACAGTTACACCATCCCATGGAGTAAGAGATCAAGCGGAAAGGAAAGGAACCAGGAGAGACTTTGTTTTTGATGTTTTTAATTGATGCAATGCATAGCTGATGCCTGAAGATTTGCTACCAGTTTTGTTATTCTAATTAGAAAAGTGTGGAGACAGGCAAAGCAACATCAAAACCCTGATCCATCGCAGCAGACCTCAGGCAGCTTCAGTAGCAACTGAGGAGATGCGTAAAGCACTGTGACACCAAAAACCCGCACAGTGAAAGAAGAGATTTATGGGCTAGCATGCAAGACTGGCAGGGAGACTGTCCCTTATAGAGGGATGAAGGTACCTTTAGTGAGCTATATCTGCAGCAGCAGAAGTAAAGCTGAACACTAAAAGCTACTAGCTTCAGCCTGCACTTCATGGGGGGCACAGGTACCTTCTTTTTTTTTTTTTTTTAATTCACAGAAGTTCACGAATATGTTTGATATGTAGACATAGATTTATATCAGTTAAGATGTGCTAAGTAAAGTTACCAGATAACAGAGGTTAAGGGTGTGTGTTGTTAGGGATTAGAGTGCAATGATAAGTGATAATAGAGTTTTGTAATTAAAGGAAATCTTATTTTTAAAAGGAATGGAGTATGTTTGATTGTTACATAGGTTTTTATGTCTATTTACAGTCCAAAGGCACAGTTAAACTTCTGATTCTCCTAGTCCCAAGCATATCCTTTCACTGTTTGATGAGAACGTTTTCCATTTTTTTACTGACTCCTCCTTATTCAAGGCACATCCAGGTTTCTGAAGGAAAGAAGTTTTTTTGTGGTTGTTTTTGTGTGTGAGTGCTATCCAGAAATTGAGCTTGGAAAATGTGACCTAGTTCTGCAAATACTTGGCCTCTCAATCCCTTGCACATTCCATCCTCACCTTCCTCCATCTTCCCACATAAACTGCCAGTGGAACACCTTCCCAGTGGCATCATATCTCAAGGGGTAGGAGAAGCGCAGCAGAAAACCAAAAATTACATACAAAAAGTAGCATTGCTGATGTTTTCCTCTGAGGGTATTCACTTTACAGTTCACAAAATGGCTACCCAGCTATAAAAACATCAGTGAGGGATTTAAGTGCATCATATATATCTATCAAGACAAAATAAAATTGGATATAACTTGGTATATCACAGTCCTAAGAAAACGATTTGAGGCATCACAGCTATGTAGGAAGCTAATCTTGGTATCATATCATCCCAATTACAGATTTATTATCCATTCAGAGATGGATTTTCTAGTCTGATAAAGCATATGCCAGCTTGAAATTAGGAATTGGGGCTATTCACATGTAAAAGCTGGACCTGAAAATTACTCTTTGATGTCTTAAGTTTGGAATTATTTCAATAAAAATGAACACAGTTTTCATAATCAATTGGTTTTGATTTTTTTTAGTGGGGAGGGGGTAGAGGATATGTTGTAATTGCTCATAGAGCTCCCTAAAAACACAAACAAAATAAATCCCTCTAACAATAACCTCCACCCTGCAAAAGAATTTCCTACACCCTGTCATTCCAATGCTCCCACCATTCTGCTTTCTTTTTTTCTTAAATGACTGTAAGAAATTCTGTATTTTTTTCCCACAATTTTCATTTCACCTCTCTTCCCGAAGAATATTTCCCTCACATAAATACCACAAAGTGCTGAACGTATTTTTAGGCCACTGCTAAAGGTATAGCATGACATTCAGGTAGTTTTACTTGATTTGGATTCAAGCTAACTCATGGCACAGTATTCCCAAATGTACATTGTAGTATTAGCCAGACTCTTATCAGTGGTGGGTGTGGGCTTGCTGTGCCCAGGATGCTCGCAGTATCATAAACAAGCCAGAACACATATCAAGTTACATATGCCTGTGGGTGTATGAGCATTGATACACACGTACAAAACATGTTCTCAGTGTACTACTAAGCATCTTTTAATCAAAGTCCCTAACTTCTCCTATGCAATCCTACGAAAGATCAACTCAAAATACCCCACTTTAGAAAAAAATGAGATTTCCTGATGTGATCACTTACAGTGGAGACAGAAACATTATGACCAAGGAGACCAGTAGAGAGCACAGGAATGAAATAATGAATTTCAGGCAAAGTAAAGTCTTTCAGCAACTAGGCAGTCAGAAACAGATCTGCAGAGAGTTATCTGACCTCTGAGAACCGTGCCTTAGATATGAGACCTTGTGAACGCAATCACATGCTGCTGGTTTCTTTGCCTGCAGCCTCCATCTATCCTGTCTCTCAGGCAAAACGTGTTCTGAGGCATAACCCCATTCACTTACTCAGGGGAAATTCTGCATTCCCAAAACCACAGATCACAATGAGATCCCTTCCCAATACAGAAAGTTCACTGGGTCCCCTGGCACCTATAATTTTACACACACAAAGGGAAAGAACAGGAGAACACAGCTGTATTCACCAGTGCAGATTATTTTAATTTCAAATAAAAAACTCAAAGGACAGCCAAACAGTCTCTGGACATCGACATTTGTATAGTTTATGGCAGGTGCAAACCCAGAGGCCATTAAAGAAAAAAAAGTTTAGCTTTTGGAAGACATGTCCACAGCTTAGTGTCTTTTGAAGAGCACTGCCACCTTCATTGCACTGAATTTACTTTGGGAATCATCTTTCCCAAGGGCAATTCCTAATTTTTTCCACCTCATCTTTTTATTTATTTGTTTATTTATTTATTTTTTGTCATGTATGGGAGGCTTAATCCCTTCAGCACTGGTTCCCTACAAAACTAGAGTCATCTGTGGCATTTTACACAGATATTAGATAAGAATCATATAAGTGATGGTGTTTTCCATGCTTCACTGCATTACTCCATGAGGAGTTAAACCCCTTTTCTAGAAATGATGTGTAGCTAAACTTCTATGAGAGTGTAGTATGTTCACAGATTCAGAGAAGTTACACTTGTTATCTGAAAAAAAACTTCTACATTCTTTAAGAGTCAAACTTGCAGCAAACATTTACTTTCTGTACAAGCAACTAAATCAAAGTATTATTTACTAAGTACTAATTCTGTAGCCCACATTAACTAAATTAAAGGTCTTCATTGCACCCAGTCAGACCCAATACAACTTCTTAAGTATGCAAAAAAAACCAGCTAGCTCAAAAGACTGATTTAAAAGCTGACAGTGAACACATGTTCTCCTAATAGCTCTTGAAAGGGTCTTGGCCTTGTTGACTACCAAGGGACATCAATGACAGATAGGCACCCATACATGAGCAACCTGAATATCCATTCACCCAACTCCCATTCTCTCTCCAGTGAAGTGACTATTGCAGCAATTTGTGAGTGCTCCTGCCCATTGCATCGAGGAACCTCATTCCTTACTGGACAGAGCAGCACAGTCTTTGCTCCAAGATGCAGAAGATCCACATCTAGCCTGAAGAGGTGACACTCCAAGGTCTCACACACACAAAAGAGCACTATGCCAAGACTCACCACCAGACACACGTACTGTTCTGATGCCAGGAGCAATGTGTGTGTGTGAGGATGATTATGTTCAGGATGACAGAAAGAGTTATATAAGGTCAAGTGACATATTTCAGAAATTGATGCATTTGCAAGAGACCTTTAAAGTTAGGAATCAGCTCCTATTTCCTCCTTGATAGATAGGAAGTTCACTGTCTCTAGCAGTAACCCAAAAAGATCCTGGCAATTCTAGCCCTGGAGATGGGGTTTCTTTTCTGGCTATAGATACTTTTTTTCCACACTTCATTAGAACGGGTGGTTGCAACGGAAAGGGAGTTTAGAAGCTTTACTGCTTCAGCAACCTTCAGAACAGCAAGAGTGTTGCAAATTGTTATCTCCAATTAAATTAATGTGGACATACATAGGGGCAGCAATTTATGTGTGGGTTTATGTATGGCTAGATATATGCAGATATTCTCATAGTATGCTTGCATATAGATAGATATTTATCTATGTATGTATATATAAAATCCTCAAGACAGATAAAATGCACACAGCTGTTAGCAGCTGAAGTGGGCCTTAATTACACTCAAGTTGTCATGGTAACATCTGACAAGCGTTGCTTTCCTGTATGGGAATGCTTGCCCTCTTGGAGTTTCAATGTACCGAGAGCGGTTCTGAGGAAAATTACAATAAATCACACAACTTTTCCTGACTTTGGTGTCTTCCTGTGAAAGAAAAAGGGCTGGGAAATTGTATTGCTGTACAGGTCTGACACATCAGAACGATGCAAAAGTAAAATGGTACAGGAATTTTAATGGTGTTGGCACTTTAAATGCATAGTTTTGCAAAGAATTAGTGTCTGAGATCACAAAGCCTTAATATTATATCTTTATCATGAGTGTCAATAAATCTGGTACATGAAATCATCACTGGTGACATCTGACTTTTTATTGCTACTACTCAAGCAAGAAGACTGATTTCGCCTATCACCTTGTACCAAGAGACACAGCCAGAAAAGGAACTTAGGTCTATTCTAACTACAAGTTTATACTCTTAGCTGAAGGGCAGCTGGTTTAATATGTATGCATTTATGTCTCACGGCATATCTGAATAAATTCTTCTTTTCAGTGTAATAGCATTAGAAAACATTCAAATCTAGAAAAACAAAAAAAACCAAAAACCAGTGATGGATCTAATTTTGGAAAACAAACAAACAAACAAACAAACTACAACAAGAAATCACTTAGGCTGTTTATTTTGGTGGTATTTTGCTGAGAAAATTCTAAATAATAAGGACAGTATCCTTGGAGTAGAGACCTAGAAAGAAAATGGCAAAGCAGAACTCTTTTCTTTACCTCTGTCAGAATACAATAATCCTTTGTTTTCCCTTCAAATGCTTTATAAAAGTAATCATTCTTATGAAGATGTTCAACAAGCTTTCCCTGTCCATTTCTTTCCCATATCTTAAAAAAATTTAAAAAAAAAAATCCAAACAAGGGAAAACATAAAGTACCACACCTCAAAACTGCTTTAATTCATCTGGTTCACATGCACGTTTTCTTGAATATTTGACAAAAACTAGCACCATGGTGTGCTACTTCAGCAGTAAGCATCCAGCTGGTGATAGTAGTTTCAACATGTTCAGGAAGCACAGCTGGAGTCGGTGATCTGAACTTTGACTTTTAAAGATAAAGTGACATCGGATTTGAATTAATTCCACCTAGACGTCTTTTATAGGCAACACAGACCAACAGGTACAGAGGAAAATGACTGTGAACATGCTTGTCCCTTTCCTGGATATAATAAGGGGCCAGAACAGCCCACTCAGGCATAGAAATTAGACTTTCAGATATTGTAGATTGGGTAAGATGAAACTCCTCCAACAGCTCTACAAAAGCCAACAAACATATAAGTGAGCATGATCAGTGGCAGCTCTGCTTAAATCATTCAGATGTGGCTCAACAGCCTTACTTCAGTCTCGCACAAAAGGATTTTAACAACGTAGAATTCATGTGTTTGTATAGCAGGCCTCCAAACACTACTGTAATACATCTAAGAAAGAAGAACTGAAAATCCTAATGAAAGCGAATTTGCATACAAATGAAAGTTATTTTTGTATACACTATTCCCCCACCTCCAGTTTCATTCTCTTCTCAGAACCTCAAGGATGCATAAGACACGAGGAATTACTGCTGGACAGAAACCTTGTTTCCATTTCCCACAAAGAGAAGAGACAGCAAAATATTCTCACAAATCATACTTGGCTATTCCTATGCATTGATTCATTTAAGTAAAGGGAGCACAAAAAGACTCATCATTTTTGTAACTTAAAAAAGGCGAAGAGTAGTGTTTCAAAGTGGAAAGTTGAAATGCTTCATTACAGAAAACTGAAGCAGAAATAAGAAAAGGGATAATCCCTCTGGGCCTCCCCCAAAATTTCAGAGGGCACAATTCTCTAAAAGGTTTTATTCCAAAATGACATTTTTACATTAAACGTTCTCTCTAAGACCACAAATATTTGGAGAAAAAAAGATATTATTCTTTATAGCTGAGCACTGAATGTATGTTATTTTGTCTCTGAAGGCTCCTCACATATTAACTAAGAGCTTTTTGCATCATCCTTTCCTAGGAATCTATTTTTCTAACTTCCAGTCCTGTCTCTCCTCCTCCCTCCCCCTTTAATTTTATTATTATTTTTTTCTTTCATTTCATAAGCTCTCAGCTTTTTAATATGAGAGCCTTTTATTTCTATAAAACTGCAGCTGCTTTCATTTAGTTTTATGGATTTAATGTATTTAGAGGTTCCAAGAGAAGCTTGGAGCTGGCGGTATTATCCAGACGTTTGCTGCTTAGTGCCTTTTCTAATGACAAGACTTATCTGATTCAGAACATTTCATATCTGTAGAAAAATTAATTCTCTCTCCCTTTGTCTTTAGGCCTCAAGATTTAATTTGTTCAGGGGATTCTTTCAAGCACTTTTTTTTTCCCCCTTTGCAGATACCCTGATGACTTACTTCCAATGCTGAAGTTGTTCTTCCTGCTGGCATTTGAGTCTGAACCGTTTGTAACTTGGTACTTATGTGCCTTCCCGTCACCATGGCATTTGAGCTTCTTTCAGTATTATTTAATTTATCTTGCCCTCCTATTCTGTGATGCAGAGATTGCTATTCTCACCATTTAACATACACGGAAATGAAGTAAAGAGGGAACTAGAGCTCATATCTGCAATTGATCCATATTGATTTCAATATGAGCTATGCATCCAAAGCACACTCCTGAATTTAACCTTAAGTGATTTACTCAAGGTCAAACAGGAAGTTTGCTGGAGGAGTGAAAGTGAACTGGGGCATGGTATTTAAGGTCACCATCCTTTCTACCATAATACATCCCAAACTATGGTATGGTACTCCTGGAGGCATTGTTTACAGCAAGCTGAAGAAATATGTACGTTAGAGAAAACTGGTCAATGAATAGTTTAAAAGTTTTGGACATCTACTGCAATACTGAGGAGTACAATAAGACATTGTATAATTTAAGACAGCTCCACAGATGAAACTAGATCAGCTAAAACTATCTTATGCTGGTTTCAGTAGACAGCACATGAGGCAGCATTTGCAAACCCCGAATTCTTATGGTTTTGATCCTTAGACAAGAATACTCATTTAAGACTACTTCATCCTCTCATCAGAGCAATCCAAGGACAGCAGCAGGATGCTAAAACATGGACCAAGACTTTGCAATTACTGAAACACCAATTCAGTTATCACTTGCTATTACTTTGTCATCTCTGCAGCACAGAGAAAACTACACCTGTTCAGAAGCACAGTTATTGCCTATATCTATTTTCTCTATTTAATCTCTCTACATTTTGTCCTCTGCCATAACTCCTGCGGACCTTTAGAAGGCCTCATACTAGCCTTCCTCTTCACTCCATCTATTAGCCTGATCAGCAATGAAAAAGTTCATTGCAATATTCATCCATCATTTTTAGCCTTTATGGTTAATATCCTTTAATACATTTATGGTAAATCCATGCTTTGCAGAAGTGCCTTTTGTAATGACTTAGGACAGTTCACTGTCTTTCTTGGTTAAACTCTTCTTGTATGTTTCTTCAATATTAAGAACTAGACTGGACATAGTGGAGATTCCTTATGAACAATTTTCAGATATTTATTTCACACACTGTGAAAAAAAAGGACATAAAATCACCATATGTATATTTAAAACATATTGGTTTTGCGATCTAAGCCTGAAAATGTGTGTATTAAAAATTGACAACAAAACTAGTTATAATTAGATCTGAGTTTAGATTTCTGAAGTTGTGAAGTGTTTGCCAAAGCAATATTGAGGTAAAAAGAAACCAAGTCTTGAATTAGACAATACATTTTCTCCAAAATCATCGAAACTCTTCTGTCTTTTAAGAAAATTACCCGTGTTTCATCTTTTTTTTCTCAGAAAAACTGAACCTGTACAGAGATTTGAATTTGAGGGTTTCTGGGACATAGGGGTCAGAAAACAGCAAGAGGAAACAGTGAAATATATTCGTGTGTCTCCCTGGTAAGTCCTCTGGAAAAGTAAACTTTACAATACCAAGAACAGAAGTCTGACTAAGGAGGAAATGCATTCTCATCTTTTTATTTCCATTTGTTTAAAGATCTGGGTGGGGGAGCAGAAAGAACCCAAATCCTCTTTATACAAAAAACCTATCATCTGTATCTTTTAAAAGCTCACATTTATGAGGCATTTCAATAAAAAACAGGAGGAAGAAATCTGATATTTTGCAGAAGAGCAAAACCACATAAAATACCTTTAAGATATACGTGCCATATGAAAGTTAAAGGACACTTCTCAAACCCCATTATATGTATTCCCATGCAATTACTTTTAGGATTTTTATGGAAAAACTTATATATAATTTCTATGGTAGCAGCTGATAGAGGCAGGATAGTTATAACTGCATGTGCCACCATTCCTCAAAGAGGAAGAACAACAGATAGGTACAACGCTGGCTCTGTATTTCCCATCTGAATCCCTCAAGACTATTAAGTATGTGCATTAAATGCCTCGCCAACCACTGAAGAAAGATTGTGCCAGGTACTGTACAAAGGCAGGCAGCATCTTTTAGAGCTTACAACCCAAAAAGATAAGACAGCAAAAAGAAGTGACAGCAAGAAACTTTTCAAGGATCCTAGCCAAAAGTTCAAACAATACATGAAATAGAAGCACGCCCCAAATTTTCAGACCAAGGCAGTCTTTGAGTAAGGCAAGAGAGAGACAGTGTCTCTCTAGCTGATAACACTACAGGTGGACACCTTACCTGCACTTAAAGGTTTGGGGAGAACTTGCAAGGGAAGTGCTACCCTGGATATGGTGGAGACATGAGCAGCAGAGGACTGTTCTCCGTGTTCAATATGGGATGAATAAGCATTGTCGCTTGAAACTCACTCGACTAACACAGCTGTCGTTCTTTGGACCAGTGCTTTGCAGTTCCCTCATGCGGGGTCTGGAGAATGGGGAGTTTCTTCTCACAGGGAGGAGGCAATACAGCTGTGATGATGGGTCACAGTGGTTGGTATTCCTGCACATCACAGCTCCCCTGTTCCTCTGCAAACACATTCTCCCTTTAACTCCTCAAAAGAGCTGCACATGGAGCTGAACTCCATATGCTGCATTTCATATCCCTTCCCTTATAAAGCTTTATTAAGGCTTTATGTTACACAACTATCACCAATACAAAACTATTGCATTTAGGCTTCCAGGCGACTGAGTGCATTAAAACTCCTTACGTGGAATGGCAGGAACCAATTCCTCATTTTTACTGGCTGGGAACTGAACCTTAATAGGGCTCAGAGCACAAAACTCATAAACCACCAGAGTAAGGGGAGGAGGAAAGAGGGGGCATAAGGATGGAGGAGGGGGAGAAATTTGCCGCTGAGGTTATGAAACTATAACAGAAGAAAGTAAAAGATGTGAAGCAGCAGGCAGTGAGGAATTCACTCCACACATGGCAAAGCTAACCTTGCCACATGTGCCCAGCAGGTGGAGGGGAAACAAATAAAGCAGGACCCTGCACTTAACAAAAGAAAGCATAGATCCTTTATCCTAGTATAGCAGCAACCTTCATCTCCAGCCCTTGTGCTCCTGGAGAGAGGCTGGGGATTGCTTGCTCAGGCATGAATTGCCTTTGCCTGGCAACCAAGCACAAAGTCTGTCTGCCATCTTGGCCTTCATCCCACCTTCCCTCTTTCTCCATGTGCAGTACAGGGTCTCTGAGTGCTTTCCTCAGACTTCAGTGCCATCCACCTCTAAATCCATCCAAGGAACACGCTGCTTCCATACCAACTACAGTTAGTGTGATGGTTTGCACCTTTGAGTCGTTCATCCCATCCACTTTCATCTTATTCTGCTTTTGCAACCCTTCACTGGGAAGCTCTTGGAGGAGGGACAACTTGCTTTAAGAAGATACTTAACCTAGTGTATTCACATGGATACAGCACCAGACACTCCTGCAAGTATACACAACTTTCTGCCTGGCTGTGGTATTAAAATAACTTTTTTCTGCTCGTGGAAACACATCCTGGGTGCCTGGATGTTTTAAAGCTAAATGTGGGAAAAAGCAAAATAAATTAAAATAAGGCAGCTGGAAGATAATGTCTAAGGCCTACACTCCTTATATCAGGTGTTGTAAATGCAGAAGCAATTCTGCACATTGGAGAGGAAAAGTCAAATCTACAACTCAGAACACTTCCCAGTTAAATTAAATTCTGCAGCCATTTTTTTTAATACTGAAAGTTACTGTCAGGATCCTGCCATGCTGTGTCACTCCGACCTGAACCACAATGGGCCAGGGATGATACTGTTTCCTGGAATAGCAAGAAGTCATTTCACCCCCTCAACCAAGAAAGGAACTTATTAGGAAATTAAACAAGCTACAATGCACAAGACAAGCCCTGTAAACATAATTGTGCTCCAGTCAGCATCAGAAGTGCTGGCCATTCTCCAAAAGCTGAAGCAAGTTAGTCCCTGCATCAGGGTTGCTTCAAATCAGAATGGAAGATAATCGCTCATTTCAGGCACCAGAGGGATATTTACTTAGTGTGTTCTGACTTTGAAAATGGAAAATTATGAGATATATGGCAGCAGTTACCTAAGAACAAGGAACAAAAGAAGCCAGGTTCCAGAGGTAGAAACAGTGTACATATATCAAGTAAGCTTACCTTGGGACCTTCCTGGTATCACATCCCAACCTACAATCAAGAATCTTTTCCCTTACCATCAGGCTCCTTTTTTAAAGTATAAAGTATTTTTTCTTTTTTTACAGCTTATCAGAAATAATTTTCTAATACAAAATTTCTGTGGACAGAGGAAGAACTTCTGAAACCAAGGAGAGGTTTTGATTTTCTGCCCCTCCCCTCTAGAAATGTTTTTATTTTAACATAAAATGTCTTTTCCTTCTGGGAGGGAAACTTAAGTATTACAGGGAGGTTGCTGCACAGGTAAGTGCTGAGGATGTACCAAATCCTGGGATCTTACACCTACAACCCTGACTGGTGGCCAGACTGAACACAACGCTACAAGATGCTGAATTCAGCCATTATAGGTCTCGACCAACATTAACAGAAGTGAGACAGCTAGGTTGCTAGGGTAGCACCAAATTTTCTCATCAAAAAGCTTTTCTCTATAAAAAGGTAGAAAAGACAATGTTTTTTTTAACATTTTTAATGATACCAAATTCAATTGAAATGAGCTACTTTGTCATCATGGCTGGTTATCGATTGCAAGCTAAACATTCTCAGCAAAGCTGGGACGAACAAGAGTAAATCTTACATAAAAAGCACAGTTCTATTGATCACAGCAGCTGCCATTGACCCTTCACTGAAGCAACAACTAGCTACTCTAATAAAAATGTAATCCTCTAGTAGAGAGGAACCCATCTGCCTTCCAAACTACTCTGCATCATACTCTTCCAAACACTCTTGAGAGAGAAAGCAGACCAGGCCATCCCCCTGATAAAACACTATTACTATGCAGTGATAACATCACACTAGATTTAAGTACATCTGGCATTTTCAGGTGTAATGCCTGAAGCAATAATACTAAAAACCAGAACAACCTTAGTTACGCCCTCTGGGAGTTGCATGTTTGTGAACTAAGTAACTTATGGAGTTCCTATTTCTGTAGTATCAAGTTCTTTACATTCTGTAATATATTCATACTCCTACTACCCAGGAAAAGAAGAGGTCAGGGCAGCTCCTTTTGCTTTCCCAGTGCCTGGAGCTTCATTTTGTATTGCATGGGAGCTGGAGGCCTGAATCTCTGGATGAGCTCGAGGCTAAGAAGCTTGGTCAGGTCATGCAGGAAGACATTTTTGTGGCTGAAAGCTGGCTTTGACAGCAGTCACAGGCCAGCCTTCAGGCTCTGCTGGAGCCTATTTGGACAGTAGATGTCCCTGAGGATGCGTCAGGACTCCCATCTCTGTTTCTTCTGCTAGGAAATGACATCCAGCTCTCTGCAGAACCTGTTGCACATGTTTCTCTTACCACCCCCACACTGCCACACTAGGATGCACTCTTAAGGCCAGACATGGGGAAAAAGAGACTCAGAGTGCCCTGCTATCATGCTGAACCCCATGAGAAGTCCCTTGTCCTGTCATTATTCACCTTTTCTAGCATTTAGGCTTAGACCTAGGAGTCTCTGCCTCTAAAAGGTGCCTGGGGAGGAAACTTGGTGATCCATTGTCATTTGTCACTTTCCTCAAACTATGTGCAGCCCTGCTTTATGCTTATTGGGCCCATTTCATAGCAAGGAGAACAACAGGCACATATATGGATTCAATTGTGCTTTTCTAGACAGTACCAGGCAGTTACGATTCAGTAAGCAGAAAAGGTTCAGGAGACGACAGGTGGTACGGCGAAACGAAGATCTGGATTTTGATCTTACATAGAGTAAATGGGCAGGGAGACACACACGCTGATGGAAGCCCTTAGGGAAATGAAATTGTTTAAGGTGATAGGTGGAGTAAGGGAGCCATCTGCTCCACAATCATAATTTAAGAACAAGCCTGATTCCCTTCTTCTGGTGTAACTCAGGAGCAATTAATGCCAAATGGGTGGAGCTGCCACTCCACAAGAAAAGGGATGAGGAGACAAGAGCAGAAGCCGGTGGGAGGTATTTTGTTCCCCTTAGTCACAAGCTGGACCCTTTCACAAGAAAGGACTCACGTAGCTCCTATGTGGCCATGTGATGCTGGGCACTACAGGACTTCTGCTCAATGAGCTGAGGAGTTAATAGAAGCAAAACAAATCCCCTTTATTTGCCTTAGGGTCAAGGGTCAGTGTAAGTAAATCATTAATTAACACGCTGGTGCCTCAGTGCTATTGACAGGGTTTTGTGTACACAGTGGGACTGTGGCACCCCCTGCAATTAAGCAGGCAGTGAACTTTCCTCCTCTTCCTATCTGGTGCTCGGCTTGAGCAGGCTCACTTACTCCCCTGTCCTCATCAGAGGCTCCTCTCTATTCTTTCTCTCAGCATGGGGTACCAGGCCCCCCCCATACTCACACTTCTTGCCTACCCAACAGAGCTATCTTCAGAAACCAAGCCTCCTCATTTTGTTGCTTTGCAACTTCATGCAGCACCTGCTCCTTTAAAAAAAGCTCACTGGCTAGGCATACATCAGCATATGCATATATTTTACCTCCCTGCTCAGGTAAAGCTGCACCTACAACCTCTAAAGAGTTCACAGGTTCTTTGTAATAACTCAATGGACTTCAAACACCACAATGTCTCAGAAGGGGGGAAAAAATATTCAATTCTTAGCCCTTAGATTTTAATAAAAATTTGGGATCCTGGATTTCTTTTTTTTTTTTTTTCCTTCTAATCAAAACAGAACTGTTGACAGCCTGATTTCTATGCCAGCTGGGAAGTTGCCACATAAAAAGCAGTCATTTCAGAGATTCCACAGTCACAGATCCTCTTAACAATCAGTCCTACAGTGTCAGAGGAGTTCCCAAGAAATTTGTTTGGGTTTTTTTTGGTTTTGTTTTTTTTTTTAATAGGAGCCTGCTTTCGTCTGGTTGCTTTGGGTCTCGGGAAGGTCTTGGTCTGCTCTCTGAAGGTCTGAGGTTGATAGAAACAGCAGCTGCCTCAGAGCTACATCATGCTGAGATCAATGCTAGTTTGAAGGTGAGCTTCAAGTCCTAGGGAACTTCAGCTAGGAACCCAAGATTGTCATCATTCCTAAACCCCAAATTAAACATCCCATAGGTGTTACATGATGGGACAACACACAATCTTCCAGTTCTTAAACTAGAAATCAGTGACTGTCTTGGCAAAATCCTAATGTATATTTGTATAACTACTAATAAACAATTACAGATGCTCTGATCTACTTAAAACACTTTTGAAATTAAAGTATCTGGACAGCATCCTCCCTCTTCCTACAAAGCACCATTAGTTCAATATCAACTAAAAATATTTGACATTTGTTCTATGTAAGAAAGCAATGACATGATAAACATGATCTTAATACAGCAAACCTCTGACAGTCTTCCTATCCAAATATGTTTAAATTGCTGTCATATGATCCTGATTGCCATGACAAATGCCTGCTCCTTCTCTGTTTTTTCTTCTTTTTTTATAATGTAGGAAATTCAGGTAAATGCCCAGTCATTTCTTCATTAAACCATTGAGAAATTGCTACTTTGGGGTAAGAATACAGTAAAGGTCCTCTGGTACAAATGTTATTAATGTTCCACAGTACTTTCTAGAAGAAGAACAAAAGCACAATCTGTGTTAAGACACTTTTCTCCCTGCCAGTTTCAGGCACTGGAAGGTCTAATGGAAGCTAGGAGGGGGAAGAATACAGCTTTCCAGAAGCTGTACAATGACTTTGTTTAGATTTTGAGGCACCTTAGCTATAAAAGACTAGTATGTCCTCAAGAATTTAGATAATTCACTAGTCTGCCTTATTTCAAAGCTTAAATTCCAAGATATTCAGTAATTTTAAAGATGCGACCAATTTAGTAGAGACAAGTGAAATTTCAAGTACGCTGATTAAACTAGCTGGTTGACAAACTGT
The DNA here is from genome assembly GCA_033459285.1 of Clamator glandarius. NCBI lineage: Eukaryota > Metazoa > Chordata > Aves > Cuculiformes > Cuculidae > Clamator > Clamator glandarius. The sequence continues at coordinate 326,364 of JAUNZM010001037.1, read as the reverse complement.
GTTTCCCTATCCCTTGTATACACCTAGCTACTCTCTTCTTACACTTGCACATTGCTGCCAGAAATGGAAATCTTCACTTTTATACTCTATCTACGTAAAGAAAGCATCTACACACTGGAAGAATTTCCTATGCACTGCACTTGTGGATCATGCATCCTAGTATTTCTAGTCACCAGGACAAATGTTGAGGGAATCAACACTTTCCTCCTTTTTCAGAGTATTCCACTGGTATTTGCTGCCTTTGTCTTTTAGCATCCAGTTCACAGCCCTTGCACTAGTTACATGAAAATTTCACCCTCTATGGTTCCCGAATCCAGCGGATGTGAAAAGCAGAAAGCTGCTAGCAGCCAAATTAACAGCACATAATTAGTCTCATGCATAAACCTCTTAAAAAAGTACAGGGCACTTGGTGTCAAGATTAGACAATTAACTTTGTCAAAGCACGGGAGAATGCACTGAAACGCTTACATTTGCAACGTAGTATTAAGTCTGCAATTCTCACTGGGGCTCATGTGAGTAAATACTCTAGGTCAAAGCCTTGACAGCCTTATTTAGATTTTGTTCACTTAATGCAGGCTCTGCTCAAACTATAGACCACATATAATCCAAGGAAAAACTTTAGAGTTTGACTGTGTGGTTTGACAGCCTATAAATGACCAGCTGTAGTGTAAGCAGGATCAGCAAAAGTAAGCCATTCCACACCCACAGCTCTGTCTGAAACCAGTGTTGCTTTACATGTTAGCCAAAACATGACTGCTCACTGCAGAATATTCTGCAGCGCCCTAGCCAGCCAAGCTTTAAAAACATCCCAAACTGGGAAAGGGCTTCTGCCAATTCCCTTTATGGTGAGATATGGCATCAACAGAGTGATCCATCAGCAGTTCCTATCTGTGATCAAATGGGCTTTTCCCTTGGGGAGTGGCAGACTCCGGGAGATTAGCACCTGTCTCTCTTCTGTTTATCAATGGCAGGTGCTTAAGTGAAGCAAGATATGGGCTCTGTTAAAGTGAACAAAGCTCCCAAAAGATAAGATGGATGTACTGGGCCACTGAGCTAATGTTCACTCAGGAAACGGAATGAAAGACTCTCTGTTTAGAAAAGGTTGTTTTGTGAGCTGATAGGAGGAACATAGCAATTCATTAATATGTTGAGTATTCAGAGTCAGTGTACAGTTACTAGGAGAAAACCTTCTGCAGCACAAACACAAGGAATTTACTGGCCCTGCAAAATGTGGCAGCATGAGTGACTCTGCAATGTCAGGAGCAGGCAGGCACAACCTAACTCTGTTCAGGCTACTCCCAGAGCTGAAAGATCAAGGGATCCTGGGGCAGAGGATGTGAGCTGACTCTAATCTGGAGGCAACCTGGCCACATTCACGCAGCACTGAGCTAAAACACACACCCCTGTCCCCTTATTCCCAGAAAGCACTCCATGCAGCTTAAATCTATCCGCTACAAAGCAGCCTCTCTGTATCAGATCCTATTTTGCAACCTCCTGGTCTAAATATCAGATAGTAAAACAGCTAGTTTAACTATTGTAGGAGTCTCTTCAGCATGATAGAACTCAGGTGTGTGGAAGGCAAGAAAACAAGGTGAGAACCTAATCACTAGGCTTGTGTTTTCACTAGACCATCTAAAAGCTAGAAAAGAACACTGTCACCACTATGCAAATAAGGAAAGAGGAAAAAAATACCCTCCTTTTTTCAATTTTGCTTAAATGGTATCTAAGCATCTGTAAGGGTGCACATTTTTTTTCATTAAATTTCTAGGCAAAGGGCAACAGAACAACAAAGAGGTTGCATTCATTCAGCCTGAAGCAGAAGTTTAGTACTGTGATGATGCTTCTTGTACCACTGAAATCTCCAAATTTTCACACCTTAGAGGCTTTACAAAAATCTTAACTCACAAACGCTAAAAAACTTGCCTGCCACAAAAATGGAAATGTCTGTCAAAAAGCTCTGACCCAGCATGATGGTGTCTAATGTGTTTATAGAACATGGATAATTCTTTAACATATTAAAAGCAGATGTCATTTGGCCTTCTCAGTTTAAGGAAAAAATAGTTCCTTGTGAATTTGTTTAATGTAAATAAACCCTCTATTTATCTTTGTCTTTAATAAATTCATACATTATTAGAAAATCCTTTATACAAGAAGATCCATTGAGCTATATCATCTCATTTTAAGAGATTTTCTGTTGGTGGAATACAAAGCAGCCACCTGCAATTGCCTAGTGCTCAAAAGGATTTAAACAAACACACACAGATAATTAGATCAGTTAACCTTGCAAATTAAAACAAGCACATTGCATTATCTCCAGTTTATCCTAAAAGAAAATATGAAGTTGCCTCAGATAAATAGTTTAATAAAGACAGTGAAGAGCTATACAAGAGGCATAATGCTAAATCTTCTAAGCATGTGGGCTAACAGGACGAACGCTCACTTTCTAACTAGTTTCATTTTTAAGATCTGGCTACTGGTTTGCAAAAGTTTAATTCACAAGTCAAGTTTTCAGAGCAGTTTCACCTTATGTCATTCAGGTAAGCCAAGGTATTGGTCTTGGTTCACTTTCTATTAAATGGATAATAATAGGTGGGATGACTGGCCACATCCAACCAACTACTGCTTTCCAATGGCTGTAGAAGAAAGTCAAACATTTAAAGTTCATTAAGCCAAAGTCAGGGCTGACGAATCATACCCAAAATAAAAAAATACAACTTTCCAGCTCAGGAAGCCACTTTCTTTTTATAAAGTAATAATTGCAGTTGGGGTAAAATTCCTTACAAAATCGGTAAGATAGACACAGCTTATTAGTTATGCTACAGAGGAAAAAGTCTGTATTGAGAACTGCTCTAGCAACTTGGTGACATCAATTTTCTGTTAGCATCAGTGTGCCAGCTTGGGTCATGGTAGGTCACCTGCATGCAGAGAAGTTTTCCCTGTGGTTGGCAGCTTAGGTGTGCAGCACGCAAGCTGCACCAACAATTGCCTACCTGAGCCAGTCTGCTAGAGGTCATTTGTGTGACCACCCATGTCAAAGGCTAGCCATAAAAACACTACTACATTTAACAAATATTTCAAGACTTTGAAATTTATTTCTCTCTGCTGAAAAGACAGACATTTTAAGCAATGAAATATCACCTCATGTTGTCCAGTTCTTAGATGTGATTTGAGAGGAGATTTTTCTACCAGTTTCAGAGGGGGTTTACTCATTGGTTTTTAATCCCAGATGTCATCAAAGAACGAAAAACAGTAAGTCATGGTCTAAATACTGTCCTGAATATGAGGTACCATCACAATAAGAAATATGCTGAAACCAATATTAAAAAAAACCCAAAAAAACAACAACTAAACCATTTCAGGGCTTTCTAGGAAAAGAAGAAATTTTATTTGCTTATTTCTCCATAGTCTCTGCACCTATGATTTGGCAGAACATTATGTTTAAAACAGGAAAATAAATAGTCACAATTTCAGCAGTGAACTGGACTGCTTTACAGATCCTGTACTTTGGTAGCTCCATCATAGGTGACAGGAGACTTGCTGCTTACTGCTGGAAGGTGGTAGATACTTGGTCACATACCCAAGACTTGCTATTACTCGCGCAGTTCTGCCACTGCTGCTGATAGCACCAAAACTGCTAACTTCTCAAAAATGTTTTGTGAAAACCCGATCTAAATGACAGATTTAAGGCTCTTCTATTTTATTTTGGTTTTTTATTATTGTTTACTTTCTGGTGTGTACATTTTATATAGATATAGATATAGATATAGATATAGATATAGATATAGATGTAGATGTAGATGTAGATGTAGATGTAGATGTAGATGTAGATGTAGATGTAGATGTAGATGTAGATATATGAATCCCCATACAGTTAAAGTGGATGCCATTCAATTATCAAGGACAAAACAGATGTCTCATCTACAAAGATGGCAACGTATTTGCCCCAAAATTTTTGCCAAAACAAGAAAACGGAAACATGATGATCCTATTCTGAGGCTGGTTATGAGATCCACAGAGAAATAAGCTGGTGTTCCACATAAAATAAACATGTTTAGAGTGAGCACTTGCTGCTGTATCACATAATCTGACTTACAGTGTCACATGGACCACTGAGGTTTGTAAAATATTACAAGCCTTAACAGAAATTGGTACCTACACAAGCAGACTTCACAGAAGTGGACTGGAAACTGAGTGTATCATGGAGGCTGAAGTGATTTTTATTGTTCAGAGTGCATTTAAGTTGCACACCAAGCATATGTCAGAATCTCAGTTTGATCTTCAGGCTTGTTTCTGTACACATAATGAAATTCCTAAGTCAAGGCCTGATTACCCACTGCCCTTGGTTACCAAATTGTCCTGGTTAGCCTAGCAAACAAGCCCAAATTTGCATCTGCTGCTCTGCAGATAAATCCCCTGGGCTGGCACAGGAGAAGGTCATGGCATTGGGAGTGTATCCCTTAATGCCACAGGCTGTACTATGTAGTCCTGTAAATAAACACAGGGGGCTTAGTCACCAAGGCTGTCCCTTCTGCACCTCTTACTGGATCTTGAACAAACCAAAATATAACACCAAGGTAAAAATATGCCAGAAAATTATCTGGCTGCTGCATTGTTAAAGAATAGATCTTCCCTCTTCTGTTTTACACCCCCTGCTTTCTGCTGCAGATCCAACACACTCGAGTTTCATTTCAGAAAGTAAAGCTTCTAAGCAGCTAACAAATGACCTTTGCCTCTCAGATCAGTATTTATGGCAGGCAACACGTACATCAACAACAACAAAAAGTTTCCCCAGTAACAAAAATGTTTCTGCCAGCAATGTATCTTTTACAAGCTTGCAAGATGTACTGAGAGTCTAATAATCAGATTAAAATCATATCAAACTATGTTGGGAAGTCAAGGTGAAGCCCTTTGGATTGTTCTCATGAATAGGCCTATCCAGACCTACCAGGTGATGATAAATTCATGGTTTTTGCTTGGTTGGTGCTTTTCAAATTTATTTTAAGGTCTTAAAGTTTTAAAAGCCAAAAGGTGGGAAAACAATTGGTGTTTTAGTAATTCTTGCCAGCATCTGGTAACATTGAAATGATTAAGAAAAAGAAACATGATTTTTCCTGTGCTGTGGCGGCAGCAGACCTGGTAATAAATACTCAGTCCTTCAAGGCCACTTTATTAAAAAGTTCAAGACCCTTTTTCCCATTTACAGGTGGAAGCCCAAGCCTCAGAGAGACAAAGACATTTGCCCAATATAATTCATATTCTTAATAGCTAACTTAGGAACAAACTCAAGACCTCATGTCCCATGATGAGGTTGTATTTCCTCACAGGATCACTGAGAACCAAATTAGTGGATGGGCTTAAGGCTTCTATTTACTGCAGAACAGAAACGGCCAGAGTTTTAAATTGCTAAGAGCAGGGAGAAATACTGAAGTCCCAGTGCTTTTTTTCTGTTTCCCATGGAGTGCTTGCCTGAAAGTCTGACTTGAATCTTTCATTTCCTGATAGGATATAACAGCCTGTGTATAGGTGTTTGAAATGGATACTACATCCATGTTGCTCTCTGCTTTCCCCTCCCTGCAGAAGGCCACCTGGGAAATACAGACAGGCATTGACAAAAGAAACACTGTTGTCTGTCAAGGTGGATTATTAGGTGTGAGAACAGAAGTTCAAAGTGTTAATACCTGTTATGTGGATGTAAAGAATAGTAAAAGCCCACCCAGTCGTTTGCAGTACTTGAGGTGAGCAGTATCCAGCCAACCTAGCTACAGCTCAGCACCTAAACTACAAAGCCCTACCCAGCTTATGGCAGCATGCCATAGTCACCTGTGAATCTCTCTACAGTACAGAGGAAGTATTTTTTCTTTCAGGTTCAGATTAATCAGATTTGTACAGATCAGCAATTCAAATAGGTCCAACCACTCAACTGATTGTGCAAAAAGACTGTTTGGGAACATTCAGGTGAGATGGCAAAACCAGTGGGCAATAATCTCATTTTCTGTTTCCACTCAAGTCCAATGGAGAACAACTGTCCACAGCCTGTTAAGTTTATGCATCAGGGCTCTGATAGTCAGTGAAATATAGGAAAAAGCCAAAGCTGAATACAACTAGGAATCTGTAGGACGGTGTTGGATGTCTATGATGATGCCTATAATTTACTTTGCACTCACTCTGGCCTTTGATAGTCAAACCAGCTAGCATAGTGTTAAAGTACTAAATCCTAGGGAGAGAGGTTTTGAAAGAGGGAAAAGTAAGAGCTGGTTAAAGAGGCTGAGGTCAGTAAGCTTACACAAAACCACTGCAACACTAGAATATCACACCCAGTTTAGCTTAATCTAAAAGTAAAATCACATGACTGTACATTCCAATTTAACTTGCATGTCTGCCACTACCAAGCCAGCTTCTGAAAATTGTATTCACCTACTCACCATAAAACTCCCACTAGCTTCCCAGCATAAGAAAAACAGCCTTCTTGGAAATAAAGAGCTCTATTGTTAGCAGGACTTGGAGAAAATCTTACTAAGCCTCATTCCACTTCCTCCCACGTGTACTGAGAATGGACATGAAGGATAGGTCACACAAAAAGAAGGCATTATTATGCCACTGACTTAGATCTACTTCCAGGGAATCCAGATGAAGTTTTGTCGCTGGTTCCAATGGGAGCAGAATGAAACAGTTACTGAACATGTATTTAAGAAAAATCTACCCACCTATTGCCAGAAAATACAATCTATTCATTCCTTCCCCCAGTAATAAGTCAGATTCTCTGCACAGAGATGAGTCATTCGTAACTGACTAATCCACAGAGAGATATCAAACCCAGCAATATACAAAGCCTGAAGAGCATCATCATTGTCTTCTCTCTGGAAAAGTAAAACTGTACTTTAATTCCAACTTCAGAAAGCCTCTATTTTTTTCTACACAACTGCTTAACCCCATGGACTCCTGAGATGACATCAAATAGACACCAGTGGGACTTTACCACATGGAGATGCGACCTCTTCTAGACACGTGATCATCGGTTGTGGAGGCATCAATGAGTCAGCAGTGAACAGATGTACTACATGTACACACAGGCCATATGCTACTGGATGTATTATCTTTCTGTAGTAGATCTATCTCACAGACTCATGGAGCTCCCCATCTACCCTGGCAAGAAGTGGTCCCTTGCATCATTACAGTCATATCCAAGACTAGTTTTACTATCAGAGCAAGCAGAGTGATTTCAGCCCTGAATCACCCGAAGCCTGCACTGAATTCCCCGGGACCAGTGCCAAGCATTACAAAACAGTCCACCCAGCCCAGCATCCTGAGCTTCAACGAGGAAATAGGCAAGCTGTGAGAAATATGCCTCAGAAACCTCAGTTGCACAGAACAGTTTTAGGTCTGACTGGTGGAAAGCTTTGCCTGTGGTGACGAATAAGCACATGGGGGAAAGTTGTTAATGCTTCTTGTGCCAGCCTTTTGAAGACTGTGCTGAGCTGGTCTACACAGTCTGGGTCATAATCTAGGCAGCTCAATATAAAGGCTTATACCAACATCTTCCTTTGCAAGTGTGCCCCTTCCTCCTTGAAACATGTTTCTGCACTTCTTGATGTATTCTATTCAGTAAGTGTCCTCCTTTTCTTTTACACCACTTTTAAATCATACTCTTACTTGTTTTTCATAAATTTAAATCTTAATCAGAATTCCAAGCAATATTTTCATTTAAATGAAGCTGTTTTATTTACATTACATGGAATTGCTTCAGTGTAGTTTTGAAGGAGGTATCTATTATGCTCATTTTCACAGAGAACCTGAAAAAATATGAACATACTCGTTTCAAAGTTACATTGTAATGCCATTTAAACATACCAGCTTGTAGATTTCCCATGAAGTTGTTTTCCTAGATATTATGTTGAATGTATTTCTTTGAAGGTAGGCAAGGAAGTGAGATTATGATCCAGAGATGTCTCCATGGAATGAATTTTGAAATTTGCTAAAATTTAAACAAACTTATTGAGTTTACATCAAGAGTCTTTCTGTCTCTCAAGTATTATACACATTTCCTCATATGAAAGTGCATTTGTCCATACTAACGTTTGACTTGTGTAACAATTTCATGTCTTCTGGAAGTCTGGACTTTCAGTCAAGAACATGAATAAATAGTTATTTCAACAATTTTTATCCTGTGATTTTGTGCATCTGATTTACCATTAGCTACCTCTAATGACCAGAGGGGTTTTTCATGTGAAAGAAACTTAGAACCTAGTGTAGTTTACATTGCAAAGCACTGTGGGAGAGAAAGGCCCACTACCCTCTCACTATGAGTACATGCTGTTTAGAGATCTTTTTCTACTGAATGCCTCATCCAAGCTAATAAACATAAGAATCTTCAGAAGAGGACCAGCACCTCACTTTAAACTAGATAGAAAATACACTTTATGCAAGGAGAAAAATCCACATTTATTCAGCCTGTATGCACACTAGAAGAAATGCTATTGAGAAAAGCCAGTAAGTATGTGATCCCCTAACAACTAATCACAGATAGAAATGGGCTTGTGTCTTTTCCTTCCTGACAGTTTTCCATAATATATAATCTGTATTTTTTCTTGTCTACTGAGGACCAGTACACCAAATCCTTGTCCCCTAAGAAGAGTGGATGCTCAAAATTGAAGAAGAAATACCAGCTAGGAATGAAACTAATACTCTTCTAGCAAAAAAACAGACCTTGATGAAGGAAGCATCGTGGGAGGATATCTGATTTTCCTCTTGAAAGCAACATGTTTCATATGTTTGCCACTTATAAGTAAGTGTCTCTTTTATTGCTGTGTATAGAATGAACAAGAATGGTGCCAAATCCAGTAAAACTATGAGTAAACAGTAGCAACCCTGGATTTAATTATTAATAAGACCTTTTTATTTATTGTTTTTTAAATAATTTATTTTTAATAATCGAGTGAGTATTATGGGGTATGACAATTATTTGTTCAGAAATATTAATCAGCAATTATTTTCCCTAGCAAAAACATGGATTTTTCTTGCATGAATATGGAGAGGGGTATTGTTGTTTACACTCCTTACATCTGCATCTTCCTGACTGTACAGGAAGAGTCAAAGAATAAATGTTGTACCTTTTTTTTTCCAAGGTCCAAGCAGGTCTTTTGAAAATAACTTAAAAAGAATTTTTAGGAAATATTCTGAACAATAAAAAATGACAAAACCTCAAGCTGTGCAACAAATAGTATTTTCAAAGTACTATAAACTAATTTGAATATCTTCTAACTGGAGTTGCAAAATTATTATTTGCATTCATTATTCAGTGTCACATACATTTTCAGAAAGTTCTTCAGAAACCCTAAGAGATAGAATATGAAATTTCTAAACTAGTCAGAAAATTGTACATTGATACGTGTATTTTCAATTCATCTACTTTACAAGTTTGCTTGAAACTGTAGGAAGGAAAGGCTCATAGGAAATATAACTCCATAGGAATTTGTATCCTGTACTGAAAACCATTTAACCAGCTTTCATATTCTGGAACCACCTATTCCTTCGAACAACGCAGGTTATTTTACAGGGCTATTTGAAAAACAAGAACTTTATATGTAAGTGGGGAACACAAGGTATTAAAAAATACTATCAGAATGATGTAAAAAACATTCAGGCAAGTTTCTCAGTTCTCTCTTGCTTTTTACATTAGGTACCTTTATCCTCTGTTAGAATGTTTCACTTTCTACTTGATAGGAAAAAAAAAAAAACAAACAAACCAACAACAACCATGCAGTATGAGTATATTAAATCTCTTTCCAAAGTTTCAAGAAATCTGTTTTCACTTTTCTTTCAGCTAAGCTGAGCTTTTTTTTTTTGCTTCCTTTTCCTTCTGAAGGTTTGAGGGGAAGGGCAGAAGAGCGTTTCCTTGTGAAATCAAAAGCTACACTTGAACCAAGTCTGATAGGCTGCTGGAAATGCAGCACAGAAACACGTTTCTGTCAGTGGAAGACATTGTTTGTAACCGTAAGGATTGCGTGCAGCATATTGTTTGATCCTGGGAGGACTTTGATCTACACTAGCACCTCAAATATAGCAAAAGATATCACTAGGCTTTGGAAAAAGAAGGGACAGGAGAAAAAGAAGGGGAAAGAAAGTGCAGGTGCACAGTCCCCAGCAGATGACACTGAATTCTTGATGTATTGGTCAAATGAAACAAGGCTTCGACAGAGAACAGGTATCATACCCTTGGAGAGAATTGGACTTCATCATCTACTGTAGAAAATAACATTCAGAAAAAGAAAAGGTTCAATGAAAGAACCTCAGATCAGCTGTGGGCATGAAATTTGAAGCAAATAATTCCTTTATCTAGATGACATAACTTCAAAGCCTTTTGTGAAGCAGAAGTGAAATGAAGATCAGTGGTCTCTCTTCCTTGCTTCTAGTTATCCCACCAGATAGGAATGAGGCTTGAGTGAAAGCATTTTTGAGAGCCAGAAACAGGTGCTGGTGTATAAAAACGTAGTCAGACCAGGTCTTCTGAGCTACCACACTGCTATGGGCACTGAAGCAGAACTAGTAAAGCAAGACGTATAAAGCAATCAAGGCTAAGAGCCATCCCTAAATGTGAACAGACCACAGATGGGTGTAGGACTGTGATAACACATGGATTTTTCTGGTGGACAGCATACAGCTACAGCAAGGAATGTCGCTTAGCATCATGACAATAGAGATTGTACCTATTCTGCATACAGGCCTAAATTTTGTGCACCTATGAGCAGTTTGGGGGAGCTTGGGTATAGGATACAACACTGCAGGGAAGTTAACTAGGACTATTTCTTTCATACGTCAATGTGTAATTCCCTCATCCTTACTCAGGACACTCTTTATTTACAAAATACGCAAAATATAACCTCTCCATGAAATCATGGAAAGAAGAAACTAAACTTCCCCTTGATGAAAGCCCTCTTACCTCCTGAAATTCTCACCCAGATGGCAAGACAAGAAAAAAAATCTACCTTTTCCCTGTGCTTAATGATGCTAAAGTAAATTTGAGGATCTTTGCTCCCTGCTAACCAGCTTTCCTTTTCATACATCTTTGGTGAAATGTGGTGGAACACCATAGGCATCTTGTATTATGTCTTGGAGAAAAGGAGAGAAAAAAGAATTAAGGAATACTTAATACAATGCAGAGATTCAGTGCAGTGACAATAGTCTCTATTACTCTTGACATAACCCTAAAACAAGCATGGGGCTGTTTGTAGGGTGCCTCTTTTTATTGAAAAGTATATCTGACCCAAATTTTAGCACAGATGTCAAATGCAGTATGGACAAGTACAGCGCGAGTCTGAGGGAAAATCTCCTCTATTTTATCTTTTGTTTTTTTCTTTAAAGGGGAAAAAAAAAAGCAATAGTAAGAATGTCACTCTTTCCTTATTTATTTTGAGGTCAATCACCAGAACTAGGAAGGAGAAAGCTCCTTTCTGAAAGGCAAGAATCATCCTGAGCCATCACTTCCTATTGGAAGAAAGCTTTCCCTTCCCAACAGTTATCATCCTTTATCATCATCACAGCAATGTCTAGGACACTATAGTCAAAAGCAAGAGCTGTCACTGCTAAGTACTGTACACAAACACAGATGCACATAAAAGGAAAAGTCCCACTTGGAGAGCCCTGGAAGTCTACTAATCAAAGAGCTAGCGATGGGGGAAAGTTAATTAGTTCCATTTTGTAGGCATGATAGCAAGGCAAATGAATTTATATTTCCTAAACCTTGATCCTGTTTCAGTCCTCAAATCACATTTTATCATAGATATTACTCTCTATGTTTTTTCACAGACTCACTTTCCCACCTAAAATAAGGCAAAGGAGATCAGTTTTGAGGCAGACAACTGAAGAGATACTGACATCTTAATGAAATCTGAATCAGCTACAGGCAACTCCCAGTCCATACATCTAGCCTTGTCTTATTAGAACGCGTCAAGATCCTACTAATTCTTCTCAAAATCAGCTTGGTATGGTATTGTGTTTTAATTTTCAATATAAAAATCTTCATCCACTTAAATAAAATTCTTAATATTTCAAGTAGATTACTTACTTAGTGACTTCTGTAAAAAGAGACAGCAGGAAGGAATAAATGTAGCACAGATGCAAAGACTACATTGTCTTCAAATGGCCAACAATCTGGTGAACAGGAAGCTTAATTGGGATGGGGAGAGGAAAGTCAGTGTCTGTTCACTTCTTAGTTTGAACTAGGTAAGGCTGGGATTTGTACCAGGGAAGCTCCATATGTCAAGCAAATGTCATGCCTGCCTGTTTGGGTTGATTTCTGCTTTTCTGGCCCTTTCATTTGAAGAAGAATATTCTAACAGATCCAAGAAATCAGTCTCAAATAAATGCACAGCCAAAATCACCATGATTCCTGAAATTGAAAGGTCTTGGATTGACATTTTCTGGAGAAAATACTTCTATTAAAAAGGAGAAAAACAAAACAAAACAAAACAAAAAATGAGACCATAGCTCAAGTCTTATTCATAATCAAACACACTGTATAGGCTAGGACAAAAATAATAAAAAAATGAATAAAAAAAAAATAAGAAAAGAGGAACCAGATCATGAGACAACATAGACCAGTATATCTCCAAGTCCAGACTTGGAAGATGACTTCCTCTAGATATGCATAACTGGTATCTAAATTTGGGAAGCATTGCATATTAGCATAATCATGAGAGAAACAGATAACCTTACAATGGAACTTCTTAAAGAAAAATTATGGTTTGAAGTTTTATTTGCTTCAGTCAAAGGAAAAATGGTATGAACTGTTCATTCTGGAAATGAATCTTTCCTCACAGGTTGAAAATTAATTTTAAGATTGACAAACTTCTTGTCACACCAGAAGGACGAGATGTCATCCAGAGGGACCTGGACAAACTGAAAAAGTGGGCCTGTGTGAACCTTATTGTGTTCGACAATGCCAAGTGCAAAGTTCTACAGCTGGCCTGGGTCAATCCACAGTTTCAATACAGGATGGGGGAAGATGTGATTGAGAGCAGCCATGCAGAGAAGGGCTTGGGAGTGCTGATTGATAAGAAGATCAACATGAGGTGGCAATGTGTGCTCACAGCCCAGAAGGCCAACGGTATCCTGAGCTGCATCAAAACAAACACGGTCAGCAGGGCAAGGGAAGTGATTCTGCCCCTCTACTCTGTTCTCTACTCTCCACCTGGAGTGCTGTGTCCAGTTATGGAATCCCCAGTATAAGAAGGAGATGGAACTTTTGGAATGTGTCCAGAGGAGGGCTACGAAGATGATCAGAGGGCTGGAGCACCTCTGCTATGAGGATAAGCTGTGAGAGGTGAGGTTTTTCAGCCTGGAGAAGTGAAGGCTCCAGGGAGACTTTATAGCAGCCTTCCAGTACTTGAAGGGGGCTAAAAGAAAGATGGTAAGGGGCTTTTAACAAGGGCATGGATTGATAAAATGTGGGGGAATGACTTTAAATTGGAGGGGGGAAGATTTAGAATAAACATTGGGAAAAATTCTTCATGATGAGGGTGGTGAGGCACTGGCCCAGGTTGCCCAGGGAAGCCATGGACACTCTCTGGAAGTTTTCAAGCCCAGCTTGAATGGGGCTTGAGGCAGCCTGATCTACTGGGAGGTGTCCTTCCCATGGCAGGGGGTTGGAACGTGATGATCCTTCCAACCCATACCATTCTATGATTTAGTAACTCTATGAAGCTGACACATATGATAGCTCACACTACACATTCAACAGACCAAATCCAGGCCTTAGCAAATAGGTAAATTAGTGATTTTAAGTTTGCATGATAGATACTGTGAACCTACTGACTTAGGTTTCCTGTGTGTCACTGACCTGGGCCCTACTTCAGAATCTAAACTACCTTGGAGAAAAAAGGATGAGTAGAACCAGAAAAATGTTAAAGTACAGCTTCTAAAAGCTGATAGTGAGCACCAAAAAAAGGAATGGATGGGCAACCAGATGAAATTAGTTGTACCTTGGTGAGATCGGCAACCAGATGGTTCTGCAGTCAGTATATGCTGAAAGTATTTAGTTGATAACTGTTGCTTCAGCTCTACTATTGTTGATGTGAATGCTCTATAATTAAAGTCTTTCTGGAGAAAGGACTGCAATTGTGTTTCCCAAGTACATGGATTTTGATGAAGGTTTTCTGAGGGGCTGCTTTGTGTGTGTGTCTGTATGAACATACTACAGAAAAAGAATGAGAGAAAATAGAAATAATTAAAAGACAAATTATCTTTGAGGCAATAAATGCTTCATTTTGTAACTTTTTTTTTTCTTATTTTGAAACATTGCTGAGTCTACCTGGAACAGATCTGATTTTAACCCAACTGATTTAAGCACTTCAAAAATTAAGTAAGTAAAAAACGGGTCAGTCACTTCGATTAAAAGAGCATTAGGCTAGATTTTCAGAAAGCTGCTGGGTGGGATGTCACCTTAGTCTAAATTCAAGGTTAGAGCTGGTAGTAAAAGGCAAAGCAAGTGAAATCAAGAAGTTTGTTGTTAAACTTGGCTCTGATAATAGTGTCAGCTTCTGTTCAAAACTCTCTTGGCTTCTGGACAAGATACTGCAATTCAATAACAGCTAGCAGAGACTTTCTAGGACTCTCAAGGATGTTTTCCGATACATAAATGGAGAGACCTCCAGTGGCTCTGTTCTGTATGATCAAGCCACTATGGATGTGGCGTCTCTGGAGCAGTCCTGGCTGACTGGATGGGCTAAGAATAACTGTAACAATGATCATAAAGAGTGTTTGCACATCACTGTGAAAGAATGAGGAGCAAAGCAGATAAATGTGACTCTTAATCTTCAGCTATCTGCATGGGAAAGTATGATTAATAACTACAGAGGCTTAGCATAACCTCCTCAGATAACGAGTGAGGTGGTCTTCTAGAGCCCTATTATCCTCTTCTAATGGGCTTCATTTATTGTGTAAACTAATAACCAAGGCCTAAGCACTGTGCACTCCAGGGTCTGCAGGAAAAACACTGGGCCCAAATGTGATTAAATTCTCGAAGATTGCCCAGCAACACAGTGTGTTGCTTGAGCAGAGAGGAGGGACAGGGCCCAGAGGAGGGAAGGGGAAACAACATATCCTGTAAAGAAATGAAGCAGAAAGTAACAGTGATCTGCCTTTTAGTGTTGATCTGCTGGTATAAATCCCCTACCTTTCAACTGGGATTGCTATAAGTTTTCATCTATAATTGCTGGATTGCCAGAATACAGCGCCAAGGTCCTAATACCAAGAAAGAGAGGGACTGGTAATGAGAGTATCTGATTGCAATGCTATGCAGAAAGTCAGCAGTAGTGCTAGATCTAGAGAGTAACTTGAGTTGTCAGTCAGAGCTTCATTGCAGGAGAGGCACTCAAAGAAACTAGATTACCCAAAGTGAATAAGTTCAACAACACAACCCTGGCCCAGGAAAGAAAAAAAAAAAAAAACAAACCTTCCAGCTCCCCTGGCTGTATATGTAAAGTGCAAGCACAGCTGAAGAGAGGCAGCTTTACAGGGCATCTAAAGAAAAAGGATAACATTCTCATTTGAGCTGCACTGATGCAAAGAAGCTTAAACTCTTCAAGAATCCATGGAGTTGCTCTGAATTTACACTCAGCAGACAAGAGTAGAGAATGAGATCTCCCCCTCATTGAGGAACATATTTCTTAGCTGCACAATGAACATCACATTAGATTATCCAAACTGAAATAATTGTAAATACTCAATTTATCTGGACCCATTTCTGCTGTCTGCTTAATTGTTACACTTCACTCAACAAGGACAATGAAATTGGTTTGGACAGGCTCACTTTAGAGGCATTACCACTGTGCTATGGCAGCTTGGGTTCAAAGTGCTGACAGAAAAGGTTTAAGGCTTAATAGAATAAAAATAAAAGAGAAACACATAGCTATATGGATAAGTTAGGACTTCCACTGGGACGTGAAACAATCTATGAAGGGTGTCACACCTGTATTTTACACTTTGTAGTGTATCCACATTTGTAGCGCCTATACTATGGTTTCAGAAAAACATTCAAATCCCACATATATGCACATTTTCTCAGGATCCCCTTAGCAGCAGTCTGCTTGTTGGATGATACCATCACATTGTTCTCAGCTTACCCAGGAGTCACTTAGCTTCTCCCAAGCCAGATCAAAATGAGTATAACATCAAACAATGTGAAGGTGCGGCGTTAGAAAAAAATAAGAAGCTGGGAGCAACAGGCTGCAACCATCAAAACAGCTAGCCTGCAAGGCTTTCCATCCTTCCACCACACCCCATCTCTCTTCCACTGCCTAGGATAAGCATGGGCACAAACATCAATACCTTGTCACTCCCAAGTCGATCTAAGGAAGAACAGGCAAAAGAACACTGCACAAACAATGCTCTCTGGCTGACTTGTTTCTCTCGGGCAACATGAACATACACTGAAAAAAAATCATGTACAGTAAGACTCATAATTTCAAGAAATATCATACTGACAACAAGCCAACTCTGCTATCTATATATGTGTAACGTCACAAAATGTGAAAAGGATCAGTAATCTAAGTCTCTCTCTTTGTCTGGAAAAAAAGCGTGATCTCCAAGGCAGCAGTTGAGAAGCACAGTGCTCCTCCTCAGTAGCTATAATCTCAGCTCATTTCACCAGGCAGGCATTACGTGAACACAGGGTAATGTTTCCAGCAAATCTACAAAGGAGATAAGAGATGGCAAGGACAGACGTGCAGAGTGAGATTGGATGGAGGAGAAAAGAAGGAGAAAATACTGTTTAGCCAGACATGAGGCACTAGTGTGACTTTATTGAGAAAGGACACCACAAAGTAATACAAAAGACAGAAGCAATGTCTCAGATGTTTACCAAGGAAGATCTTGACAGTAAGCCAGCCATAAATAAAAAGACACAGAAAATCTGATTCTAGTTTTACCACCCTGGAAACAAAACGCTAATCCATTGATCAAAGTTATAAATGAAGCTCATGCTGGCATATCTTATAAGTTACATATTTACCATACAATGTCACTATAGTATCATAGGGATGACTGAGCCTTTCAAAGAACAAGAGAAAAAGAAATTCACTCCATCTGTTTGAAGGAACAACCTGAACTTGGAATGTATTTGTTATCACTGGACATGACTTGCTCTGCCAAAATCTGCCTACAAAGCCAGTGATCAAACCAGTCATTTTTTGCAACATGCCAAAGAAAATACAGAGTAGAAAGCAGCACAGGCTTTGAGGATTGTACTTTACCATACCTAAATGGAAAGGAAGAGAACAGCTTCATTCCAGCACCATAGGACTCATTTGGTGCTGAAAAATGTATGCATATCAAAGTCAAAGAACTCAAAGAAATTTAAAGGCACAGGTCTTTAAAAGGAATTATATTTTAATTTTTTTTGAAAGGTATAGTAGTGGAAAGGAGAGGGGAGAAAAAGTATAACGAATAAGATATAAGAAGTTCCCATTAAAGAGAAAAATGGGAAATGCACATTTCCTCTTTGAAAAATAGTTCAGGCTTAATTTTGTCCTTGTACTTACAGAAACTAATCAGAGAGATTTGACATTGCTGGGACTCTGCCAAGTGCAACAACTCGTACATGCAGTGCTTCTGTAAGTCTCTCACTGCAGCTACTCAACAGAGCAAAGTCACTTCAGATATCTACTTGCCTGAACTGGTAGTGCAATCTCATGGTCAGCTATTCCCCACCACTTTCTCCCTGACAAAGTAAGAGCATAGCAGAAGTGAAGCACAGAAGCTAAATGGGTTACATCATGCCAAGTCCTATCAAAACTTATCTGTAACTGACGAGATGGGACAGATTTTGCCACTCCCAAAAGCATTACAGCTAAGCTAGTTCTTCAGAAGGTGTTCTTAACACTAGTCATGGTTTTAAATGCAAGAATTATACTCTTAGACTTTTCAATACTGGGCACAGAGATTTTTTTAAAATTTCTGCAGCCAGTGGCTGGATTTCATATGGTAAGGCTTGCAGTCTATCTACACTGCAACTGAAAGTCTCTTTTCAACATCTGTTGATGCTCCTAACCTACATACATAAATAGTATTAATAAAAAATTTTTCAGGCAAGATTCAAGTCCTTATTTTATGATGACCAGCCAGGAATTACAGTAAATGAATATAGTGGCTTCACAGCTTTCAAGTCTATGGTCTGTTGTGTTAACTGATATTATGCACGTTACTTGAATTAAACCACATGAAGACACATTTCTACGGGTTTAAACTATAATAATTTTGGTGTCAGACATATACATACTTATCCATCACTCTTGCATATGGTCTTCAACCTTTGTACTTTAAAAAACATTACTTTTCTCTCACTGAGCATCTGAAGGATTTCAAGACATGTATACACTGTTTGAAGACACACAGGCCAGACAGCTTACATCAATGTATACTACGAGTAGTACAGCTGCCACTGATAAACCTATGGTATAAGCAGGCATATTGTCGCAGGTGGATGTCCAAATCACGTAATTATACAGCACCTTCAACCAAATGCTCTATTGAAAGCTTACATCAGCTTTGCATTACAAAACACAATCAGCATATGTTTCTTCATTACTACATGGTGCAGATGTGGGAAGTGGGTGTTTATGGAAAGGTTAGCTTATGAACAATGACCCCTGGACTAGGTAACATCACACAGTGCCATCTATATTGTTGATCAGATGAAAAGTAAATTGACTGTTAAAGGACGCCTGTAGTTTTCTACCTCTGCGTATTGGTTACAAGTTGTTCCTGGGTGTATCCCATCATCACTTGGATTAGTAGGGTGATGCAACTGGGAATCCCAAGTGTTTAGGGTTCGTTAGTATCTAATGTCTGATATCTAAGACTGTTGAAACACCAAGACATCAACCACCTTTAATTCCTGTAGTTTGGAACTGGTACCTCTCTCTAGTAAAAAGCCCGTGGGAGGTACTGAACGGCCCAGCAGGTGTCAGGGGTGCTCAGCATTTTGTAAGAACAGATATTCAGCTGCAAAGATTCTTGGTAGAAGTATGTTTCCTCGTTTAGAACTATGGTATTGTTCACGATGACATCATTTCAGCAGTGACAAATATAGCTGAGTCTGCTCTTTCCTACGCCATATAAATCCCTTGACCTCAATCAGATCACTGCTGATTTACACTTGTGTAAATGAAGTCAGAATCAAACCCATGGCATTCACAAATGTAGGCCAGAGTAAGCATTACTCACAGACAAGAGACAGCCCTTCAGAGGAAGGGAAAAAGATCATTTTCATGCAAATATCCTTAATAATAAGGAACAAGAGATAGAAATAAGAGTATGAATGAAATGCAATCAAGAGCTGCTCCAAGATCAGATTTGCTTCTAACTTTATGATGCTGCATCAGCTGCTCTTAAAGTAGCTTAAGACCCAAATTTGACCTACCTGAAACTTGTTTTATATAATTTTTCCTGAGGGGTCTCTGAGCTAACTCAGTCCCCAAGCTTGGCTTTGAAGGCAGCTGAAGGTGCTCAGCTACTTGCAGGATCTGAAAAGATTTGATTTCTGAGTTCTATGAAAATGGAAACTTTTTTTTTTTTTTCTGAAATCCAGGTTTGCCCTCAAATCGTTACACATTATCTATTTATTTATGCATAAACAGTGGCATTATGGTTTGGAGAATAGGGACCCTTTGATGGGAGGTAAGCTTGACTAGCCTATGGGAGTTTACTGCTATGCATATAAATTAGGCCATACATACAAATATGCAGAACAGACAAGTGAAAATATACAGCATCTCTTTAAAATGAAATACTTTGATTGCTCCGATCACAAGAAGTTGTAAAACTACCCTGAAGAATTAACAGCCTCAGTACATGCTAACTACATCCATCATAAATTCGTCTTTAGTTTCTGTTATCATATCACTGTCCCTTGGGACTCCCAGTCCTGTCATCATTTGCCCTTTATAATTTATTCAGCTTGTACTTGCCTGAATCCCTTCTACTTATCATTCATCTTTACAGTTGTACATAAAATTAGATTGATCCTCCTATGGCAGACATGTCAGAGAGAAAAGTTGTCATTGAATAACACATAAAGCAAATGAAGGTCCAGCAAAATCTTTTGTTGAATAACTTGGAAATTGTCCTTTGAGAGCCAAAAGATATCAAATTAGAAAAATAAGACATTGCTACCTTTATTTTTTTTTTTGCTAACCATTTTTCTGTTGCTACCACATCTCAAACACAACTGAGAAGCCTTGTTCACATTTTGCTTATCAAGCCAAGCCTGGTTAACCACCACAAATGTGATGAATACACCAGTCTCAGCTGAGATAACAGCATGCGTACAACACACTGGCTCTGTCAGAATGCTTGCACTGTATCCTTTCTTCCAAAGCTCTTTGGACTGGGTGGCACAGAGTTCACTTTGTATTCTAGAGACTGCTGCATAGGATACAGAAACCAATCTTTAACTAGTGAAATGGAACTTTAATGTTTACCAAGCAGATAGGACCCAGGTGTTTCATCTCATCTGGTGAACAGAACAACACTGTCAAACTACAGTGTTTTTTAGCAAATGGAGAGTGCATATTATTTCCTTTCTTGTCCCCTCCTTTCCCCAAAGAAAGATCCAAGAGTCCTTTTACTGGCTGGTCAGTCAGAAAGAAGAAACAAAGGGTAAAAATAGAAACAAAAAAATAAATCTTTTTAACTATGACATTGACACCCAAAGAGTTTAAAGCACTAGAGAATTTCTACAGGACCAGTTTTTGAAAGTCTTTTACTTCAAATCTGTTTTTATTCCTTTTCATCTTCATTTTTAACTCCAGAAAACAGACATGTTTCTCCCAAGGGAACAATTAAATGTGTTTTCTTTCAAAATCTAAAGGGCATGGTGAGCAGGCTGTGTGTTCAGCCGGCTACTTTAATCAATGGAACTCATCCAGCCTGCCACTGCTGACCAAATTGCAATTTACATTGGTAGAAAAAATTTTTGAAATGGGAAGATGTGGAAATATAATGTGTGCAGGGTGATATGTGGTTTAATGTTTTTCTAAGAAGCTTTTGGAAAAAGCTTTGAAACCCTAAAAAAAAAAAGACTATAAGACTGTAAAATTTAAGTGAGGTCTGCTTGAATAGTGAAATCCATGCTATACGTGCGGGACTTCTGAAGTCCACATCACATTTAAGTCTCATTTAAGCCTTATTACAAGGATTCAAGAGGCACTGAATTTTCCAAGATGCCCTCTTCCCTCCCTGCTTAAATGTCTTTTCTCCCATATACATAAGAAATTGAGGTAAGTAAGACCAATAGCATTGAAAAACTCTTTATTCTTTTCTAAACTAAGCACAACTTCAGTTTCATTAGAGAGATTCTTTTGACTTAGTTTGAAACCGAGTTTAATATGAGTTTTATGAGCTCACCTCTCCTCTAACGTTAAAGATGCATATTTTTGCATATAATGAATAAAGCAGAAAGCATTTTTTTCTAGATAGCATAAGAGAAAATGTAATGCAAACAGTTAGGAAGAAAACTAATTATATTATGAACTGAGAAATTTAACATACCAGTAGTATCACTCTCCCTTTCAAGAGGAATAGATACAGTAAGAAACCCCAGCCTATTTCCCAGCTTGAATAAGCCCTATAGATTGCTGAAGTTAACAGTTTCTTAGCTACTTAATGTCATAGTTATTCTTTGCAAGACTTACAGGGAGGTGTTAACATTATGCAAAGAGGTAATGCTTCTGACCAAGTATACATGGACTATTCACTCCCATTGCCTGAGTGAACTGCAAAGAAATAGAGGAAAAAAATGCTGCTGTGCTTATCATACATGAGCTCAGTTTATTTGTGCTATAAATAAAAGTAGATCTTGATAGTGTAATTACATTTCTCAGCATTATCATCTGCCATTTGCTTCAGAAAGAAAAAAAAGAACGGGTAGAAAAAGTTGGTTTCACTATAATTTGTAATAAAAATGACTACACTTAAAACATAATTTTATTTCCCTGATTTCATTTCCTGTGGAGCTTTGTGGGGCAAATAGATAATATTATACCAAATCTACCGGCAGATAATTCTCACATCCTCTGCACTCTCTTTGTCTAGATCACTTTCCCATCCCACTCCGTGCTTTCCCCAAAACCCTTGGCCATGTTTTTGATATTATATTTTATCATTGAGAGATAAGAAATACTAAAGGTCACTCAACTTTTACTTCCTCTACTTCATCTCTCTTTTTCCCCCCAAATTACTCATTGCTTAATGTGCTTTTTATGTTGTTGGAGTGAAAAAAAAAAATAAAAAAAAGGTTTCCCACTATGAAGGATTAGCACAGATTATAGTGAACAGTGTTAATTATAGGTGGGGAAAGAGAATAGTGCATCTCTCCAATCTGTTCTTGATTTCCCCCGTGTCTGTCTGGCTGGTAATAAGCCTCCTTTAATCTGGCAGTCCCCTTGGTGAAATCAGCACCACGGACAGCAATATTGATTGCTTCTGAGAAACCATCACAGCTGCTCAACCAAATTACCTTTGATATGTGACCTTTAATGTAATTACTGCAACATCAAAGCATTTCTATAAATTATTAAAGAACTAATATACTTCATCATCCAGCTACTCTATTATATGTAAAATAAACAATCACAAGTAAACGCTAGAATTTGAATTGTCCGACGCTCACAAAGTGGGCTTTGTGCATACATATACTTCCTGCTGCATCAACCTTCCTTTTTAGGCAAGACCATTTCATACCACCCAAAGAAGCTTAATTCATCTACATAAAAAGGATTCAAGCAATAATTTTATGTTTTACATTCCATTCTAGTTACTCCAAAATATCTATCATTATTCTTTCCCACCCAAAACCAAAGAGCTGTAAAGACTTTTTTAACCAACACATACCTACTTGGAAGTATTTTGATTATTCCACAAGATGACTTTATGTCCCACATATAACATAGAAATATGTGAAACATATTTCTGTCATCTTACAAAGCACATCCAGAAAGTAATTACTGTAAAATATGTGCATGTAGCCATTCCACTAAAAACAAAGTGATACATAGCTAAGAGGCAAGGCATCTGAATCTGGACACAAACTCCTCATGCCTCACCATTTCTATACATTAACGTTCATGTGCATGATATTAAAAATTACTCAATTCTGAGTTTTACAATGCAAAGGACAGAAACAGCAATTCACAAGAGCAGGTAAATATGTAGTTTACTGGGGGATGGGAAAGAAGTGTCTCGATTCAATTGCTCACTGAAGTGCTCGTTTCTTTTTTCCTATACCAAGCTCGTTAATTATTTTTGATACCTCTTCAGTAGTGCTGTTTGTGTCACAGGCAGTAGGGGGTCAAGAGAAGGTGTTATGTATGTGTCATTTGTGAACTCATGTGAATAAGGACTTAGACCCCTGACCTTATGAGTGCTTTTTATTTTATGGTGATGAACTATGCTTGATATTGTTGGTGCATGTTATCAAGAACAGTCAGGTAAGTCATAAATAATTCTCTGCTACTCACATAGGATACATAAAACAGTATCCAGGCATGATAGTTTATCAAGAGACAAGGCTCCTTTCCTTAAATAAACTACAGTGACATCATTCAGATGATGAGTTCAGAAACTTGGCAGGAAGCTGTATGCACAGGGTTTGCTGGTGGAAAGCAAACCTTTATCATGAGACAAATAAGACTGGAAACAAAAAGGATGGAATAAGTCAGTGGTCAGAACTTTCAAAAACCTGGTTGCTAATTTAGACAGAGTATTCACCATTCCAAATTCAATCAGGTCTTGATGCATCACCTCAAATTGTAAAACAAAACAAAAAGCTTTCTGAAGCTAATGTGGTCATTACGGACTATATGTGATAGAAATTACATAAACCAATCAAGAAATGTTTTGCTTGCAGTCTAGAATCAGTCAATATAACCTCTGAAGGAAGTCTGGATCATAATGCAAAAGCTGGTTGATTTTTGACACTGTCCAATTGTTTTAACTTTAAGAGTTCTGTGATATGAAATCTTTAAAATGCAGATTGAGACTCAGAAGTGTGGACATAAAAAGAAGTAACTGGAAAAAAAGAAAAAGAAATCCCAAATTGCCACTTGCCCTCCCTCCCCAACTTGGAAGCCTCAGTCTCAATGGCCCACTTTCTTCTTGAAGGTATTGCCATCATACAACTTCAGGATGAGATTTTAAACTCAAAGAGAAGATGTGATCTCCCTATGCAAGTGAGTGGTCTGGCTTCTAACAAGGAGAGCAAACAGTCTAAGTGAAAACAATTGGAATTCCAGTTAAATACACAACACTCTTAATCACAAGCATATCTCTAATTTTGATAAATACTTATTTGATTTCAAGTATATTTCAGAAAATATCTAAAAAAAGGTTACCTTGAAACCTCCTTACCCAAAATATTTTTGTTTATAAATCCAGTTCTATCATTGAGAGGAGAGAGATGTGAAGAGAAAACATTACCTTTTGGAGAGCAGGAGGGGAAGATAAAAACCCGGAAACCTAAACCTCAATGAGATTCAAGTTACTTTCAATGTGCTTAACAAGTTTCTAGAAGAAAATAATTCAGAGGGAGTTGTCAGCTGACAGAAATGTATTTTTAGGGAATGAAGTATGTATATATTTACATAAGATATGGCCTTTAAACTAAATATAGATGTAGATCAGCAAGTGTGTGGGCATCTCCATACAGGCAAGGTGGCATAAAGGTGGGTAAATAGACCCAAGATGATGGAAACAAGCAGAGCAGAATCAACACCTTCTTCAGCAACATAGAACAACTGTTTCAGGTTTTGTGCAAAGGTAGGTTATACATACACAGGACTTGGTCATTGAGCAACAACTAGTACAGGCAGACTTTTGCATAAATTTCCTCTCAGTTTAGATGGAACCTGGAACTCTAAGGATCCCACTCTTAATTACTTGATCATTGACTGTTGTGTCATTGTGTAACCAGAACTATTTAAGTCGCAGGAACACCACATTGGGCTGTTTCCAGTCCATGTATCCTGGCTGAATCTAAATAGTATCTCTCTCTTGCTCACTCCCTCCTCCCAATTACTGCTAAACTGGAAACCCATCCCAGCAGGGCAGGTCTTCCCCACATAATGCAGCTTCTATTTTTAGTTCTGCTTGTGTTGTCTGAACCTTAGATCTTGTTCATGTGAATAATTTTCCTCATTATCTTATGTTTGTCTCTCCTCTCTCTCTTTTCTCCTTGTCTCACTGCCTTTCCAAACTGCTACAGCTGCTTGAATACTAAAGTAACTGAGTCAAACCATTTTGTCATCAGGAAAATATTTCCATTCTGTGATAACCCAATAATGTTATCTGTTTCTTGATTCCTTGCTGCCATTTCTTGCTTCAGGGAAGAAAAATAGTAAGAGGTAACACCTGGTGAACAGTTCCTATACATCCTTATAGTAGTCAGAATCCTAAAGCCTTTCCTCAGCTGAGTAAGGCTAGCAGAATCCAGCCTATAACCATTACTGTTTTCCTGACTCCCAACAGGAGCAAAAAGCTTTTCATTTTGTGCATGGAAACTGTTTGGTTGAGTCAGTATCTTGATTTCATTAGCACGATGCATGTAGTAAGTCATCCAAGCAACTGGAGACGTTATGCTTCCAAACCCAAGATGGGAATTCCACGTGTAACCTATTTTAGCTTTAAAGAGAAAAGAAGTTATCAATCTAGACTCACCCCTGGAAGTGTCTTCTGTTCATGCAGGGCACTCTGGGCCTTTAGAGCAGACTCCCTTTCGCAGTATGTTAGGAAGGCACAGCCTGTAAAGAAAACATAAAACTTGAGTAAGAGCAGTGTTTCAGAGAGGATCTGTGTAAAAGTGAGACTTGGAACAAATCACTTTCCTATCACCACCCCATTCCACTTAAATCAGTCATAAAAATCTCTCCTTAGTAGGTCAGTAGTAAATAAAGAGTCAATGAAAGCTATCATCACTTCCTCTGAGCTCTGATGAAAACTGAGCAACAGTGTGCCTAATAAGTGCTTATTTTTTCTTGAATACATGATTAAATGTCAGATATAGAGGGTTGTACAGGATTAGGATTCTCAAAGAACTCACATGTTTACAAGCTGGGGTATGACATCCCATTCTTGCTCCAGCAGCAGCACTGGAAACAAACCCCTAACTGTCGTATTATGCTAAAGGTCTCATTCCCTTCTGTACCAAGTAGCTCAAGGAAAGGGCATGCAGGGACATGGGACTTCCTACTGCAGAGGACAACGCCTATTGTTTAGCCTGACTTGAATCCACAAATAGTCTCCCTGTTTCCTTCACAGCAGAAAGCCACCACACTGCACTTGGTGCTGTAAGGGCTCATTGGCTTCCAGTCATACACCCAAAGACAACCACAGCAATGCCCGAACAATCAATCTATCAACAACGTTAACAAATCAGCAACATCCATGTTGCTTTCAAGATCATTAGAAATTCAGAGATGCTCCAATGTATCATGTCTTTGATTCTGCCAAAAAGTTTTCTTGTTAACTACAAATATTAAAGCCTTGTAATCGTAAGGCAGATTAAAAATCATGCTCTACCTTCTCTACCTTCATGCTCATCTTCTGGCAAAACCGGTCAATGCTGCAATGTCTTAGACCAGTTATGTGTATCTTACTGCAGTATACTGAAAACGTGCCAGTTCCTGTGGCAAAAGAAGTGGTCATTATGCAGAGGACATTTTCTCTGAAGTCACTACAAAATATCTTCAACCTTGTTAGATCCTTGAAATGGAGGTATCATATCTTTCAAGGTCCAAGCAACATGTCAGTCAAACGGTGGGCATCTTCCAAGAGAAGCACAATGCAGAGAAGAAATAAACACATCCTATAGCCACATCTTAACCCATCAACCTTCTCTCAATGCATGTCAAAAAGTATGCAACAGGAGAGTAAACAGTAGATTATGGACTTTTTCAGCTCTCATCATTACTGTGATCTTTTTGTCCATACAGTGTTCACTGTGTTATCCAAGCTGGTCCCTTAGACAATATTACTGAAGAAACAGACACTTGTTCTTTCCTTCTTTACAGTGTTTTAAATAGAGTAATACACACAAAAAGAAACAGATGATGTGTTTTTTTTCTATAAGCATATATTTTCTTAAAGATTGTCTTGTGGAAGTCATCTTACTCCTCTTGCAATGAAGCTGTAAGCTGAATAAATGTACCAAACTAGCATGAACCCCCTCCCACTATGTTTTGTCCTATTTCTTACTTTATATTTCTTTCCAAAGATCTTGCTTCTTTCAGTTTATTCAAGCCAATCACATTTATTATGTGTTGAAAATAGTGACTCAGAAGCACAAGTTAACAATCTAGGAAGAAGACTGAACAACAGCAAAAGTTTGTATACTCTAATTGCACTTATTTGGATTCACTCTCCTCTGACTTCAAATGAATGAGTTTTCAGTTAGTCTGCATCTATGAGAGAAGAGGAAGAAACTGTGGCAGAGAGTGTACAGCTGGTAGAAGTAATTGATTGAAAAGGATCCTTAAAAGTCACCCATAGCTTGATAATCAAATGGGAAACTATGCTTAAATTTAATTTCAGTACTAAATCACAGGCTGAGAACTCTCTGTTGACTAGATACAATAAGAAACTGTCCCATTAGTGGCAGACATGGAGCAGCTGATACAGTCTAATTAGACACATCATAGAGCACTATTATAGAGATAAACTATACAGTGTAAAGCTCCCATAATGATAGCTATATTTTTCTCTTCATTGTGATGGCCATGATGACAGTTCAGGATAACAATGTCCTGCAACTCCTACTATATCATGACTGTACTTCAGACTGAGTAGACAGAAGGCTACTTTCTCTGAGAGAGCAGTTTCCTTCCAAGATCCACATAAAGCATATGTGGGGGCAAATTCTTGTCAGGGAGAAATCTTCATTAAGTCCTCCCCAAAACATTTCTAAAAGCTGTACAAGTACCAGACTCTCAGAAACAGGACTTAATAGACTGAATCTAAATATTTCCCAAACAATGTGTTAAGGACAGCAAGACTTTAACATGGAAAGCAAGAAAGCTAGCCTTTCATATGATCTACAAAGAAAACTCATGTTTTTCAGGGATAAAAAACATTTCATAGATGTATTTTTTTGCCCATGCTCCCTAAAAATGAGCATATGAGTTACACTCTATTCCACTCTTGTTGGGCAGACAAGTAATTTATTTAGGAAAAATGATGCCCCATAGCTTTAAGTAAATCTTGATTGCCAAGAGACATTTCAGAAGTGATCAGCTGGAATAAAACTTATTGTTCATAGTAGGCCTCACACAGGAAAAGGCTAGTTCACAGGGATTTTTATCTTCCCTTTACTTATAACACTGCTATTCTATAAGGCACAAAACCAGCAGAGCCATTGGCTAGAGTAGTATTTTTCAAAACTGTTAACATGTAGCTTGTGATAATACAATACCTAAATATTTCTATATGTCACGTCCTTGTGCATTAGGATGAAAGGCAATAAGATCTCCTACCTTCTCATCCTCCTTAGAAACATTAAAATTCTTGATCTTCCCGTTATATTGTGATGCTTAGTGGAATTTCAACTGTAGCACCTCTTTTAGGTGTTACTTTTCCTAGCTACCACTTTAAATGTGTATCTATATGATCCCCTCAAAGTGTTCTTCCTTCCTGAAGAATGTTATTTAAAGAACAGAAACCTGAACACACAGGTTAACATTACAAGATGCAACATTCAAAACGACTGAGTCTGGAAATAATGTCATACGAAGCAGCTACGTGTTAGGTTTTACAGAGAAGTCAGACTGGTGAAAAAAGCTATTTTTTTTTTTTCAGTTTGATTTCCCAGATAGAATACAATTTCAAAACAATGAATTTTCCTCAATGAAATTTTTGATTTTGTGCAGTACCACTTACTTCGCTGGAACAATCCCTTTTCCCGTTCTCGGTTTTTATATCAAACTCTAAAATAACTCAGCTTAGCAGCTCACTTGCCATCAGCTCTTTGGGCTGGAGGTGAATCTGACTTATAGGTGAAAGGCTTCATATTTCATTATTAATCATTTGCACCATCAAGTCCCCTGAAACAGCCTATGTTAAACATTATAAACAATATTTCTGGACACATCTCTTAAGGCAAGAGATAGAGAGATAAAGTTTGTATGTTATTTCTGTCTTCTGCTTGGATGGATGATAATGACTGAGTGAGGACAGTGCTTCTGAATTTTATCTGAATTTGAACAAAAAAATCTAAATGACTAATTATTGATAATGAAGGATTTGCTCCTAGCTCTTCCTGTTTTCAAGTCCATTTCTCTCAAACATACCAGGTTTTCCAGACATACGTCAATATGCTAAAAGATGTTTCATTTGGATTGCATCTTTCCAGCTGTTTATTTGCTACCAGTGGACACCTCTTTGGGCTAGCACATAAACATCTGGAAACTCCCAACTGGCAATTAACTCTAAACCTATTGAACTGCAGTCTCTTGGAAACATGAGGACGTATCAAGTGGTCTCCTGGGAAACAAGGTTGTTAAAGAGAATGGGGAAATAAAAACAAGACCTTGAGATGGAAAGAAAAAAAAAAGCAACTCTATTTTAATTTTACCTCCAAGGAATTCAGTAACATAAATAATAATTGCATGGAATACAGATGGATAATGATCGCACTTACAGCAACTTCAACACCACAATAAGTCTACTGAAGATTTTTGCATAAGCCTGGGAGACAAAACAGTCAGGGGACACATTCTGAGATGAGCAGAATAATTCTGAGAACCAGGAATTATTTCACTCCAACAGTAGTCCGTTCATCCTGTGATTTTTCATTTGACATCTCAGTACTTATCATTTAAGTGAACCAGTTGACACTCAGCCACTTGAAAGCAGATAAGTTGTTCTGACTAGACAAAAAGCAATGGTCATCTAACTCAAATTCAGCCTCTGGAAAGGCCTATCATCTGCACTGAGTCTAAGAACCATGTACAGAAATCTTAGGTACAGGCTTTCAGCTTCAAGATTGCATTTTCACAGGACAAGATTCCACCTTCTACCTCTAACCTCCCAGTTACCTCAAGAATATGCAATATCTGTGCTTTAATTAATCCTTTATATATATATAGTGGGGCATAAAGATGATGCATACTGGGGTATCTATTAATAATTCTAAGTAGAGGCTTCTCCCCCTTTCCTGTTTTATTCTGGCAGACAGCCACAGATATCCTGGCACAATTTCTTCTCTTTGCCCATTGTTTAGATCACAGAACAAGCACTTAGTGACTTATGACCCTCTCTTTACAGGATTTGTTTTGGTGACGTCTTATGATTTTATTAGAGCTACATAACTTTGCACAAAATATGCCTCTAGCTTTTCTGCACATCTAGACGCAGAGATATTGTTTTAGATCTAGACTATAATCATGATAATTTTCAAGTATTTGGTATCTGCCCCAACAAGGCTTTAGAAGTCCAGTCTACGTCTAATGAAAAAAACCCACTTTTACAGTTCAACAGGATTTAAGGAAAGGACTGTTAATCTTCTTGGGCCTATGTTAATCTTCAAGGTCCTATACCCGGGTGGAGGCGATCTGTGGTTTCAATACAGGATGGAGAATGATGTGATTGAAAGCAGCCCTGCAGAGGAGGACTTGGGTGTGCTGATTGATTAGAAGCTCAATATGAGCCAGCAATGCGTGCTCACAGCCCAGAAGGCCAATCATATCCTGGGCTGCATCAAAAGAAGCGTGGCCAGCAGGTCAAGGGAAGTGATTCTGCCCCTCTATTCCTCTCTTGTGAGACCTCATCTGGAGTATTGTGTCCAGTTCTGGAGTCTTCTACATAAGAAGCATATGGAACTGTTGGAACAGATCCAGAGGAGGGCTACAAAGATGATCAGAGGGCTGGAGCACCTCCTGTATGAGGACAGGGTGAGAGAAGTGGGTTTGTTCAGTTTGGAGAATAGAAGGCTCTGAGAACACCTTATAAAATCCTTCCAGTACCTGGAAGGGGCCTACGAGAAAGCCTACTTTTTACAAGGGTTTGTAGTGATAGGACTAGGGGCAATGAGTATAAACTTGAGAGGGACAGATTTTGATTAGACATAGAGAAGAATTTCTTCACTATGATAGTGGTGAGGCACTGGCACAGGTTGTCTAGGGAAGTTGCAGCTGCCCCATCCCTGGAAGTGTGCAAAGTGGGTTGGACAGGGACTTGAGCAGCCTGATCTAGTGGGACACATCCCTGCCCATGGCAGAGGAATTTGGAACTAGCTGATCTTTAAGGCCCCTTTCAACCCTAACTATTCTATGGTTCTATGTTTACTGTTCGGTGGAAAACTAAGATTTTTGTTGGGTGCTTTCAGATTCTTGTCTGAAAGCCAAGACTTAAAGCAGATTCTGAGCTCAAGAGTGTAAATCTCGTCAAGGGGAAAGCTTCCATGTAACTCAGCAGAACTATGTAATTACATCAACATAAAATTATGTTCATGATTTGACCTATAATCTATTGCTTTTTTCAGAAAAAACCTTGGCTTTGACACTGACCTCAGCCTAATTGGTGATAATACAGAACAGTGAGGATAACCCTAGGATCTGAGAAGATCAGCTCAACTTGTTAAAGCCAGTTTTTGAATTACAAGCATTTGTGATTGCAGAGAACACATTCAACCAGTTATCATGGTTTAGCTGACAGGTGACAACTTGTGAAACCATAGACCTTCTGATACCCCTAAGTGCAACTAAAATCAGAATCACTGCCCAAGACAAGATAAAGCTATTACAAGTCTGTCGATTTTTTGTTCCTCTGTTTTCATCCTTTGAGTCAATTGTCATCATGCTGTTTGTTACAATATTCATTGACTTTAACAGTGAGGTTTCCTACTTTGGCCTACTATTTTTTATGTT
The DNA here is from genome assembly GCA_033459285.1 of Clamator glandarius. NCBI lineage: Eukaryota > Metazoa > Chordata > Aves > Cuculiformes > Cuculidae > Clamator > Clamator glandarius. Next base: position 294,460 of record JAUNZM010001037.1, on the reverse strand, counting down.
AAGACTCCTGTATAGTGCATGAACTGGTGAGCAATATAACCTTCTGTTAACAGCTATGCAAAAAAGGACAAGCAAATTAATTCATAATTATAATATTCTAGAACCTTTCCCCTACCACCTTTAATGTTCCTAAATTCCCAAATCCCCAAGGCAAAGAAGCCAAGGGCTTTACTCCAACAGTGCACTATGGAGCTCAAGAAAGCAAACTGCAATTCAAGCAGAACTATCCAAGACCTTTATGCTGTACACTGAAAATGAAGGACAGTAGTAATATAGCATACCTTAGACTATCCTACTTCAGCATACAAATATCTAGTCCTTTAGAGGGCTTGCTTTGAGAACAAAAAACGCTTGTACCTTGTGGAAACAGGAACTCTCAACTGGTCATAGACTTAGGCACCTCATTTAGTGATGCTTCTGTCTCTGTGTGCCTTAGTTATCTATCCTCTGTCTTCCAAGGACTAGTTTTGTCTTTCAGAGAGCTTTCTCTCTGAAACTGAAAGAGTTCATTGCTTCAAGATTCAGAGATTTGTTACACAGAGAAAGATGGTAATAGTTAAGGAAACTCTTGCCTAAAATCAACATCCCAGATTACGTCTACCAGCTAGGATTTCAAAGTGAAAAAGAAATATTTTTTTACTTTAGGTATCCTAGCTCTACATGTCTGGTTTTGAAACAATTCTCATTTGCTCTGTCTACAGTGGACTGCCCAAGGTTTAATCACTTGACTCTTTCAGAGATTAAGCTGAATTTTCTTGAGTGGGACACAATCAATAAAGACTTTTGGAACTAGAAATGTTTTATCCAATTTCTTTACCTGTTTCTCTCTTAGTGATTAACTACCTTCTGACAAAAGTTAACATCTTTGTTGCTAAAGACCATTCACTTGGCTAGAACTTTCTTTTTTCACTGTCTCCCCTGCTGAACAACTAGTGAACACTAACTGTTTAAAGAAAGAATGATAGGAATAAAAACCTTCTCAGATATCAGCTTCTCTGTCAATCATATGGCAAGGCAGATTAACATCCGAAATGCCCTGCTGTGTGGAATGCTAATTTTCTGTTTCGTCTTATGTTATTTTCCATTAACTATTATGATGCTGTCATTTTCCTAGTATAGATAACTTGATAGGTGTCTGTATGTATAAGCATACATAAGCCACACTCATATACACCCATGAAACAACATTAAAAAACAAATTAAGAGTCCAAATCTGGAAATGCAGAAGTTAACCATATTTACAGGATATTAGCTCACTCAAAATGCATTTATGGTATTTCAAAATGAGACATGGATACGCACAATCCAAGTCAGAGTCCTTCCTCAGACTAAGCAGTCCTTAATTACATTTAGCAGAGTCCAGGCAGACAGCAGAGAGTCTTGAATAACTGTTGTTGCATGCAAGAATTTAAAAAAAACACAGAAAATATTTTCATCTTGATTTTTGATAACAAGTGTGGGGTTTTTTTTAAATGAAGACACCTGTTTTATAAAGCCAAAATTTCTCATAGGAAGTTTCAATGAAGTATTTCACCAATAAGTGTTCCTCAGCCCCATGATACAATCTCTGATCAAAGCTTACAGCAAGAGAAAATTATTCCAGGACAGTCAGTAATCCAGACTCAAACCTGAATCTGGTAAGCATGTTCTTGAGCCCAGGAATTCTACAAATCAGAGCAGAGTGCATTGTCACTGGCAGACCCCTGAAGGTACATCTCTATTTCTTTTTAAGTAACTCCACAGTTACCTTCATCCCACTGAAGAACTGGAAAGCTTTTGATCTCTCAAACTTTTTTTCCTCAGGATGAGGGAACAGTTTCTGGCTCTGATTCACAAGAGGGTTTCTCCTGGGGTCTTGAAAGTTCCTTACAAGGTGCTTTGAAACATCCTTTCCTGACTAGTACAGTCAGGATAAGGTACAGAATGAACCATTGATTTGACATAGCATATAACAGGTCCTTTTTCCAATAACTTTCAACATTTTAGCTTTAAATTTCACCCTGAATCTTCTGAGACAATTTTGATCATTTGAACCCAAGTCAGCCCAAGATTCATTCTTGAAATTTCTTCAAGTCTAGCCGTCCAGAACATTTTACTTCCCCGAACAGGTGCCTAATTTCCATAAACACAGAAAATCATGAACAAATAGACTCCTAATTAGAGAAATAAGAATATTGATTACTAGATAAGATAGTTGTCTACTGAAAATATTGCTAATGTGCCATGTAGGCAAATATTTGATGCTTTATATTACAGTAGAAAATTCATTTTTAAACAGACCAGCTTCACTTCAGCCTCTTCTTTGTTAGGATAACTGTGTATTCCATGTTTTAGAGAGAGGTGCATTCCCTCAAGCCCTATCCATCAAACAATTAGGGCATGCTTTTGATTTTAGAATCATAAGATCATTGAATAGTTTGGGTTGGAAGGGACCTTAAAGATCATCTAGTTCCAAATCTCCTCCCATGGGGAAGGACGTCCCACTAGATCAGGCTACTCAAGGCCCCATCCAACCTGGCCCTGGACACCTCCAGGGATGGGGCATCCACAACTTCCCTTGGAAACCTGTGTCAGTGTCTCGCCATTCTCACAGCGAAGGTTCTTCCTTATATCAAATATAAATCTGCTCCTTTACTGTTTATACTCGTTTTCTCTCAAACTATCACCAAAAGCCTTTATGAACAGACCCCTCCAGCTTTCCTGTAGGCCCCTTTCAAGTACTGGAAGGTCGCTAAAGTTCACCTTGGAGCCCTCTCTTCTCCAGCCTAAACAACCCCAACTCTCTCCACCTGTCTTCTTATGGGAGGTGCCCTCTGATCATCTTTGTAGCCCTCTTCTAGACCTGTTCCAATAGCTCCTTCGTTTGTTGAGGATTCTAGAACTCCACACAATGGTCCATATGAGGTCTCACAAAAGAGGAGCAGGGGGCAGAATCCTCTCCCTTGACCTGCTGGCCACACTTCTTCTGATGCAGCCCAGGACACAGTTGGCCTTCTGGGCTGTGAGCACCCATTGCTGACTCCTGTCAATCTTCTCATTGACCAGCATCTCCTAGTCCTTCCCTGCTGGGCAGCTCTCAATCACATCATCTCCCATTATGTACTGTACATTTTAAAGCCTAAAACCCGCTGACTTTAAAATGAAACTCATGACCAATGTTTTTGTGGGTCAAGAATTTCAGAATTTCAGAATTTCAGAATTTCAGAACCCAGTCACTTATGAGAAACTCATAGCCAAACAATAGATATCACTCAAAAGAATGTGAGAATAAGTAGGTTTTAGCTTCTACTCAGTAAGAAAATGTAAAGTTTAATTTAAAATTCTGTTCACCTCTAAACTTGGCTTACTTCAGTCTACCTATTACTTCAAAGAAAAAAATGACATATTTGTGTTATCTATTTTATACCACAGTCACAGATAAAAATTAATAATAATTTAAACATTATTATGAAAACCACAAGATTTCTTGTTTCTAGTGTGGCTATAAACAACTGAAATGCAGAAAGTGTGGGGTTTTTGCCTTGTAATAAACTGGTGAAAGTCAGGAATATAACTAGAAACAAACCTGCTCTTGAAACACTACTGCTTGCATTCAGTTATGGGTTAAACCTCCTTAGAGTATAAACATTAATTAGAATCTGTACCTGCTGTTCTGGGTCCTGCCTTTCAAGTTATTTTTATTGTTTGCAGCATATGAATAACTAAATGGATTTTCTAAAACATAGCTTTTTCAGAAAATTTTCTCCCTTTTCTTCATTTTATTTTGATTTTTGGATCCATTTCTTTTGGGGAGACATCTTCAAGATTTCTCAACTAATCTCCAGAGGTTATACTACTATTAAACAACATTCATTTTGAATGCCTTGAATCTTAGCAAAATAAACCCAAAACAAACTAATTTCTAAGCAAATTAGACTGTTTTGCCACAAAAAAACTCTTTCCAGACCTGGCCTTTCTGCATCTGTATAAGGTTTCATTTTTGTTTTTGGTTTTGGTTTGTTTTTTTTAACTGCTCATTATCTTTAAGCAGGCTGAGGAACAGACATTTCTTGGAAAATAACATCAACTCTCTGCAGAAAATGTGTTTGCACTTAAAAACATAAGAAAATATGGTATTTTCACCCTTCAAAAAAAAAAAGGCCAGGATCATGCAGTAAATATCTTGTTGACAGCACCATTAAATGATTAGGTTTTGTGCTTTTGTCTCAAAAACATGCAAATAGCCTGTTCTAAATATGAAGTTGTGTGTGATTGGAATTGCTTCATATCCTTTCTTCTCTGAGGCAAGGCACATGTGTCAACATAGAACTCTGACATTTTCAGGCACTGAAACAACTGCAGAAAGGAGCTATTATTAGAAAATTTCTAGTCCATTCAGAAACAGACTATAGTAATTATCTCTCTGGAGTTTTTTCTTGCAAAGTTTACCAGCCCACATTTTCCCAATTCAAGAACTTCAGATTCAAAGTAGAAACTTTAAGACATTTCTCAAAATCAATCTCAGTATCTTTTCATTATTTATGAACAAGTTTTTCTCCTCACCTTGAATGCAAGAACTACGAATGGGACAACATTCAAATCTCTTTGCTAAGTTCCACAGGGTTTGTTTAAGTGGAAATTCAGGCAAGTGCATCTAGAGGCACCTTAGGACTTTTATATTACAAATGAAATCCAAACCCACAAAAAATTTATTTCTTGATTCCAGTTGATACAGAAATGAAAATCTTTAAGCAGCAGCTGCTCCTTAAAGATGATCATCCTGAGACTGGAAGTCTCCAGAAACTTGTAAGAATCACAATATGAGGCAGAGAAAACTCTACAATACCAGCTGGCTTCATGAGATTTCTGGAGACAAATTTCAGCTGTCAGAACAATTAACATCCAGGCTCCCATAACCAGATGCTGTTTTCCATATGTTTTGACTTAATAGTTTCTTCTGTCTTCTAAGTGATGTTAGGACCAAACAAGTATTGTTTCTTATCTTCTGTTTCTACCTTCTTAACCTTCTTTCTCAGTCTGACTTGTTTATTTAATACAGACAGTGAAATAGCATGAAGTCGGATCAAGTTCTTTTGCAAGCAGCCAGAGATGAAGCAATCTTCTTAACTGGTAGATCTCTGAATGCTTAGGGCTAAGAATCACAAAACGCATACTATATGGGTGTATATAAGAGAAAGCAAGGTAAGAGTTGCTCTGGGAGCATGGCAGGAGAATGACGGCAAATGCTTCTCATACACTCTATCTGTTGGAATGGAAGAGAGGCAAGTCCCAGGAACAAGGGCCTCCTCTGCTTCTCTGCCAAAAAGCTAAAAGTTGAACCATCATTGCATTGTTCAAGATAGCTTTCAGAGCCTGGCTCAAGTATGAATTATTTAGGAACAAAACAAGGCAGGCAAAAGCTGGAAGAAGACTTAATCACCTGTTGAAAAGCACAAAATAGTTTGTGGTAAAGGTCAGCGTTGAAGCAAAACCTCCCAAGACCCTACCTAGAGCTATGAACACTTACTAATCTTCTTGTCTTATATGTGGATAAATTCCTGCATAGACTTACAAATAGGTTATGTCCCAAATAGCTTCACTCAAAAAAATATACTGGAAACACTTTTTGGTCCTTTCATCCAAGTGCACTTTCAAATTCACTATTGTGAAACTGATTTCCCAGGTAGGAAGCTAAAACCAGAGTGTGAATATAAGTCCAAATATTCCAGTTTTTACAAAAGATACAAGGATGTACACTTTGAAGTGAAATTAATTACACAAGGTCTGAGTTATTTACAAAGCTTCAGTGCACTGGGTTTAAAAGGACTCTCATAATTGTGAAGTGAAGGAAGTACAATTTCCTGACTAATAAAGAACACAAAGTAAAGTGTGTACTAATCCCTGCTGGAGATATATATTTTTGTTGATTAACTTAAAAATTAGTGAACAAGTCTATAGTAGATGGTTTTGGTTAAATAATTGATACAACTTCTAGCAGAAATTTTTGCTTTGAGAATTGAATTCATTTTAGATTGGATGAACAATGTAGCCCTTAAAGCACTTAGGACTGGCAGAACAAATGTGCATGATAAATGTGAGTTATATCAAGATGGAAGAGCTATCTAGCAAAGTAGAAGATCAGATCTTAAATTTGAACAGTGCAGCAACAAATATTTCATACATGAAGAGAAATGGAGAATAAATTGCAACAGATACTAGGGTCTGCTGAGCCCCTTAATAATATGCCCAGTCATCTGAATCCTTGCTGGTGAGGATGACCCATTGCATGCATCTTGCATGATTCAGCTTTTAAAATACAAGTAAAGAACAGCCACAAAGGCAAATGTCTGAATGTTCAAAAGGTCATAAAGGCAGTAACGTCAAAAGACTCTTTCAGATGATAGTGGACAATATCACATACAATATCATACAAGTGTGTATGTCACTCGCAGATCAAAGACACATCTTTCCTTTGGTGTTTGTAGAAAATCCGTATCCAAAATACTCTTGTGAGCTATCATCAGCTGGAAGTATGCAGAAACCCATAGAAGGTAAAAAGAGAAAAGAAAAGATGGCATTCAGAGATAACAGAAATTTTTAATGGGTTAGAAGGACTGCCTTATGAGGGAAGATTAAGACAACTAAATGATTATAGCTTGGGTAAATGATGACTCAGCAGGATAGGTTCATGGTGTAAACACAAATTATGGAGAAAGATTGTTCAGGACAATACCAGAAAATAATAACCAGGAGTAACAACACAAAATTCAGCAACAGAACATTTAGGCTGAACAACAGGAATTTTTCCTATCTGTTGGGAATATCTCTGTTAGCTGCCCTTGTACAGCCCCCAAGGTGACTTTTGCATCTGACTCACCTCTCAGTCAAGAATATAGTTAATGTCATTTTAAGTTAAGTTTACATGTATGAAAGTAGTGCATAAGCTAAAGTTTTTCAGGTCCTAGAAGTTCAGTAACCATGGCAGTGCAACCCCTTAAACATGTTTGAGGGGTGTCTATGCTTGTGGATGTTGGAGACAGGAGTGTACAAAATGCAGGAAGGAAAAAGCAGAAAGAAGAGTTAAGTTCACATGTTGTAGGTATGTGTTTATGTGTGCACCTGTCAGTACTAACACAGAACTCAGCAGCTGCCCAAAATCTTTCATGTCACTCTTCCATAAGATTTTTGTCCCTTTATTCCAGTGTGAGGCACATCGAGAGAGAAATGCTTGCAACACTAGAACAGAATCATGACCATAGATTCTTATGCAATTTAGGAGAATTGCAAGTTATAAGATGGAAGTTTATGACCCTACAGAAGGAAAAAGTAAGCATTACTAACCATCTCTCCCAGCCATTACAGCTAATCGGTCCTTCATGGAACTTTCATTGCTCAAGTCACTCGAAACCATAAACAAAAGATAAAATGGATTCAGAGGGCCCCTCCTTTCTCTCCTTCTCCCTATTTCTAACTTTTATCACTCTATTCAACAGTTTAAGACATTGTCTAGCCCAAGAGAAAGCCAATTCTTTTAAGGAACAATTTTTTACAAACATTCTTGGTGAAAACAAATCAGGCTGTCACTGACTGGGACAGAAAGTTGTATTAAAATGCAACACATCTATGGTCAGCTGGGGAATCACTTATAATTTTTAAGGTACTGGATGGAGCTAAGCAGCCTGGCCTCTTCCAGTTTCTATGAGTGGTGGTTTCTTTGTTTGCTTTTTTTAAATTTTATTTTATAAAAACCCGTTTCAGGGAAAAAAATGAGAGGAATTACATATAAAAACCTGACAATTATAATTCAACTAGATTTTTTTTTAAAAGGTTTAATATGACAACTTCCTTGGTATTTATTTCTCCACTGATTTAATTTAGATGAAAGAAGCTCTAAATCAAGAACAAACACAAAGACATGCCTGTACCAATACAGTACCAGCAAACAAACCCAGAGGGAAAGCATTCAGACTGTAGGATGGCCTTCTGAAAAGAGACTATAAGAAGCCATTTTGCCCAAGATATTAAAAGACAGATGAAATAAACTTTTTACAATATCTCCTGAATACAGGGGTTCACCAAAACTTTCCCTGTTACCAGTTTATGAATTACTGACTAGTGGGTGCCTGGAAACAAGCACACATTAATGATGTGGTTTCAATTTATTATATTTTCCATCAGGAAAGCTAAAAATAGTGAGCCAGCTGCTGAGCGTCTCTGGGAGGCTGAAATTCACTGGAGAACCCCTGCTGTTGTCAGAAAGTAGGAGAGTAGAGTTTAATGAGTTTAGAAACGCCCAAAGAACAAGCAGTATTGTCTTCAAGAGGAGCAGACCAGAACATTATATAAGGGTGATGGTACTAGTTCAGGCCAAGTCCATCTCATATAATATCCTGTCTCCAATGGTGGCCAGAAGCAGATGCCCTGAAAAGACTATAAGAAGAAGACGTGCATAGCGCCTCCTCTTAGTATTCACAGTCTCCAGCCATAAGACTAGGGGACTTCTGAGCCAAAAGCAATGTCTGTGTCTATAGTAATCACTGGAAGAAACTGATTCTCTCGTTTTCCATGGTCATTTATTACATTTTAACATTTCAGTAGTTGTTTTCCTGTAAACAGATCTAAGGGGGGTTGTTTGGTTGCTTTGTGTGGGGTTTTTTTATGATTTATAATGAACAAGTTTTCCAGGAAAAGTAGTAGACTTCTGCCTAGCAAGCTGCAGTCTTAAAAACATCCAGCATAAGAAACAGCCTCGAGGACCAGCTATAATCTGATCTCACTGAGCAGTCCGAAAGGTGAATCAAGAGGCAGCAGCTTTAGAAGATCCACAGGGCTCTTACCAACCCATTTACAAACAGCCAGGGAACCTTTCAAGGCCCAGTAGATCAGGAAGCAAAAACTTTGAGCTAACAAATCTGTTAAATATTTTGGTTCCAGTAACAACATTGCGTGTTGTGGAACTAATTTATCACAGCATTTCTTCTCTAGCTCTACCTCTGCTGATAAATCAAATTTCTCATGATGATACCTTCTGCATGATAATAAAAGAACACCACAAGAATATGAAATCATATTACTCCAACCCCAAGGAAAAGAAGATTCTATATACCCCCAAAGGCTATAAAATTTCTGCATAGTCCTTACATTTTTAAGAGTGAAAATACAAGATTTTCTGAGGTTTGTTGTTGTTTGTTTTTTTTATGCAAACCATAAGTCAGGAAACATTAGAATTTAAGTTGTCCCTATAGCAAAACTATATTAATATATGTACATTTTATAGGAGTTTTAATCCATATGATTACACTCTTTTATTCCATTCCTTTTACTTGTGTCACTGGACTGTCTTTGTTCCGTGCTTGTACAGATCCTAGCAGAGCAGCATCCTCATCAAAACAAATACATGCAGCCACTTTCTCCACTAAAACTGGAGTAATTCACTACCTGAATTGAATTGTGTGACATGATCTGCATGAGATTTAGTTGCAATAGATGAGGTTTATCAGGATATTAGAATGTTATGCTATAGCTAAGATGGCAGGATTTCTTACCTTGGGAAACGGGTAAAAGAATAAAAAAGCAGAAACCTTCTGTCCTAGCTATTGTTAAACAGCCCCAATACTGAATGTACCTACAAGGTTCACCTCTTCCTCCTGATCCTTGACATGAATACAACCCTTCTTCACAGCACTCAGACTCCTCTAATGCAGAACTTCGGTTTGTTTTTCCTCTCCCTTTTCTGCAAAAATATTTCAGAGATGCATTACCAGGGATGCACCTTATAAGAATTTCATACCCAGAGATGATGAAGACATTTTTTATAGCTGCTTGCTTCAGTTTTAAGTGTCTTACTAAATTTAAAAATTAAATGGAAAAGAAAAAACAAACAAACAACATAGTGTCTATAGCTCCTGCAACATCAATCTGCTACTTTAAAACCCATATATAATAATTTGATACAGCAATGTGATAACATGACATTTGATGATCCATGCTCAGGTCTGTCTGACAGAAAAACGTTCTTCAGCAATAGCCCACTGAGAAGCTGGACTACAGGCTGATCTTTATAGATAATGTCTGTGTTACTCTATCTCTTGTCTTTGCTCTCCATGGAATACAGCTAGGTATTCATAAAGTCTCTCATCTGCTCTGTATTACCATGTCTAAGACTTTCACATTTCTTGAGCGAATGCCCTGCAGCCATACCACCACACCTTTGACTATGATTCTAGAAGAACTCGTGAAACTGTGTCCCCAGAAGAAATTCACTCGTAAAAGCTTTATTCGCAGTTCACATCCCACAGTAGGAAGGACCACATGCCATAGGTTTTTCCTCTTACACATGGTTTTGCACTGTTTGTTACTTTGTGAACAAAAGGACAAGCCAGTCCACCTTGCAGCTACTCTTTCTTCTGGTTTGGTCAGCATTTAAGATCCATGTATATCTTTGCAAGTTCAGAAACTACCTGGGAAGGTAGCGAGTCAGTGGTTATCCAGTGAGCAGGACATTTGAGACACCAAAATACATGTCCAGGGATGTCAGTATTCCAAACCAATCATTTAAGATCTCATAAAATTCCTTCCCTTAAGTCCAGAAAGGAGAGGACACCAGCAGTTTCCTCTCAGTCTGTTGCTCTAATGTTACCTTCATAAGTTAAAAAACCCTGTGCCAAGAAGAATATTCAAGATCAGGGAGAAGAGTGCCATTGCCACTAACAAAGCTGTTGTGAGGCCTCAGGATGAGCAAGAGGTACTGTGCCCTACACCTGTGTTCCAAGATATGGAATAGAAAACCTTGAATCAGGCAGTTTGTGTTCTATGAAAGAACTAAGAGCTTGCTCTGTCTGTCTAGCAAAATGAAAAAAAGAAAAGCTCAGCATTGATGGGGTTGTTAGCTACATCCCCACAGTAAATATCAAGGAGAAAAGAAGCAGCATTTAAAATAAAGGACAATGTTGCACAAGGACAAATAAGTATAAATTGACCATGAATAAATTTGATTTGGGAATTAGAAAAAGGTTTCTAACCATCAGAGGAGTGATGCTCTAGAACTGCTTTCCAACAAGGATAGTGAGAGCGAACAACCTAATTAGTTTAAAGATGAGGCTCAATAAACTTATGAAAAGGATTATGAGATGCAGTAGTAGGGAACATATCCTGATTATCCAGGATTTCCCCCCTGGTCCTGTGTTCCAGGATGCATCCTTCCAACCTACATTCTCAGCTGCACTGCAGTGATTTACCAGGCATCACAGAGACTAACTTATTCTAAAACAGAACTGGCTTCTGTTTTCAAAAAAAGTGTAGCTTTTATCTTACATGATCGTAACTTTCATTGTTTTAACTTACATTTTGTAGTAGGCCAGAAAAAGGGAAGTGGGGAAAAAGCCCCTATAAAATGTTATAGGACATGCAAAATGAGAAACTTAGAAACGTGCCATTGAAATTAAGGTGGAGAAAGAAGGGAAAGATTATTGCTATTGGAAACCTGGGCACAGGACTCCATTATTTTGAGAAATAATCATATATGAAGCAAACCATTTCTATATTTAATAAAAATCAGTCCATATATTTGTAATATTTTTGCAAGAGATAGCATGTCTAGATAAGCATATTAGTCATGCAAACCATATTTTCTGCTCAGTTATACAAATTGAGAGCAGAACTCTTCCCTGCATAGCAGTAGTATATGAATCACATAACTGTCAGTTCACACCAATTACTATGAAATGGAGATCGGGAAGTCAGATCATCTAGCCAGCTACCAAAATGCATGGCATATGTAAACCATTTAATTTTTTTTTATCTAATCCATTCCTAGAAACCTTCAGAAATAAAATGAAAAAAAAAATCTATATTTTGGAATCGTAATGCAATATCCATTGTCACAGTCTTAATCCTATTGAACATTAAGGTGGCAGGTGGAGGAGATTTAGAATATAACCATTCTTCCTTTTTCAATAAAAAAAACTTATGCTGTACTTCTGCAAAGTTAAAGATGTACAAGGATTACCCCAATAGTAGTCTTGATATTACCCATTATTCTTTCCTTAAGATAACCAATATATTTCTCAGGAAAGATCAGCCTTGATAGGCAAAGCAGTTTCAGACTGCAAGGGAAATTATTTTCTGATAAGAATACATGGCAAGGACTTCTGAATTCTTGAGATATATTAATGGTATTTTACGTTCACCAAACAATTCACACGGGGGTTGCTTGACCACTCCAAAATTTAAATGTTTCCTGAATTAGTTCATTGCAATCACAGCTATTAAGGCTATAGGGATAGACCTTCACATTTCTTTCATTACCAGAAGGAAACCAAGCTGAACAGACATGAACGAGGGTGTCAGTTCTCTTCTCAGCCTTCAGCTGACATAACTGTCCTCTTTAGAGTACAGTGTATTGAGCTTCCTAAACCATAGTAATTTTCACAAGTTTGATTCCTTTTCTTAAACAGTGCTACAGAAAAGGCAGAAATTGCAATTACCATTGAACAAATGTTGAAAGAATATTTTTAAAAAAGCAGAAGAGCTCTGAGTACCTTTCCCATCTATGCATATAGATAGGTCACGGCTCTTTTTCTAGATACAAAGTTAAAACCAGTATTTTGCCTCTTTCAGCTTTTCCCCACTTGTCCATAGTGCATTTTACCTTCTCTCAACTGAGTCCATAAAGAGATTTGGGATCTTTTTTGGAATGGAAGATGTTCTGCAACTACAAGCTGTTATAGCAACCAGCCTGCCTACTGCTCTCCTGGGCACCTGTATTATGCAGACCTTGGTGTTCTCTCTCTCTGTTTCAGGATTTGGTGCGACACTTCTGAAATGCAGCAGACTAGAGATAGCATATTTAAAAGGGATAAAAATCCTTAACAGTAGCTTCAAAAGCTTAACTTTTCCAAAGTTTTTAGGAAGACAAGATCAGAGACCAAAAGAAACACAGATTTTTTGGAGAGAAGCACAGACAGCAGGAAGGATGTAAAGTAACCAGAATGATCTAGCAACACTAATATCTTCTAAATTTGCTATGGTTTTATACATAAAGAGGAGTATTTCACTTGTAGAGCCTGTCCTCCAGCTCACTATCAGGATGCATAATAAGCCTTCATTCAGGAGATCAACCAAGACTTTCTGATTTTGACCTGTGGAACAGGGCTGACACTTACAAATACCAAAATGGTTCTTGAGCATTTAAATGCCTTCATGAAGGGTAAGCAGCTCCTTCCTTCACTTCCATTGCAATGTCAAAACCTTTGCCTAGCTCCCCCTTTCTTCTCTCAAAAAATACCCCTAAGACTTACTTTAAAGATGAGTCTTTTCTGGAATCACACACAAAAGATGCTCCTCATCCTCCACACCCCTTCTTGCAGGAACAGAAAAACATACATTATGAGGCACACTTACTAAGACGCCTAAATGTAAGTATAATGGCTCATCATTCTGTATCTTTAAGAGATGAATAATGGAAGTCAGATTCTTCTTTAAAATACCCTAACTCACTTAGGAATCACTTTCTTAAGTCACTCTGGAAACTTCACCCAATATTTTATTCTTCTACTTATGCCCTTTTAAAAGCTGTCAATTGCACCTTTAAAGCTTGGGTTTTATCCACAAATTTTGTGAACACAAGCTTTTTGTGACTCAATTCCCTTAGGCACCTAAGGGTCAAAGAATAAAAATATACTCTATGCCAGACAATTTCAGGGAGGTTGTTTGGCACTGGGGAAAGAGGCGAAAGAAAGTGCAAGGCCAAAAAAACCCACATTATTCCTGAATGAGGAGACTGAAATTTGAAATTGCTTATGAACTTTTTTCTGAATCAAAAGACTGTGATGAATCTTTTTGTCCAAGGCAGAAAGCAGAGGGACAAAAAAACCCTGTAAACAAATCTTTGCTTTAGAGTGTGCTCTTTTTCTGTGTCAGTAACCTACTGCTGCAACTCTAAGTCCACAACTCTGGGACAAAGAATAAATCTCTATTTTCATGACTGAGCCTGATTTGCGGTTGAATCTTAATGTTAAGCTTGGAGCAGCTGAAGGACCAGTACAAGAGACCTCTGGAAAAGAAAGAAGTAGAGTCCAACCCATCCCCAATCATATGAAATAATGCCAATGGTGGTTGGACTCAATGATCCGGTGGGTCTCTTCCAACCTGGTGATTCTATGATTCTACAATTCTATGATTCTATGAAAGACTTCAAAAATACTTGTCACTGCATAGTGGCATCATTTGTAGTTCAATACCCTTTCTGTGGAAGGAGTTCGTGCACTTAAATTTAGCAATTTCAGACTAACTCCCACTGAAATCAGTACAGATACATGGATCTCTGTCAATGAATCTATAGTTTTACCTTTATGATGTCTAGGTCAGCAAAAAGGATGATGGCCAATTCCTTTCCTGCCAACTCTCTAAAGTTCAATATTTTTGCTTGGGCCTTTGGCTCTTGATATCCAGTGACAGAGATTTGATTTAGGACAGGTTGCTTACAGATCCATCTGCTCTGTAGCAGCAGATGTCAGGGTTTCTCAAGAAGGCTTTGGCAGCATCTTCACCAGTGTTTGGTGTTGATCAACAAAAATGGCTGCAGTAAACACCAAATAACAGAAAGAAGCAGGGTAGACACAGCAACCCAGTCACTCTGGGAATAAATATGCACTTTGAGCACAAAGCCTTCAGTCCCTCTTTTTCCTCTGTCCTTTAGATCACACACACCATGGGATTGTGTATGCCTTGTATTCATGACCAGCAGGTTGGGACTTGCGTGCAGGCTTAGATCCAGCTTCCATACACAGTCCAGAGGTATCCTAAGGGTATTTGAGGAAAAGCTACAGCAAGACAAATCCTGTGGCTTCCAGCACGAAACATAGATAAAGTAACAGCAGATCTGGATGGGGAGCAGCTGGCCTTGTTACAAGGTGTGGAGAGTGAGAACAAACTAGGCTCTGGGCCTGCCCAAAGTTTGGCTCTAGTCCTCTGTGGCTTTATTCCCGCTGCAGCTACAAATGTGTGAGTCTACAATTTAGTAATAATATACTTCTTGACTGACCTTTCCTGGCAAGTTAATGACAGGAGAGAGTAATAAGGACATGCTTTTTAATCTAATGTCAGTCAATAATAGTATACAACTAATAGACTTAGACATCATACATTCAATAATTGTTTTTACTTAAAGCCCTTACAGTTTGCCCACTGAGACACAGCATGTCAGCAGCAGTCACTGCCTATTGATAGGCAACAGCAAGACATTATTCATACCTTTCTGGCTAGTTTACTTTCTCCCAGAGCATCCGTCACACAAGTATCTAAGCACTGAGATATACATTCATTTATACACACACACATTTTGGCTCAGCTGCCACAGAAGCTGGGATCATTATATGTTTCTCAATAGAAAGCAAGCTCCCCTACAAGTACATCTATTTATTTCACTCCATTGCAAAAGCAGCTTATTTATACCTTCTAATACCCAGAAATCCCAACCAGAATCAGTACTTTCTTCACGTTAAAAGGTGTATATATGCTTGGAACACATTCAGGTAGGCTGAACACAAAGCTGTTTCCTCTGTCTATGTGTGTCTCTATCACTTCTCAAAGGACTAAATAAAATAAGTGAGTAGGAAGCACTTGGGACTCCAGAAGAATTGAATCAAACAAGATATGACGTCAAAACATGTCCAAAGAATTGAGGGATCCCTGCACTAGATTCTGTGATGATACAAGGAAATAGAATGCCTGCCTCAGCCAAAATCAACCACCGGGGAACACCACTTGGATTTTCTGTCACTCAGCACTGATCCACACTACCCCTCAGCTATTATTGCCACCAATGAATTAATCATTTTGGAGAGTAAAGAACGAATTAGCAGGGGTTCAGCTAGAACTGGAATGATAACAATTAACTTCTTAACTTTGCATATGAACACTATTATTCTTCTTTTTGTTAAGGCTTGGGAGAGGCACAGTAATAGTTACTTATTTAGATAGTAGCTGCCCCAGGGTTAAATTGCTAAAAACATCTTTCTTGCTTGTTATCTTTATTTTGTTGGAAGGATTAGGTTCATCTCATTTTACATGGAAAAGATGAATTACCCGGTCCACTGGAAAGGTCTAATTTGCAGCCCTATGCATGCTGAAGTCTTCCACCACTTACTCTTGTCACAAACAACACCCCACAATCCATTTAGTTTCATTTACAGCAGATTAATTTCTCTCTGACCTTTGGCTTTGCTGTCAAACAGGCCTGAGACAGACAAGAGCTTGGGAACAGCAAGTGCCTTTGATGATGTCAATCACTGGACTTCAGGGATATTCTTAACTTCTCATGTGCCAGAACAACACAAATGAAACCTGTCTCCTGCTTCCAGATGCCAGTGTCCACACCAGTTGTGTTGTTGCTAACCAAGTCCCCATAACTGCCCATAAATGGAAATGGAAGGCAAATGTTTCACTTATTTTAAATTTATCTTCAAATCTCACTCCACTCCTCCTCTGTCAATTAGATTTATTTTCTTTGGGTTAAGTTTTAAAGGCAAATTCCTTAACGTAAGGGTCATACTGCTCAAATTGCTACCCCAGCAATTTTATTGCCTTATTGCCTTTGCATACCATTACCCAGTGGGCCTTGCGGTGTCATTACTTTGCTTTCAAGACTTCATCTCTAAAAGAAAGTGCAGGCTATATTAACTGCATAAGGAAAAGAACAGCTAAATTCAACTACTCCATGTCTTGTTCTCCAATAGAGAATGTCTCTCCTGTTCACCTCCATCAGGAGTAAAATCAACTGAGTGCCCTATCCAGAACTGATATTTTGTCCAAAAGAGAGGGAAGACAGTTTTATTTCCCAGGCACAGAGATTGTCTGTGATTAGAAGTTAGGACTATTTTTGTTTGTCAACTGTCAGAGCCCTAGCCATTGTTGGACTTCCTTGAGACAGAAAGCAGAGCTGAAAGAAAGGAAAAGTAGTTACATTACAAGGTCTGTTTGGGCTTATCTGCAATAATGCAATCCCAGCTCAGGAGTGCTCAGGTGCATGACAGGAGTTGGACTACTCACTATTTCCAGAGAAAACCTGGCAGAACTGTGGGACTTCTCATGTCACCTAGCTTCAGTGCCAGTCTCTTCCTGCAGCACTAGACAAGTCCTTAGGCTTAATTTCTCTCCTCCATGAATTTTTCATGGGGACTTCAAGGTTTACTGCAGCAAGTTAGACATTTCCATTAAAGAGAACACACTGAGTGGAAGCAGAAACATCTTTTCAGTCTCTGTTCAGGAAGTCCTTCTGCAGAGCTGGCAATCGGTTATGGAAAATTATTTTCCAGAGCACATCCAAACCCGCTTCCTGTAGCCATATGCTAAAAAATCATGCTTCATAGTCTAAAAGGCCTGCAATGATTTGAAAGTCTGTCATTTCTCTTTCTCACAACTGCAAAATTTCTTAAAATAAATTCCTTATTACTAAAAGATCTTAGTTTTTTTCAAAAGCAAGCAATAAAGGGAAGTTGTAGAAGTGAGTCATTTCTGCTAGCTTGATTCTCGAAAATAATGATCTTTCTCCTCCAGCAGACCCAATTTCTCTTCCAGAAAAAAAAAAAAAAGTGTATTGATGTAGATAATTCTCACCTTCATTTTTAATTATTGGTTGCTACCACTGAACATAAACACAAACACGCAGCAACAAGAGCAGTTTCTGGCACTTATCTATTACAATAATCACTCCCACACCAATTTAAGTTTTGCGTAACATCTCTGGCCAGTTTTTTCGCATCTATTCCATTTATACAACTATTATAGAATTACTTTTGTTTAATAGCTAATGCAATGGGCTCACCGATTTTGGACAGTGCATTACTACATCAAGTGATACATTTAAACATTAAAACCATCAAAACACAAAAGCATACTTATGCAAATTCTTCCATATATTTTGTTGTATTCAGAACACTTGATTGCTTTGGGTTTCAAGAAACATTAGTAGCTTTCAATGGAGATTGTTTCTTTAGTTTTTTTTTTTTTTAAAAAAAAAAACTTGACAGAAATGGAATCCAATTATTTCAAAGTCTGTCAACACTCTTTTAACTTCCTATGTCAGGTTTCTATGTGCCTGAAAGATGCTTTAAGTGTTTTGATCTCCTTAGGCAAAAGACCCTGCACAAATCTTCATCATTATTAATAGTACTGTGTAATGTTGTACGCCTGTGAATTTATATGCATGACACTCCAGGCATATGAATGCGTGCAGAAACACAGATATGCCACATCGTACAAACCCACTAATGCTTAGCGCTTACTTAGTGCTTCTTAGTAAAAAAAATTTGAAAAGCTCTCCAAAACTAAAGGAAGCCTCAGAGCACAAAAATCACAGGTAGAAAGAAGAGGTAAAAGTCCCATGATCACTGTTAACTACTAGGTCATACTCAGACAACTAGTATTACTGTGTTCATAGCAGTACACCTGCCACCTTCTTTAACCAGGAGTTTCTCAAGTACATTTGTAAAAATGAGAACAGACAAGGGTGATTACACCAAATACCTAAACATTTCATACTCTTCTGACCAACACAAATATCTTTTTCCTCTTTGATCTCATATTCTTAAACTGCCCAATTCACTCAGAAGGGGTCTTATAAAACTAGTCTCAAAACTGAAACACTCCTCCATTTCCAAGGCCATGAACAAGTGAAGAAGAGATTAAGTTGACATACTAATGTGTGCCTTCTCTCCATGCTCCTCCTGCCTGCTAGACAGATATTCTGAAAACAGCAGATGCACAAGTGCCATTATGCAACATGGGGATTTTCATAGAGAAAGGTGTCTTATTTTTAAATGTCTTTATACTTCTGAAAGTAAAACTTGTCTTTGTCACCAAAAGATGCATGCCTCTTGTGCCTTCTGCTGTTTATGTTATAAAAATGTTTCAGTTTTTTGTCCACTGGAGATGGGGCTTCCTCTCAGTGGCTATTTTCCAGATATAGATGGTGTTCCATAGCACAGAGCCTAGGATATAATTATGGGAGCAGAACTGGGGAAGGCAAATTTTTTATTTCACATGGCTTGGTAGAAGAGAGTTGAGAGCTTTCTCTGTCTGATTGCTTGAAAGGCTGTCCCTCTTCTCTCTTCATCTCCAGCTGAAGAAACATGCTACAGAAGTTACCTTTATCAGTTATAAAACTGGCTATCACGTTAAAGAAACCACATTTCCACAGCAAGAGAATGTTGCCCAGGTCCTCCAGCATCATCATCTACAAGAAAGAACTGGACAGTCATGAGGAAGTTTAACTGTTCCCCAAGTCTGCTAACCTGGAAACCAAGCTCAGGTCTCCAAATTCCTTTCCCATCTCCCCAAGAAAACAATATACAAGCAGAAACAAGTGTCCTGTTTCCACACTGGAGTTGCATGATTCACCTCTAGCTTATGATGTGGTCATGGAGACTTGAATTGTTATGTCTCAAACAGGAGGTTTGCAGAAATAATTTTGGGAAGACTCCTTTGCTTCTCCAGGGGAAACCTGGAACCTTTCTACAGTCTGTAAAAAACTGTTGTCTGAAGCCTGTGCACTCATCAGTCCTATCAGGGGTACCCTCTGTGTCAACGCAAGACTACTCCAGCCCCAGAGAAACAACTATCTCTGAGTCCTGTTGCACTGCTACAGCCACTCAGGAGACAGTGTGTCAAGTCCTAAAGTAATGGTGCCATGTCTTGTATCTATTTTGAGTTATTTTCAAAGGACAGATCTTGGTTTCTTCAGTGGCAGATTTTATAATCATGTACATTTAAATATGAAGGGGGAATCAAGAGCAATTTTAAGGGCGTGTGGATCTGGTCTTCTGCCAAAGTGCTTTATTCTGTAATGAAGTCTTCCTTTTAAGCCACTTTGCAGACACTTTGGTCGGAACCCAATATCAATAATATAGGTTAAATTTCACATGCTTAACAATATTTAACCCTGGGGCCTCTTCTTGGGCCCTTAAATGCCAGACAGTACATCAGCCCAGGGTACTGGGATAGGAGGTAGAAGCCAGGAAGGCAGCCCACTGATGGGTATCTAAAAAGAGAAGGAAAACCTTGACCTATGCTGTATGAGTTCAGTATTGCAAATGGTAAAGCAGACCTTCTCTTTCAGGCTGTTTGTAGTCACATTTAAATAGTCAATAATTCATCACTTACGGTGAGAATGTTAAATGCAGAAGGCAGCAGAATGTAAATTGAAATGGCTAATCCTTTTTAGCATGATCCATTAACAACAAAATATTAAAGGTGAATGGGACAATGAGAAGAGACTTCATGGGTGAGTGCATTGGCCTTTTGACTCTGAGGAAAGGTCTGTACTCAAAGCCTTATCAGGTTACAAGCAGAAGTAGGTCACACAAGCCTACAGACGTTTGTCTGTATCACAAAACCAGTGATAGTCTGAAAGTACAAGCTAGAACCTCAGATAAAGATATTGTTATGAAAGGACCTTGTTCAATTCTTCATATTACTCAAGCTAAGTGTAGTACTGAGCACACTGCTTTGTTCCTTTAGCTCTACCTGCCATCTGCAATTGAGATCCTGTGCATCTCTGTTGTGTTGGAAGGATTAGCATGTTAAACCAAACATTTGGGGATTGTCGTTATGTGGGAGAGGATATTAGAAGTGAAACTGACACTTTCTAAAATACTGATGTCACTATATATGAAAACTGGGATGTAGCAGCTGTGCTGGAGAGCAAAGCAGCAAGAGAGGATGGAGCTTAGGATGCAGTTTTACGCTTTTAATGTGTGTTTATTTAAAATCATAACAGAAAATATTAAAACCCTAACAGAACAGTACAATGTCAGAAGAAAAGCAGCTTAACAAGTACTCCCTGTTGATTTGGGATAACAATCTCTAAACCCCTAAAACAAATCAAAAGATCAACTGTCTCATTTTAACCAGGACACTGAAAGATTAAAGGACCAGCTCTGAAAGTGGTCATTAAAACCTTTCAGTGCTTAAGCTTAACTTATTCAAACTGAACACTGACATCGCTACAGATGCTCTCTGCAGTACTAGAGGTTTCGTGCTAGAGTAACGCTTTTGATTGTTTGTTGAGATAGTACAATTCTAAAGAAGCAGAAAGTATTGCCAGAGCAACGTACCAGAATGGAGCCTGAGGGGGCTTACAGGAGTTTGTGCGAATTTCTTTGGGACTTTGCTCATTCATTATTTCTCCTAAACAACTCTTTTACTCCATGATTTTGTGGGTGTTCAAAACTTTGGTACCTTCCAACCCCCACCTCTTTTGCTTCTGAAATCTGTGCTTTGAACCTGTTGTTTTCTAGGCACTGCTCCAGAACATAGCATTTCTACTGGGAAATGACTACTGCAAAGAAACATAGCATCTACTTAGCAACAGAAAGAAAAAGAAAGAGAAGTGTGTTTTCTTTTAGTTTTTATAAAAGGCACAGTAATCTCTCGCCTGAAGAGTAGTATAAGTGCTTCTCATAAAGCATCATAAAACAATACAGTCCTGTAAAACCAAACAACATGTCAAAGCCCTATTTATTCCTTTCATTAACCTGCTCTAATCCCAAGAAGTTTCTAATGGAGCATGCATTGAATTGATGAGTCTTCCTCCAGTCCCTCAACTTAGCCAAAAGAGGTGGAAAATATATAAATATATCTACACTTTACACTCAGTCTTAATTTGTTCAAAGGTTGGAAGATCTTAAAAACCCACCAGTGTCTCATGGAAAACTGACAAATATTCCATTTAGAGAGATTTTGGCTGCTTCTGTCCTTCTTTTTGCTGTAGTGTTCTCTTCCCCCTCAGCAAGGGCTCATTCACATTGGGGACATGAGAGTTTTATTGATGCTTGCTGAGGAAGGGCCCTGCCACCCAGCACAAACCATCCCCTTGTTAGCGGGAAACTGTTCCTCACAGGCCTCAGCTACAATATGAATAGTCAGGTAAACTTCATACTCTCCTTACAATACCTTCCCACCCACCACAAAAAAAAAAAAAAAAACAAACAAAAAACCAAACACCTCCCAGTAACCAGATTTTTTCAAAATTCTTGCTGCATAAGGTTAGAGAGGAAGAATACAGTATGCTATTTCTATAAGGAAAGGGTCCACTGAGGGAAGAAAAACCCCCTCAAATTTTAATCAAGTGTTTTTGTGATGCCAGTGGCTGTTGGAAAAGAAATAATGTATTTGATCTAGCTGAACATGGGAAGAATAGGCAAACAGGCTACACCTCATAGCTTTCTCTCTACCAGAAAGAAAACGTTAGTAAAGGGTGCTGCTCTGTGGAAGGCAGCAAGAGTATAAAAGCAGATGGTGTTTGAGCATTTAACCACTGCTATCCAAGCATGAATTGGCAATGAACATACTAGAGGCCTTGTTTACCCTAGAGCTTTGGACAGTGCAGCTGCTACTCCAGTTCTGGTAGAAATTTTCAAGCACAGGTATGCTTGGTGAGGAGTAGCTATCACTAACCTAGATGGGGAAGAGACACTGGCTCAAATTCAGCACCATCTGTACACGAGCGCTCCAGACACCCTCCATTGCTGGCCTGCACACTGAATTCTAGCCAGGATAGTTGATGGCTGCATCAGCATCTAAAACATAAGAAATATTTGGCCCATACAATCTCTGCCAGCCAGTACTTGAGGGGCTGACTGTCTTCTCAGCAACTTGGAATGCAGATCTGTTTTAATTGCCCAGCTCTAAACTCATCCTACCCACACCCTTCTCACACATTTCTTTTCCACTATCTGCATGAGGCTCAAAAGAAGATATTTCACAGAGATCTGTCTTTTCCTCTGTGCATGATGAAAATAACCACAGATATTTGGAGATGCTACTTACACACTCTTAATATTGGAAGAGAGCAAAACAGTCTATGCAGGAATAGAAATTAGGGAAATAATCAATAAATCCACATGCTCAGGCATGAACATTAATCTCTGAATGAATTTTCAGGGATCTAGTCTAAGCCTATTTCAGAAAATATTCTCCTTGAGCATAACACCAAATAGGAATCTGATAGAACTCTAGTTCTCTACTGAAAAGCCCACACCCTGACCTCCAAAATCAGATCCCAAGTATCCTCTATTTTTTTAGCAGCCAATCAAATATAAACAAGTACAAAACCAAATCCAAATTACCTTAACGTCACACTGCCTGCAGCGTAATGGCGAGGTGATCCCTTGCCTCCCATTACCCACCCCAATAATTCTTTTATATGGAGTGTGAAATAATTAGGAGCAGCAAAAATAATTTAGGAAACAAGAAGAAACTAATTGTATAAGCTTGTTTGGGGAAAACACAAAGGACAAAAGCAAACCTGGTATAGATGCTGACAGATACAGTACCAGTATATTAAAGCCCACACATGTATTAATAATAAGCTAACTAATGGTCCCTTGCACAATACACAATGAATTTACTACACAGCAGCCTGCTGTTGTGGTGCACTGTGGCTCTACATGATAGAGAAGATCACAGTTTGTGAAGCAGGAGTGTTTAATATTGTGTCCAGTCCAATGACTTTACACTGTGTTCAGGGAGAGACCAAAGTTTCAGAGTGCAGCTCTGGGAACCCAAAAAAATCCAAGCCAGCAATGTTGCTGATTACATCATCTGGATCCAAGCAAGTTACAATCTACTTCAGTGCCTACCCCCCAAAAACATTAGATTCACGTATTATTAAATAGCATTACTCCACAGCAGGCCTTTAATGCTGTGGCTCAGCCTTCAAGGATTGAACTCATCTTTCTGTTTCAACATGCAAGCCTTCTCAACAGAGCTAAAAGATGATCTTAATCAGCAACACAAGTCAATGGAAACATTTGTTCACACCTAACATCCTTTTTCTTTCCCCAGACCACGCTGGCAAGACAAGGTTTTTTCCTTAGCTTGCTAAACGGGAAAACCAAGGTACAGTGTTAGTTGGAAAGCTCACTGAAGATCACCCAAAAGGCTGAAGTTGTGGGGAAGTGAATTCATAGCTACTGCATCAATGTCCTACCTTGACAGCTCAGAGATCTTTAAAAAGCAGGGAGAAAGCCAGAAGCCTGATGTCAGATAACATGTCCTTGACTGCTAAGCATGAAGCTTGCTTGACTGGACTAGCAAGTAACATAAGTTCTTCTTGACAGCACATTATCCAGGTTAAATCACATTTTGACTTCAAGACAGACATTTGGACTCTCTTTAACGTTGTTTTGTACCATGTCTATTTGTGTCGAGAACAAATGGATGCAAGATGTGGGTTTGCAGGCATGTACAGGGGTCTAGACTGGTCACAATGTCTCTGGAAGATGCTGTATTCCAGGGTAAAAACTACCTCATGAGGAACTTCTTTTTTGATAGGTGAGCTGTTTTTTTAAAAACACACAACACACACAACCACATGATCCTAGAAAACATAGTTTTGGTTTTATGCTAAAAGAGACAGTAAACAGGTCATTACTGTTCCTCTACTCCCCTTCTCCCTAAAAAAAACCAACTAAAAAAACTACCCTTTTAGGAGCCCAGATCTATGCATTTTAAACTCAACCAGTGTTAATGTTGCTGACTGTTTTCTCCAGCAGCTCAACTTCACTGACTGAGCTTACATTGTATTCTGAACTTTAGCTGTTAAAAAAAGTGTTCTGTTCTTTGAGTCACTCTCTCAAAGAAATTGCCAAGTACACTTGATCCTCCAGAATTACCTTTCCTGATCTCAGGCTTCCTAGCTCAACACAACGGTTTAGAAACAACACATTAACATAATTTGCAAGACCCTTCAATTTTTCTGAGTGAAAGGCATTCGCTCAGGAATGTTACTCAGACTCACCTGAGTTGCCTACCCAAAACTGCACTACTACTCCAGTGCATTGCTGCCTTTCTCCAGCACACACCGCAGCTGCTGGGCAGAGTTGCTGTTTGTTTACCCACCCACCGCACGTTGCTCTAGCACTGGCTGAATGTCAGTGCCAAGGCTAAAGGTTTCCTCTGTGTGTGTGCAGTTTTGTAAAGTACTTCAGGATCAAAGGTGCCAGTGAAATGCAAGTGTTTTACAAAAGCTCATAGTTTTTTCACAGCCAGCTTGACAACTAATTACAGTTGTGTGCTTCGCTGAGAAGCTCTGAAAGGTGTCAAGAGCAAAACCCCATGGCACCATCTGACACTGACAATGCTGTAGCTGGGAGTGCTGCCATTTTTTATGCTCTCAGGCCTGGCTTTGAACTGGACATGAACTTGCATAGATATGTTCCTGATGCACAAGTCAAGTGCACCAGTGCAGTGATCCACCACACTTTCCATCACTTTACACTTAACTGCATGCCAAGCCTTCATAAATTACACTTGCTGCTTTCCAGTCTGCCTCTGACAAGAGTGCAGTTGACCTCAGTGTCACTGGTGCCAGCGGTGCAGAGCACAGGAGGCAGCTCGAATGGCGGGCTGCTCAGTAGAGCTTTCTCTTCTGAAGGAGACATTACAAACTCACTTCTTTCTGCCTTGCCCTCCCTGAAAAGCTGCAGAAAGTCTACAGCATGGATGGTCTGGCAGTGTAGATCTTGACAAGAAAATGATTTGTGAGGGGTTACTTAGTAACAGTCTGGGACAAAGACAGAAACAGAACTTGGTAGAGTGAATATCAATGCACCATCTCAAACTACAACACTGGCCTTCTCTTGAGAAAGCACTGGTATTTCAGCACCAGATGTTCTTTGTTTGATACTGCTTAGCCTTGACACACATGGATAACACCTCCAAGAAACTAACTGTATGTGTTAATTAAGGAAAGGAAATCAAGAAATCCGCAACTTCCAGCTTCTTACTCTAAATATACTAATACCAAATCTCCATTTCTTTGCATTCTGTATAAGAAACATCAAGGGTTGAAAGTTTTCCTCTCCCTCCTTACAATCACTTAAGAAGAGATGGTGCTTGCTTTTAACAGGTAGGTTATTAAAGGAATTAAATTACTTGGTTGCCTGCAATAGCAGGGGGCCAGTCTTAGTGACCCAGGTGGTCCTTTCTGGGGCTGTGTCAGCCTATGACTAACGTCAATAAAAATTATTTCATCCCAGCTTTTACATGTAGGCAGGAGAGCAAACAGCATCTTAATGAGAACAAGAAGCTCTGGAAAGCTGGAAGGAAGGGGATAGAACAGAACAACAAAGCACACACGAGATGTTCAGTGCAGGGAAAGCAAGTGTTCAACTTCAACTAATATATGACTTATGAGGCCGTTCATTTCCACCACTACTCCCATGTATCTGAAGGGAATAGAATTTAAGTGCCCCAGCTCTTTCTTTGCAAGGGATTTGACAAATTGTTTTCTGTGCTGCCGTCACAGTCACCCAAAATAGGTAAAATATTTCATTTTGGAAAGGAAAACATTTACATGAGGACTTGACCTTTAACTCAATGTCAGAAACTCCCCAGGTGGGAGGTGAGACTGATGGGAGCTTCAGCAGAGTCTAGAAACCTCCTAGAGTAATTACTGTCTCCATGGCAACAAAATACTGACATGGGAAGGGGGGTGGTGGTGGGGGAAGGAAGGAGGGGATTACGACCTAAAAAGCACACCTATTCCCACCTACATACAGCTTCAGGCATTAAAGACTCCTGGGTCACTCCTTTGGGATGACAATGACTTTAACAGCCAAGAAAGGCTTCTACATTGACTGAACAGGGAATCTAGGGTGGCTTCAACTTTGGAGTTTCACACTACAGGCAGGACTCTAGAAGTAGAACAGGATGAGAGCTGTCTCCACCTCTGCTCAGCTTTCTGCTGAGGGTCTCAAAG
Organism: Clamator glandarius; assembly: GCA_033459285.1. Taxonomy (NCBI): domain Eukaryota; kingdom Metazoa; phylum Chordata; class Aves; order Cuculiformes; family Cuculidae; genus Clamator; species Clamator glandarius. Next base: position 267,720 of record JAUNZM010001037.1, on the reverse strand, counting down.
CGTCAAGAAAGGCAGGTGCAGTGAAGCTGTTACCAGCTTTACAAACTCAGTTTATCTGCAAGTGGAGCTAAAAAGCAGCCAAAAAGCCTGAAGAAAACAAAGTACAAGTTTTTAACTGGAATTGCTCAAAACCCATATCATTTAGGCAAAAAAACCCAAACCAAAACAAATAAAAAATAATAATTAAAAAAACCCCAACCAAAACAGCAACAATAAAAAACAGCACAGGAAGAAAAAGTTAGGAAGATCAGCCTTTTTCCTGGAGTACTATTGGTCTGCTATCATCATGGCTTTACAAGTCAGATGCCCTGACTGATTTTCATGTGCTTCAAGTCAAAATTAGAGTTTCTGGCCAGTAATTTCTGCAGGACAGAGGGGATTCAGAAAATCACTAAGATGGGAAGCAAAACTAAGAGCTCTCAAAACCAAAGAAGTTCACATGCTGATGCACATTTTCACAGAATCACAAAATAGTTGAATTTGGAAAGGACCTCTAGAGGAGAGCCTGTCCAAGACCAATGACATGAGGTTTAACAAGGCCAAATGCCGGGTCCTGCACTTGGGGCACAACAACCCTGTGCAGCTACAGACTAGGAGAAGTCTGTCTAGAAAGCTGCCAGGAGGAGAGGGACCTGGGGGTGTTGGTTGACAGTGACTGAATATGAGCCAGCAGTGGCCCAGGTGGCCAAGAAGGCCAATGGCATCCTGGCTTGGATCAGAAACAGCGTGGCCAGCAGGTCCAGGGAGGTTATTCTCCCTCTGTACTCGGCACTGGTGAGACCGCTCCTAGAATCCTGTGTTCAGTTCTGGGCCCCTCACCACAAGAGGGATGTTGAGGCTCTGGAGCGAGTCCAGAGAAGAGCAATGAGGCTGGTGAAGGGGCTGGAGAACAGGCCTTATGAGGAGCGGCTGAGAGAGCTGGGGGTGTTTAGCCTGGAGAAGAGGAGGCTGAGGGGAGACCTCATTGCTCTCTACAACTACCTGAAAGGAGGTTGTGGAGAGGAGGGTGCTGGCCTCTTCTCCCAATTGACAGAGGACAGGACAAGAGGGAATGGCCTCAAGCTCCACCAGGGGAGGTTCAGGCTTGACATCAAGAAAAAATATTTCACTGAAAGGGCCATTGGGCACTGGCAAGAGGCTGCCCAGGGAGGTGGTTGAGTCACCTTCCCTGGAGGTGTTTAAAAGATAGGTAAATGAGGGTCATGGTTTAGTGATTGATTGGAATGTTTGGACTCGATTATCCAATGGGTCCTTTCCAACCTAGTGATTCTGTGATTCTAAGGTGACCAAGATTTGGTCTGTATAATCTCACTCAAAATATGACAAAGTGATGTAGGGTCTACTCTGATTCCAAAGACATTCTCCATTTGAAAAAATGCTGTCTGGCCAAGAGGCAATGTTATGTTCAGGTCCCATGTGACAACATTTTCTCAAATATCTTAACCCAAATTCCTTTCTAATGGCTGGAAGTGTTTTGTGGGAGAGAGGAAGGAAGAGTAGGAGGAACAAGAATTTTGCTTCCTGATTTTAGTACAGAGAAGATAGTATTTTTCATCTTGGTGCTAAGCAACAAATGTTTCCTCCTTGTCCATTCAAGGTTTGTGTTTTAAGCCATTTTCTCCTCTTTATTTCTTTCTTATTCTACTCTCCTTCCATTTACTTGAAAAAGCTGTTCCTTTCAGTTTAATTGGATCAGATGGAAATATAAAAAGTTCCTTTTAAAAATATAAATAAATCATATACACACACCCACACTTATATTATGATCTAGAAATGAAAAAAATCAAAATCTGAGAGCAGAGAATATGTAGAGCTAGTACTTATTGTTCTGATACTGAACTCTAATTTTAGATGTGTTTACAAATCTGTGCCTCAAAAAAAAATTACAGAAAGTGCTGTTCCGTAATACATAGGTTTTCTTCTTTTACAGATAATGCTTTTTGCTAGGAGCTAGCAGCTGAAATCTTCATGTAAAGTGATTGCATCCTTCAGAAACAGGGAAGAAGTGGTCTATGAAGTTCACCAAACACTTCGCCCCCACATACAAAACTTCTCTCTCCACATAAAAAAACTTCTCTCATTTTCCCACCACCCCCTTCTTTTGACCTTGATGCATTCAACTTTTTCTACAATTATACATTTTGCATCTGAATTTAGTGCTTCTGACAAGTGACAGCTACTGGATCAACAGCCTGAAAGAATGACATCTTATGTATCCAGAAAAGGGATATAGGAAGCCATAACTCTCTACTTACCATGTTAATCCTACCATGTTCTTGGAAAGGATTTTTCATGGGCAAATCGCAAAGCACTTAAGGAGATCAGTATCTTTACTCCATTTGCCAATGAGAAGAGAAAGGCTTGGACAAATGTGGAGTAACTTGGCCACAGTTAACCTAAAAAGGTTTTGCAAAGCTGCATATAAAATCCAGCTCCTTTAGGGTCAGCCCTCTGTTCAAGTCACCCAACCATTCCCTGTGTCACAGAGGCAATACATTTCCTACAAAGCTTACCCCAGCCAAAGTGCATTTTGAGGTCAGATGAAAACACCATGGATGATTCAGTCTGGAGAAACCACCGGAGCTGTCAAATACTTCTTCATGGTGTCCCTCTGCTCACCATAAATAGTAAGATTCATACTCCTACTCATTTCCCATAGGTTATTAAGGCAGCAATTAATGGTATTACTGCAGTTGTGAATAACCCTGATTTTATACATTGCATCTTTTTCAGACATGAGCAGGACAAAATTGGCAGACAAAAATAAAGCCCTTAAAAGTTCTTGTATATCTCCTGCACCTCTAAAGACTTCTAAGTAGGAATATAATACTTGAGAGATGCTACAAGTCTGCCAAGGGACAGAAAACCAGCACAGAAGGCTATATTTCTTTCACATTGAGAAGTTCAGATGAGTTGAATTTAATTTACTATTTAATTCACTGGTAAGAACATTACAATTAGCAGTGTCCTTTATTTATCACCCTTGTTGAATAACAAAGCTATTTGTTCATATCACATAACCACAGCTAAAATCTCACAGGTACCAGCCAGAAAGTAGAAAGATGAGAAATTGGGGTGGGAGGTGGGGGATAAAAGTCAAGGTCTAGTCTTGTTTGGGTTGCTTTGTTTGCCTGAAGATGCATGATGATTTGCTACCATTGTACTACAAAAGAACATTAGATTTCCCAGTACCTGCAAAGGAGAGTAAGAATGGTTTTAGAAATATACACTTAATACAGGTAGAAAGAAAGAAAAAAGGTTGAAAATTCTTTTTTTTTTTTTTAATAACACTCTCTAAATGAACATTTTTCCAAATACAATTGTCCAGTAGGACATGGATGTCTGAGGTGTAGACTAACTAAGAGACATACCACTAGCTCAGACCAGCAATAATCTTAGACTGAACTTTGAGTCTTCTCCAGATGATGTGACAGTGTCCAGATGGATCTCTGTCTCATCGTTGAACCTTACATTGGCTTAGATATAGGAGGTCAAGATTTGTACTAGAACTTCTTTGAAGGTGTATCAGAAGTGATCTGGATGAACAAAGAAGAGGTACATGGATCGTCTGAAGGTGCAAGGGGAGAAGGAAAGTTAGTAAACAAAATGCAGACAGGCAGAAAGTTCAGAATCCATCATTCCACCACATATCACCCCCTGTCTCTCAAAGAAATTACTATCTCATTCAAGCAGGATGTTTCAGCCCCTGCTGTATAAAACAGTACACATAAGTCAAAACATAAATGGTTTAAGTCTCCCTCTCCTTCCAGTTCTTTATCATAGAACCATAGAATTACCAAGTTGGAAGAGACCCACCGGATCATCGAGTCCAACTATTCCCACTAATCTCTAAACCATGGCCCTCAGTACCTCATCCACTTGCACCTTAAACACCTCTAGGGAAGGCAATACAACCATGTACCTGTCCTACTTCTCATCCATAAATCCTAATGAATTTCAGAGCATTAGTGTAATCCACACAGCAACCCTTAGCCACTTGTAGGTTAGTTTAAAGCTGTGATTCAAATAATTACTCTTTCTAAAGAAACAAACAAAATCTTTTCTTTTATTATCAACAGATAAAAGAAGAATTGTCCTACCCATAATTATGCATGTTATCACATCAGTATCATGAAAAGTTTTGCTTGCTTAAAGAGAACAGAGAAAACACTGTGGTTGCACAGAAAATGTTTATCTAAAACTTTGAGATATTTCCACCAACTCTAGACCTGTCCCTCAGACTTTCTGTCACTTTCTGTGAATTTGCATCATTAGTAGTTCTCTGCCTAAATGAGATGAGAAGAATCGATGTAAATTTGCATCCCCTTGAAACCATCCTAAACCACCCCTTTCCCTCCTTGAAGTTGTGCCAGTCAAATTCTGCATGAGAAGATCAATGTCATGCTGGTTGCTGATGTGGAAGTTGTGGGTTCCATTCCCACCTTCACCACAAGCTTCCTAAGTGATAAGCGGGTTTTATTTTCCCTCTTATAACAAGCATTGCAATTCATTATCCTACAGGGAACTTCGGTGGTTAAAACCTTGGTGATATTTCAGCAGATCAAATTCAAAGCTGGTATAAATTTTCTATTAGAAATACTTTTGAACAGAGGGAGGGTACTTATCTTAACGTGCATGCATGCACACACACACAAAGTAGTAAAAAATCTCCACATCCTCATTTATAAGGTTGCTGTTAAAGAAAAAATCCAGCAAAAGTTCCAGGCAAAGAAACATAATTATCTGTGTCCCCCTTCCTGAGTAAACAAAAATGACCAGGAGCTACTTTAAGAGACACATGCCATATTTTTTTGTTTTTCATTCTAGTTCCTTTTTTAGAAAAAAATAGTACATTCTGGTCAAGTCCCTAAGACAAGTTTAGGTCACCCTAGAGCTTTGGTTTCTTTACAGATAAACTTTTATTTATTTGGGTTTTTTTCCTACTCTGCTGACAAAAGTGAACTGTGGAACTTATTGTGAAGACCATAAAACTTTTCCACTAAACAGGCAAGGCCCACAAAATGAGGAGTTACAAGGTGACAGTTAAATAATTAGGAAACAGAAACGAGTGTAATTCCACACAAAGACAGATCATTCTAATCAGACAGAATTTTTAAAGACACATTTTGTCTTTTCTTCTTTATTGGTAATGAAAATAAATCAGAAAGGTAACAAAATACCTGGTGGTCCCCCTCTCCCCTCAGCCCTAAATTACCTGCCCATGAGCTCTAAGAGAATGGAAAGTATGAAAGAAATATTGGCATGTTTTATTTGGACCATCAGGCAGCAGTTTGTACTGATAGATGTATTTTTGAGAGCATACAGCTGCCTTATTCACTAATTAAGGCTTCTGAGAGTGTAATGAAAAAACTGTGTGATTTCACTGCATGGCAAACAGCCAGCACAATTTGTTCCAGATACACAAAAGAGATTTGAGTTGCAGATTATCTGGGTATGGATAGGGTAAGTTTCATGCAGGTGTGCAGAAAAGGCGAGGGAAAGGGAGCTGGCACTGTATTCCCTGCACATTTGCAAATCCTAAACTGGAATTTCTTCCAGAAACAAAACTCCACAAAGCACGAGTGACATTTACTATTTGTTGCAGTGTAATAACCCTTACCTGAGTAGCGGATGGTATATGCCATACGTACCTGATAACACTAGAGGGAGTGAGTAGAAGAAGAGGAGGAAGAGGAGGAGTAGTTTCATTTTTTGTTGAAAGTGGTAAATTTGCAAGCTAGTGTAACTCTTATAATGTGGTAAGAAGCATATTCAAGTAAAAGACAGTATCTCTGCTTTGCATTCCTTAGCTGGTGGGGAAGTTCCTAACCAATAAACATCTGTTGCTCTTGCTACAAAAGGAAAGAGAAAAGAGTGTTTCACGTTGTAAGAGTGGACACCTGTAAAACAGTTTAGGCTTGCTGAAAATTGAGCAGCTCTCGTGCAACACAATTCAGACTAAACAGTCTCCAGAAAAATGGCTGGTGTATGAACACATCTCTGAAGTCTGGTAGTTCAGCAGTCAAAAAGATGGAGTCTAGGCAAAAGTCCAAGACTAGGAACCCCCAGAACTGCTGATAGGCTAGAAAAGCATCAGCTTCACAATATCACAGACCATCATTGCTGTATGTCACCTTGGTCACACTGGCAGCAGCATTCAGCTAGCAGAAAGTGTGAAAGACGCATGGTATCAAATTTATATGTATCAAGCAGACAAAAATATGACCAAAGTTAAAAAGCTACTAATACATAGCAATCTACCAAACTGAAATTCTGGACTCTTCTGATATCCAACTTCATGTCTGTATCTATTTAATTATGATCATAATCACTATGTCTATCACCAGCTGGAATATACAAGGCTTGTTTTTCTCGATATTTGGAAGAACGCCTCAGTCTATATCCCAGCACTCTATAAATATCACTTTTCCCACCGATTCCTCTATACTGTAATCCAGATTATATCCCAAATCTTCAGTCAGAAGTCATCGGCTTTCAGATATTATGGAGAATACTGATCCAAGAAGAAAAAAACATGTCAGAGAACCAGATCCCTCTCACTGCTGGAAATAAACACATTTTTGGAGATAAACCTCAGCTCCAGGCACAGTTTTGACAGTCTGATCAGTACATGGAAAAGTTGTCACTGAACACATGCAGGATCTTTAAGAGAAGGCATTCTCAGTAGGGGAAGGAATAGGCAACTCCTTACAAGTGCATGTAAATTTAGCAGAGGGCAACAAAACTGCCATGATCTGTATTTTTAACTACACAATTTTAGAAGTCATTGGAGATTTTAGAAATGAAGTTGTATTTAGTAAAAATGAATTATCAACAAGATTTTTTTAAGGGTGTTTGGAAGACAATAACATTGTCAAATCTTTGACACCTCTGTTCATGTATTCCAGATTCCCTGTAAAGACACCCTTCACCCCTAACATAGATGCAGAGAACAACCATGTTTCTCTGGTAAGTTCTTTTATTATTTCTAAAATAGGATGCAATTTTAGTCTAGTTTTCAAAAAAATTCCTTTTGTTAGTTGCCTTTCCAAGTAATTATTTGTTACTTAACAAAGATAATCTCATTAGAACTTGCGATGTATTTGTTTCCTACATTATTATTTTCCCTTCAGAATAAAATTTACTATTTTCCTGCTTGCCCTAACTCACAGTGAAATCAGTCAGCTGTCCAATGTATCAACAAATCATGGCAATTAGCAACAAACGCCATGACAGCACAAACATTTCTAAAGATTGTCCACAAAACACACCCAGAGATAATATTCAGAATGCATGTTTCAAGAAACTCTTAAAATACCAGTCATGGAAAATCTAATTAATCTGATTCCAAACAAACATTCTACCCAAACACTAAGTGACATTAACCCGGCTGCAAAAGACTTCTACATGAATAAAGTAAACCTCTGACATAGTCAGTGAAGCAGTACTGCAATTTAGAGAGGGAAGGAGATATGGGGATAGGCTGGTGTCGATCATAGTGTGATCAGAGTAGAAAAAAAAGGAGAGAATCTCCTGGTCAAAACACTGATCTCCATACAATCCTGGCCTATGTATATCTTACCATGATGCGTTACAAGAGCTAGAAATCAATGCTGTCACTGAAACAATGGCATGGTTTTCAGAACTGCTGTGGACAGAGATAGTCCATTAATTTCAGTGAGACCCACTGTATATTTGGTATCTCTGAAAGCTAGGCCACACACTTAGGTGCCTAAATATAACCTTAAAAGTCTAAATTTAGGCACCCATTTAAAAATGCAGAAAGCTCAACCTGTGTTCCTGGAAGTTCTGTCATTGAGAAGTGAAGCCCACAGAAGACTAAGCATTGCCCCTAGTATTTCAGATCCTCTTTCCCTTCTCACCAAAGCAGCACTCAATTTGTTGCTGTAGCTGTAAAAACTCTGCAGGAAGGTCTTGTGGGCCTACCTGTGTTCAGGTTGAACCAATGCTTCATGGGTGTGAAGGAAGGTTGAAACAAAGACACCTATTTGGACTACTAAAAAACAAGATGTCAATATTGTGATGATGGTCAACAACAAGTTCTGTAGTCCTTTATTCTGGTCCGGCCATGTCCTTAGCTGCTAGCTAAGGAACAGTGCCCTAACATGGTTAAAAAGCTGTTGTGCACCACTTCAGAGCAGTCAGCTTTCCTTTTTTTAAAAAAAAAAATAAAACCCCAAACCAACAGTTTATAGTGAGAACATGAAATCACCTTGAAAACACCAGAAAGGAACCTAGTGCTGGCAGGTTTATGTGATTTAGAGATGTTAACTAGTGGCTTTACCAGCCTGCACAGCTTCTGTAGTATGTTAGGTGCTTCAAAATGTTTATGACTTTGCCTGTTTTTAAGCATGATAATATATGAGGATATTAGCTGTGAACAACTACCGTGCTTCATTTGACAGAAGAGTTCATAATGAGCCTTCACTTTACACCTTTGAGGCTTTGAATCAAGGGCAGGATTTTTGTCCATTTCTGTACTAAAGGTGCTCAAATTGAGGTCCTTTTTCTCTTCTCAATAGAGAGCCTGCATTTTTTCCACAGCCCTAAAACATATGAATGCTCTTAAATCAGGCGCGTATGTTGTTCTAACACCTAATATTAAGCTGTTACAACACTGAAGTATGAAAGGATCTGATATATTGCTGCAGTTACCGCACTGATGAACTAGAAGTTTATACAAGTCCAGTTTTCTTCAGTAAATGATTTTTCATTTCTAGAAGTGGGCAAAGAAAAAGAGCACTGAATATGCTGCCTTGCCCAACATCACCTCTGGGTTTTGGAAAGCATTTGACATTCACGATTATGGGTTTAGTTTTACTTGACTAGAATAAACCCAGAGACAGAGATTCCTCCTACCTCTCTTCAGATACATGGCTGAGGCTCTCAGAACAGACTATGATGGCCTAAAGTTATTTATGCAGACAGTGAATGCAGTGAGAAGGGTCTCAGGAGGGCTGTTTATAAACAGAGCCTCTGGGTCAAGACCAATGTCCATTTATCCCAGTATCTTATCTCTAGCAGTGATCAGTAATGGCTATTAAGTGAAATAGCACAAAAACAGGACAAATATATATATGTTCCTTCCTTAGTATATTCTCTTAACCTCTGCTGTCTACATCTTGAAAGACTTGCTGACCCCAAGGTTACAACCTGAGACTGAAAAAGCATTGATTAGAGTTATCCGAACGTTTGCTTAATCACTTTGATTTGGAGAACTTCTGACAACTGCATCATACCGCAGAGAGCTCATCAGTGCATTGGCACTGATGTAGAAAACCCTGCCATAATACCACTGCTTCAAAATCTTAGGAGGATGCTTTTGTTCCATTGTAAGGTAGAAGTAGGCATGAGTGAAAACTCCAGTCTCCAGAAGCAGAGGTAGAAATGCCACAGAACAGAGATTAAAATACTTTTTGAGAATCCAGGTAACCTAATAATGCAAAACTACCATGGGCACATCTAATAAGAGAAGCCACTAACATTAATCTCATTTTGCTGGAGAGGGGCTGATAAATTGTCTAGCTTGAGGTTGCAAGAGAGTTAGGGAACAAAAAGACTCCTGACCCACAGTTTAGCTGTATAATTCCCAGTCCAGGCATCTTCTGTGAGACCTACAGCAGGTATACATCAAAAGCAAAGACACTGCTGGAAAGGCTTCTGTGGGGCTTCCTGGGAAACCCTTTGAGATACTGAAATGAAAGTTTCAAAGGGATTCTCTAAGAAATATATTTAGCTTTATAAACTCAGCTTAAAACCTCCAAATTATTACAGAAGTGGAAAGAAAAGGTTTTCAGGAAAAGTCTGACAAATCATTTTTCTACAGTTATTTTTTCAGCTAGCAGCAAACACACAGTTGTACCACTCTTCAAAAGGCCTGTGAGTCAGCAGGATACCTCCTGCATGCTGCCTACAATTCCCGACATCCTGTGTAACACACTTTCAAGTCCTACCACTTTTTGGTCCCAAACTGGTATGCTGATCCAATAATCGGATATCATGTTATCTGATTAGCCAGTCCAGTCAATACATTGCTATTTAAGTTGCATTATCACAGAGATATATTTGGTACAACATCCGCAGGGATTGTATTACAGAACACTTAATTGTTTGCTACCAAAACGCAGGGCTATTCAATCTGCCCCATGATAATCAACATGAGCCCTGGAAACACGACCTTATCTCACCCCATAGCCGCATTGTTTTCTGGGATAGCTTTAGAGACAGTACTTGATCAGTGCCTTCTGGACCCCAATACTGGTTGCAACAGCTGTGGACTGCAGAAAATCTAGTACTTGTACCTGCAGAGCTCACAGCACAGTACTGAAAAAATACCACAGAGCTGCTCGATGTCCTCACCCTGCAGTAAAACAGTAAAACCTGCAGCTGAAAATCAGCTGATGATGTCCAGTGTGATTCATAAACTGTGCTTTAGGCCAGGGTGAAGGAGGAAAGCAGATACCACTAGTAAGCAGCCAGTTAAAGTTTAAATGGCAGAATTCAGAGGAGGGGAGGGGGCAATATTGTTCTAAATTAGCTCTAAATTAGCAGTGTCCAACTGGAAAAAGGGAAAATGCCTGGAGTCACAGGACTGACTACCGCTGCATGTATCTGCTAGCCAGGGCCAGACACGAGAGAAAGCATTATCACCTGCCTTTCATTAGTTACTTATTACCACCTTGCTTCAAAGCCTCCCAGACAGAGAAAAACATCTCCTACCATCAAGCTCCACCAAGGTGACATGGTTGCTGGGAGACTCACAGTTGCAGATACCTACTACAGAGAGGTAAAAAGACAAATCCATTCTGCATGTGCGACTGAGACTTGTGCCTCAGCCATTTCCAGCTTGCTGCTGGCAGCCTGGATATTACCTCTAAGATAAATGAATAAGAGTTTAGGTCTTATTGGATTACTGTTTATTGAACTTTATAAATTCCAATTAACAGACCCCTGAGCAATAAGAGACATGTAGTGTACTCTTCATTTTATAGTGCAATTATTACTGAGTTTATCCTCAACTGAACAAGAGGTATTAACGGATAAAACATGGGTAAGAAGACATACTAATAGATAAAAGCAGATATTGGAGACAAGGAGGTAAACAGATACAACCAGGAGAAAATGCAAAAGGCAAGAAAGAGCACACGTGTTTGCCTGATTAGGTTATTTTGTTGCTTATACTACTATGCAGGAGCCCTACAGGAAATAAATAAGACAGTTACACAGATGAGTAAGTGTCCTAAATATGCAAGCAGGAGAAGAGTAGGGTGGGGGAAGGGAGGAAAAAAAAAAAAAAGAGTGAAGTAAACAGCAGTCAAAATAGGACAGAATTTGTAATTTATTCTTTTCGCAGTTGCTCTGGAGGCATGTGCATTTTGAGAAAGATCTCCCTATTCAGCATTTTGCCAATATGCAGAGAAAGTTGTACTAGTGAAGCTTTGGTACTGTTTAAAAGAAGGAAGTATGCTCAGGGTGTTTATCTATCAACTAGCTTATACAAACCAGGTGCAACACAATCCCTCCATCTCCACCCCAATTTCAGACAGAAAACAAGCTGCTAGCACAAGATCTTTGGGAACAGCTCTATCAAAATCCATAATGAAAGGAAACTATCCTTAAAACTCTGCTGCTACTGTTCTTTCAGGCTATCCTTGCTCCACTCCTTATTCCTAGCTGCCTTTTTTTTTTTAATTTTTATTTATGAAGCCTGTGTGTACTGTCTTTTTCAGAGATAAGAGCAGTATGTACATGTATAAACTCCAGTAATAACTAACTATATTGAACCAGTCCTGTTTACCAGGGCTTCCTGGTACTTTCACGTGTTAAATTTAAGAGCTCCCCTACCTGTCTGCTGCAGGTATTAGGAAGTGAAAAAAGGAAAGAGATTCATATTGTCTTCATTTCATGGCTGAACTTTCACATTATGATTCTCCACTGGTAGGAGTAGTAGCGTGACAGTTTTCAGTTCCTTCTTCTCCATCCCACCAAGGTGTGAAAGCCTAGATACCCTCTATAAATTTAGTGTGTCCCTCAGAAAACTTGCAGCTTACAAGACAATGCAAAATGTAGATGGTGGGTGTTTTACTTCCTTAAGTCTCAAACACAATTAGTGTCAGTTACGTAATTCAAAACAGCAATCTGAACAAAAGATCATTACTAATGTTGGGCTAGGTATTATGGATACTTGCTATGAAAGATAGCTGTGTCTCAGGACAGTTACGATCTGAACATAAGGCTTGCAAAGAAAGGGCAGGAAAAGAGGACCAAACTCAAGATGAACCACCATTGTTAAGATATTTAACTTCTACGCTCTGTGTGGCACAGCTTGAAACTGGTCCCAGACCTGTTCACCCACTATTTTTTTCTTCTATTAATGGCTATAGAAGAGTTGCAAAGGAGACCTTGCAATGATCTTGTTCAGTCTCCCTGACCAAAAGAAAACAGATTTAGTTGCCACAGTCTGGTTCGAGTTTTGTCTTTTCATAAGGGTCCTGAATGTGACCTCCAGTGAAGCTGCTGGTGTCAACTATAACAGACAGCAGTAAATACCCTATATACTAGTAAGAGATTCAAACAATGATCATACTTTCTGAATGGTATGCCCATACAAAGGAGGTGTAAGAAGTTGATTTGTATTGCTTTGAATGAATGAGCCTTTTTTAACATGAAGAAAAAGATATAAAAATAAAAGACAAGGCTGTTATTAAAGCTTTCCTCTGAACATCAGTGTATTTTTCCATAATACAGCAGCAATCGCGTTTAACAAACTTGATGTCCTTAGCTCTCTTTTGTACAGCTCCCATCCCTGCAGCTGTCTCCAGCCTTATCAATGATAAGGGTTACTTTAACTTCTCAACTATTTTCCTGCATCCTCTGCCTCTTTAGACACCTGAAAGTTGTATGTTCATCCCCTTTAAATCTATTAAGTAGCAAGTGGAAGAAAAATATTTCTTCGGTAATATGTATAGTTGGTAAAATACAATCTGCTTATGCAAACACCGACACAACATAGATGCATCAGCAATTGGAAACTCTCCTTCAACTTCAAGTTTGCACAATGCCTCAGCAGTTACATGAAAGACAGCAAACAAGCCCCAGGTCGCTGAGAGTTAATTGACTCCAAGATCTTAACATATCTAAGAAAGTATTGCAATGTAATGATGACCAACCTCCTGCCTACCCCTTGTAGCTCCTCCCGAGCCCCTCCATCCTGCAATAGATCACACAGAATGGATTACATTAATTTTCTATAAACTATATCAATTTGAGTGACATATCCTTAAGGGTTAGGTGATTGATATCCACAATGAAGTCTTATAATCTAAAATCATATTAATATTAATATTAAAGATTTTCTGTCCTTTATGTGCATCATTAAATTCCGAGTATGAGGTGAAATTGACAACATACATTTTGTCAGCTTATCTATAATAAATATGCAAATCTTGATACCAGCATGTCATCACAGACTTTGCTGCTTCTTGAAATATCAGAGAGGTCCTTTCTTTATATGACATTTACAGTGAAAGATCAGATATAAAGCATTTTGTATGACTGAGATTTTCATTGGTTTAGTCTTCCAGTACAATGATAAGGGCTTCATATTCCATTGGCACAGCAGCACCCCTCCTCCTCTTCATGACACCAAGGGGAAAAATATCCAACTGTTTCCAATCTATTTGTTCTTGGATATTAAAAAAGCGTGCTTTCTGAAGGTATGTAACAATGCTTTCCCTTGTGTTTGCGTATATTATCAGAGGAGATTGTTCAACACAGTAGGGTTAGATTTAACTCAGGAGAAGAATTAAATGAGTTAATAATTAACAGGATGTCATCAGTCCTTAACTCTGTTAGGGTACTTCAGATCTATACAGTGCCATCCCAGTCAGACACATGGCATAGGGAATTTGGAAGACCAGTCCTGATGGAAGCAATATTTCAGAACAGCATCCTGTCTGTTCATGTCCAATAGTTGCAGAATCCTAACTCACAGATACCCACTCATTCATATAACCTGGTAGACTGGATCTCATATTTTTATATTTACAGAAGTTCAGAAGTGTGGCAATGTGATCTTTCTTCATTTCCACCATTTCTTGTTGGGATTCTGTACGTGAAGGGTGATACAATACTACTCATGGGCTTCAACACAATTCTTACTAATTCTCACCTAACTGGCCTGTGCTGACTTCGATGCATTTTGCAGCCCTTAGTCCCTTCCTACTTACACTCCCCTTATCAGAGTCTGCTACCAGTAGCAGGAAGAGTGTTTTATTACATGAAATTGCTGTGACTAGCACAAGGAACATCTAATTCTGATTGGGAATTTGAAGCATAATTAATCTAAACAACTAATCACAATTTTTACTCTACCTTGAGAATGTGTACATGTCCATGTGCACAGACAACTGCTCTCATTACCTTCTTCTAAACAGTCCTCACATCTTCTTGCGAGTAGAAAAAGAATTGAAAATAAATATAGAGAGATTTTCAATGAGGAAAATAATTCATAAGAAACCAAACCATGGTTATGAAATGTATTTTTTCAAGGTCTATTATAACTCTTTATTCCTGACAAGAGAATGGTAAAGGTAGAATAGGAAGAAAAAGATCAAAAAACACTGAGCTGTGCTTTCTTCTGTTAACTTTTGGCTGAAGCCTCACACTGGTCATTAAGTGTGGGATATTAACAGGGCAACATGAAGGCCTGTAGTATGTGATGGGAGCTTTGCCATAGATTTCATATGTGAATATGAACAGTTGTGCTGAACAGGAAATAATAATGCAAGGTAGCTTATCCTGCACTCATTGAAGGATTAAATGCTGAGTATTTGCTATATAGCAAAAGCATGAGCCCCAGCAGTTTGAACAGAATAATCCCCTTCAACCTCAGGGAAGACAGAAGTTTTATAATTTGTTCAGGTGTTGAAACCTTCAGGGTCTTTCATTCCCTGAAAAAAAGGAGTAGGGATTGGCCAAGTATGACTAGTCTCTTTCAGTGCTGCTTCGTCAATATTGCCTTACAGCTACTACTACTTGCCTTTCACTGATGTCACAAAAACCTATATTTAAAAAGCATCTAGGTTTACTCAGCAGCATCTTCCCGCTCATGACAGACTTTCATGGAGAGTTTTAGTGCTTCAGAAACTCCACTTCCCAGTGTGGCTAAGTTTTTTGGAGCCTGTTAGTGAAATCTTGCTTCTGGAAATGGAAATCTGTGACAAATAAGGCATCTCCCTAGTCATCCTGTTAGAAGCCAGCTTCTGATTACAGCAACACAACACAGCATCTATGCACCACAGAGATGAGGTTGAGGGCTGCCACCTTGCCTGCCATCTAGGAACCAGAGCAAGAACTTCCGAAGCTTAGAGATGCAACTCCAAAACCTAAACTACAAAGAAAGCGGCATCTTCAGGAAAGACTGCAATCTCTGTAAACTATAGAAACACAGATCAACAGAATATGTTATCAATGCTGACCCACAGACAAGCTGTGTGTTCAGAGAAGGAGGGGACAAATAAAGACAGCTTTATTTCTTCTTTCCCTGCACCATTCTCACAATTAACACTCGGATCTTGTGTTGCATTCATCTCTTGACTAATCCTCCCCTGCTTCATTTTTTATTTGTGTTGACTTGACACACCTTAATACCTGAGTCAGCTGCTATTTCTTGTTAAACCAAAAGTAAATTATACCAAGTCTACCTAGAAATGTTAAAGCCAGCAGGATTTATAATGCAAAGAACTTGCTAAAAATACCCAGACGAGCACACAAACTACAAGAGCTTTCCACACTGCTAGAGACAAACATGTTACACCCAGAAGATGAAAAGCAAGGAGAAGGTAAAGCTTGCAAGAGATCAGAGTCTCTGTTTTTCACTTGGGATCTAACAAAGGAGAAGGCAGAGGCAGGAGAATTTCCCTCTTGACCTTTGTTCATGCAATGATTTTTCATGCTCCCTCACCCTGGCCTCATGGTTATGCCACCTCTTATGTGAGCCCCACCCATGTTACTCACTGCACAACAACTGCGTAATCCCTTGGAGCAGGCCTTGCTTGTCATCACACATGTGCTCATATTCGCAGGGACACCGCTCAGAGGCATTTAATCTCCCCGTGCACACTGCTTCTGTATACTCACTCACTCTCAGCTTACTCAAGATCCATTGGTAACACACTTTCTTACTCTATTTTTGTCTCTCTACCTATTTGTGCCACAGTCTTGGTGTCCAGCACCCTGTCTGACTCTGTCTCTAACACTTGTACACACTGATGTGTTTCCCTCTGCATCGATGTTCCGGGTCCTGCATGCAATCTGTGATTCCTCTCCCTTTCTTCTGCCTGCTAACATGAATCTCCCTTCCAAGCTTGTGAAAGCCCATGTGCCAGGCAGGAAGAGGTTTTTTTTTTGATTCATCCGCATTATCAGCAAAGTGCATCCAGATTTGAACAGCCCTGTCAGCTCTTGAGAAATGAAACAATAGCAAGTATCTGGTGAATTTCATGGTTATCAACACTTAATCAGGCAGATGAAGTGGAGAAAAAAAAGAAAAAGCATCCACTATTTAGAACGAATAATTCCTTAACATCTTTGCTTTTTGAGTCTTGACTTATTTCAGTTTCCTACTTTTATTTTTAAATGAATTGAAAATCCAACACTTTTTTCGCAGGAATTTCTACAATATCCAAGAGCTTGAGGTCTTATTCTCCCCTCCCCCTCCTCTGGCTTCTGTTTGTGGAGCATCATTATCATTATGTAATGATGTTTCTGTCGAGCTGGCAGAGTTGCATAGTAAAGCGCATTAACCTGGCGATAACGGATCACTTACATTTTTTATCATGATCTATTGCCGAGTTAGCACACCGGGCCACTTGCAATAGCACCATGCACTCAATAAATTAGTGTGCTGGCCTAGAACCTGTGATGGAATATTGTTTGGATTTCTGGTGGCTCTGCAACTAATTGTATTTTTCCCCATCTGTTTGCTTTGCTTTGACTCGACGCTGTCAAGGGAGGGGGATGTAAGGGATGAGAGAATAAGAGATCTGTCTCTGTAAGATTTATACCTTGGCACTAATTGCCTCACCCACTCCTTCATTAGGACCTCTCCTATCAACATATTCCCAGTTCATAGCCTCCAACTCTGCTTGATATAGGTAAGGTGCTGAACTCCTCCTTACTGTTTGCAGGGAGACAAAGTTTTTCCACAGCTGTTAGAAGTTTCTGTAATCAGATTAGCTCAGGAATGCAACACTCTGATGCAGTCTCAGCCGATCTGGAACAAGACCAGGCTCTCCAAAATATTGACTTCCTAGTGCACTGGTATCTTTTAAATGGACATGCTCCAGGAAAATAAATAAATAATAAAATAAATAAATTAAAACCCCCAGAAAGAAATCAAATAACGAAGGCATGCCTCAAACTGAGGAAGAACTGCTTCTGAGTCTGGTAAAGTGGTGAAGTCGCCATCCCTTTAGGGGTTCAAAAAATGTAGATGTGACACTTCAGAACATGATTTAGCAGACACGGTAATGTTGGGCTGACGATTGAACTTGATGATCTTAGAGTTTTTTTCCAATTTTAATGATTCTATAATTCTATGAGACTCCAACTGATCCTGATCCAAAGTAGAAATTATAATAGATTCTGAACTCAGTAAGTTTTTGTGTGGGTAACACCAATTTCCAGGCTCAACAGTGAAGAAGTCCCTGCACGATGATGGCAGGTCCAAGACATGGATGCTTGCGGTCATCACAACTGAAATTCCAGACCAAAGAAAGGAGATGCATATTGCTATATTGTCATAGTTTCCGCAGTGGACACAACAACCTCAGGTGTTACAGAGGCGGGAGTTTGTTTCCTTTCTCATGAAAGCCTTGCATATTTTCCCTGCACTTCAACAATTTGGGCCAAAAATAAATCATATTGCCACTATTTACATAGTGACTACAAAACCAGATTATGACATTAGGTATCTCTATGCACAGTCCGTTGAGAGCAGCCCCATTATTACTGCAAGCTAAGCAGGTTACCAGAGAGACCTAGAGGTCCCAATTCTGGAAACTTATGCCTGTAATCCTTATGCCACTGCTGACCACAACAAGTTTATTTGTGTACTTAAAGTCAAAAAAACTTTACAAAGTGCTTGCAGGATCAGAGTCCTATTTCCCTGGATGGTAGTTCTGCTGCCGGTAAATAAGTGGCAGGAAGTAGAGCAGAGACACACTGGTTTGTGCATCCCCAGGCTCATGAAAGACAGAAGCAAACTCTAATATCTACCAACCTGAAAAAACTGTAAAAATGTCGAGTTTCCAGCTTCCTTGACAGTACTAGCAGCAGAAGAGTGAAATAAATTAAATAATCATGCTATAAATACTAATTAATTGCCATTAAAAAGTACTCAAATCGTTTAAAAGAAAAATGCCGCCATTAATCAGAATAGCTCAGGTACCTAAATAAATATTTACTATTATGTGTGCATATTTAATCTACCTACCCATCAAAGACTAGCACTCTGTTCCTTGCCAGTGAAGCTTATTAACATCCTACAGAGATAAAACAGTGCTGCAGAACTGTGCAGGAACAGGGATTTAGGAGTAGCATAGGTAGAAGTATAAGCCTGGAAATGTGGCCCTATATATAGACTTAAATATGGGAATATCCTCGTCTTCTTACTTGTGTTTAAACTAACAGCTCTAGGCTCTAATACACAAAGTCATTGTCCCAAGGAAGCCCTTCTTAATGGATAGATCCCATCCTGAAAAGCTCCTAAGCCCACACATCAAAGTCTTCTCAAGATCAGGATTTAACATATTGTATTAATGAGAATTATTTTCAAGCGACTGTGCAAGAATGAGTCTATCTAGAGCTTTCAGAAAACAAAAAAACTCCATGTTTGAAGTCTACTCAGAGATGATACGTTAGGGAGGTGGGTTGGGAAAATTTTAAGAAGAAAAATAAAATCCGGCTAGAAAGAAAAGCAGAACTTCTAAGCTTTATAAAAAGAGAAAAAAAAAAACACAAAAACCCCATAACTAGCTTTGTTTGAGAACACACAATCCAACCTAAAGCTCACAAACAAGAATTAAGGCTACTAGCCATCTGGAACAAAGAGATTTAACCGTCTACTCCCTTCTGCAAAATGGACCCTTTAGGACCTTTGCAATGCTTCTGCCCTTCATTTTAAAGGGTCACCCCCAAAAAATTCAGGCTAGAAAGTGTTCTCATTGAAGAGAAAACTTAGCAATATACAGATTGGGGGGAAGAAATGATAAAAAGAGAAGACACTGGGGGCTTTCTTAGATGCTATTATGTGATGCTTCTGGGGTTGTCCTGAACTTGTGTGCTTTTGCTTTTTGAGCTTTTTTTTGAGTAGATTACTTCTACAAGTGTCTTTAAGGGAAATTAAATATAACCAATTAATAAGTATTGGAAAGATTATTTTTTAAGTGTTCTCAGTGGGCCTTTGCTACAATTGCTGTTATTTCTAATTAAAAAAAAAAATAATAGGGAGGATTTGAGGTGCTTTTTTCCTAATTTGGCTTTCCTAAACCATTTTTTCGCAATGAAATACAACTGCATACTCCAGTAATGATAAAGCTAAAAAAAAACAATTCAAAGAACAAGCAAGTCTGTTAAGCTAATAGGTGGGTCTTGCTGCAACACCTTGTTTGGTATGTCTGTTTAAAAACTTTTGCTAACTGCTTACATAGAAAGTGTTAGAGGGTGGTAGGTAGATAGGAGCTAATTTAGGAACCAGGATTTTTAAAAGCACTTGTAAGTTAGCAAATACCTTTTCCAATTGCTAACTATTCTGATGTCTTTTTTTTTAAAGTGAATTTCAAAGCTTATGCACTCTTCAGCAGTTAAAAGTATTAGTACCCAAGAGCTCTAATGTTCCAAGGGAAGCGCCTATACTTTCTTTCTGAAAGAAGGTAGAACACTACATTTTACGTAGCACATCTAGGATAAAAACATATATTCATAAACAAAGAAACAGAAAGTACTTCATCATGACTGGAAGCAAAAACCAAACCCAGAGTCACAAACTTATGTCAAAAGACATTTCAGTAACAGATTTACCCTCTACATAACTTTATAGATGCAAATATACATCACTTTCATTATGCATAGATCATACATTCATGTCAAAAAGCTCAGGGAAAAGAAAATGGCCATATAACCAAACCCTCAGGAGGGGACATCTGTATGACTTTATTGACTTTGGTAAAATAATGCTAATTTACAACATTTGGGAACCCGCATGACAAATACAGTGAATCAGAACCAGGTCTGATCTTGCAAGAGCTCCTGTCTCCAGGTTGAACCACTTTAGCCTGGAGAGTCATCAGGGACAGGAGCTTTTCAAAGGACCTTAGCAAGGTCATTTCTGAACAAAACAGGTGTACCCACTCTCCTAATTATGTAGAGGGAACTGCTTTTGTCCTAACCCTGTACTGTTGTCCCATCTTTAAGTAATCTTGATAGGCATAGAAACAATTTTCAGGAAATAACTTGGTGAGTTTTAGGGGAAACAGTAAAGTGCTTGACTAGCAAAGACAGGAATTGCCTGGCTGTTACCTTCCTAGAAGTGAGATAAGCTTACTAAGAGATCTAAAAAAGAAAAAATGATAAAAATAAAAAAAGTTAAAAAAGGGAGTTCGCTCTAAAGTTGGGTACACCTGGTTTTGTAGAGTGGGAGACATCTATGCAGGAGTTTAGTGCTATGGAATGTAGACATGTAACATCTGCTGACAGTGTGTGCAGTGTCTTCTAAACATGGTGTTTATTCTGTGCATGCATAATCTGATAGTCTTTGTCCTTGGGTTGCTGTGGTGAAGGGCACCAGTGTTGGTTTTGTATAGAAGGAAGATGACTCTCTTGTCACTCACCTTTCAGTAGTATTGAAGAGTATCCTACTTTTCACTGATGATATTGTGGTTTTGTTCCTTTGTTTTTCAAAGAGCATATGCCTTTCTTTACTCTGCCTCATGACTCTGAGCTGTGGTTGTACAGTCAAACAGGTGACCGGGATATAAATGTAGGTCTAGGTAGATCAGATGTAGTCTGGGACTTCCACTACGATAAAGCAGGTCTGACATGTCACTATAACTGTATGGGGTCTCTTGCATGAGCAGTCCAGTGTGCGTGTCCTTCTCAAATCTAAGTCATCCTTCCAGCTGTGATGCTTTCCAGAGATGTTTACAGGAGGGAAATGAACTAACCTTCGTGACTCTGGCATCCACTTGAGGAGAAAAGTCCACCTGGTGTCATTCAGCAGTGGGATACTAAGGTAAACAGTTTAGATTTACTGTAAAATTCAGTAAATTTTAAGATGATGGGTGGGGGTTTTTTACTGATTTATTTTAAGGATTTATTATCATTCTTTTTGCTTTAAGTGTAAGGCAAGTTCAAATTAATGTTTTAGAAAACAGCACCTTGGTTTTCTGTCCTTAATCCCAGCCTGTTTTTCTCTGCAAAGAAGCAATGTTTTTTTCCTGACAACTGTTAGAGAAACTACAAGCTTTGTGTTTCTGTGACCTAGCCTGTTTTGAGTGCCAAGAAGATTTTAACAGAAAATCCTCAAAAACCCAATGCCCTAAATGTTTCAGGCGAAACTTTGTCTTATGTATCTTTGTGGAGAGAGAGTGATCTTGGATGTGGATCTCAGACATAGAGAAGGGCAGGCAAATGACGTGGGTGTGCTAAGCTTAGCTAGCTGATGCTGATGCTGGAGATGGCTCCCCGGACCAATAAAGGTGAATAAATATCCCACCATGTCTGTGGCAGTGATTTGATCTGACAGCTACTACTGTTCCTGAAGCAAATGATATGTACCAAAAAGAAACAAGATGCTGCTTCAGATCCTGCATTAGCAGGGGATAAAGATGTTTTGCTGCTTCTTGTATTTTAGTTCTGGACCGGAGAGAGTTTGAGAGACTGATGGTCTGGTAAGGGCATTTGTGCGACTCAGAGGAGACCTCAGATCTGGGCCTTGTTCCAAAGTATGGATTTGTTAGAGAAGGAGTATTTATGCTGATGAAATAGGTGCTTTTAGGGTTGAGTAGAAACTGAGTTGGGCTTTTGAGGTTGGGACATAAGCCCCAGAAATTATGGTCTAGACATTTTTCTTTCTTTATTTATTTATGGTTGTGGCTTCAGTTTTTTCCTATATCTCAATCCCTCTCATGTAACTGAGAATAGAAGAAGCATTTACTTTCTGGAGCAAGATAAGAACACAGGTTGTGAAGTGTTCTTGTGTGATGATGATGGAAAGTTTATAAGTATATAAAACTCACGCTGACCTCACTTATGGCACAGTGCATGGTGCAGCACAAGGAACACTGGGCTGGTGGTCAAAAAACTTAAATACATTTTTTCCTTTGGTTGTTGAGTTGCTGCATGGCCTTAAGTGTATGAATTTCTCTCTCTTTTTTTTTTTTTTCCTTTTGGCTTGGATTTTTGTTAAAGCATGAACAGCACCTTGCACTGTGGGGCACTGATTGCAGCTGAGCTCTCCAAACACAACCATATTGCATAAGGCAAACTTATGAATTATTTCTATTGGTTGTCTGATAGAAAACAAATTTATTCTTACTCTTGTAGTAGAATGTCATTACTATTACAAGGAAATGGAGTTTCTCCCAGCTGTGCAAAGCTGGTGACAGAATAGGGAGCTTTGAACTTCCTGTGAATTTGCTAATGCATGAATTGTCAGTGACTGGCAAGTAGAATTTTCCTTCATGCTTGTTTGTGGGTGAAATTCATTCCTCTCTGTTTAGGCTTATGTAGCTATTTAAGCTGAGGCTGATGTAGAGGGCTTAAGAATTGCATAGGTGTGCTATTGCTTTCTACAGAAGAGTTCAAGTATTTCATCTATCTTCTCTCAGCTTTCCTTTAAGATGTAGTATTTCTTGGTGATATTGAAAATCTCTTCAAATTATCTGGTATTTGAATCTAGAATCAGTGTTAGTGTGAAGAGTTAAACAACACTGATTTCAGTAGAGCATCATCTGTTTACAATAGTGTCCTGAATCAGGCACTGGGAATTTAGTTCAATGACTTGGTTTTGCACTGGTTGACTGGAAGTCCCAGACTGATTCCTGGTTGCTGTAGGGCCAGAAAGACTAGAAGACCTGCTTCCATTTGTGTATAAGTTTCTCTTCTAATGCTCAGCAGAGTCACTTGTTTAGACTCAAAGCTCACTAATCATATCTCAAACCCGAAAACTAGAGCAACTCTGTACTAGTGTGAAATGGAAAAGATTTCTGTATTATTCACTGGATATTCACGGGACTGTGTATCCTTACAGATTGCTAGGAACTATTTTGTGGAGAGGGATCAAGGCAGCTGGAGTGGGGCAACCTGCCTGCCAACTGGTGTTACTCACTTACTTTCTCTCCATTAGAAATAGGGTGTATTTTTATCTTAGTTTTCAGAACATAAGGACCATGTGATGGTGGTGTCACTGCCTCCGACTCTCCATTTCTCCATTCCAATGATTTCTGAAACTATTATCCAACTTCCAATAGCATGACTAGGTCAGAAGTCTGAGCAACAAAACTGAAAGCAATGCTATGGAAATGGGCATCTAGACAGAGAAGAGATTTTTAATAAAACATACCCTGGAAAGACACCACAGAGATGGCTCAAATGTGTTAGCTGAAGGAACTCAAGTTCTGTTGGTCAAAAAGCCTTTCAAGTTTTCTGTTTCTCAGCAAGTTTAGCTGTTTCAGATGGCATCTGTTGAAGTAATGCTCTTAGTAAGTCTTTTCATTCCAAGAGCACTGAGGAATAAGAGAGACATTAGTTTGGCGCTGTTGGATGAGCCCAGTGACAAGTTAGTGCAGCAAGTCCTACTTTCTACTGGGTCCCTGGTTGTTCATATTACATATTCAAGGGACAAGTTAATCTTCTTTGTAGGTCAGATCAGGCATGGGCTGTAATTGTCTATGTTATGATCTGCTATGTGATCTTACAGCACTTCAACTCATACTGTATCAAGTACCTCCAAACACAGCAAAAGTCACAGTCTCAGTATTATGTTAGACTTTTCTAGGAATGATTGAGCTGGTGGTGAGATGAGGTTGTATGTGGGCTTGGAGAGACCAGCACGGATTTAATCCACACAAATAAAAAAATCCATCCTGTGGCCTGCATTCTCCTCTTAGGTGTATTAACATTTCACTGTTACACCCTGTCTAGCAAACGGCCTGTTTTTATTTACTTCACTGTATCATGACTATTGTTTTAAACTCTTCCTATGATTCCACATTACTACCTGAAGCTCCAGTGTCTGTGGAAGGACAGTTTGCCCTGAGGGACTCAAAAAAAAAAAGTTAAGGCAGTAGCTGGGGAAGAGTATGTCTGCTCTGAGGTTCCTAAAATCATTGAATCTAACTTGGTCCAAGTGCATGAAGTTCCTTGGATGCTTGGTGATTCAACACCTCCTATAGCCTGCTAGGAAACACACACTGAGCTCTTTAAGAAAATATACAGGAGGTGGAATGTCCCTTCTTCATCAGGGATGCATCTGTATGAAAATGGACAAAAAATGTCTTGCAGCAATTATGCCAGCAGGTACCTTTCAAGCTGATTTCTTCAGAAAATGTGTTAATTTGAGCACCTATGCTACCTTCTAGGGGTGGCTCTGTCTGTCAGTTTGTCCATCCTCTGCAACCCTGAGTCTTGCTGGGCTAATTCAGCAAAATACAATAGAGGAGAGGTTTTGGACACTGCTATAAACTTCATTAACAGGATGACTGATAGTGAAACCACTGACAAAAAGGCTACTAAGCTCATCCTTTAGTAGATAGGTGGAATCCAGATGGAAAGCAAGACAATCAAGAGTGAGGCATCACCAGTTTTCTCTGCACAACTTGGTTTTAGCTCTGCAGGACCCGAGTTAGACAGGGGAAGGACAGATTTAATTCTCTCCCCCTAGCAAGGGAATATGCTTAGCCCCTGACATCATTATAGATGAATCCCTCCAGGGATATTAAAGATGGAGAGCATAGTTCAGTCTTGGTGGCGTCATGTCCAGAGGGCCAGTGGGAGAAATCCTCCTTGCCTAGTTAGGCTTAAAGGGAAACTTAACACAAGGAGGATGACTAAAGTGCATTTAGAGAGAGTGATTTATGTAAAACTATAACCTTTATAAAATAGGATTAAGTGCCAATGTGCTTACATTTGGATGGGGAACGCTTGT
This sequence comes from Clamator glandarius, assembly GCA_033459285.1. Taxonomy (NCBI): domain Eukaryota; kingdom Metazoa; phylum Chordata; class Aves; order Cuculiformes; family Cuculidae; genus Clamator; species Clamator glandarius. The sequence continues at coordinate 242,492 of JAUNZM010001037.1, read as the reverse complement.
TATTTGCCCTGCAAGAGTTATGGCCAATAGGTCTCTGCAAACAGAGACTGAGGAAGAGACAGAGAGTCTCAGTTGCTTTTTCTTTTTCCTTTTGCTCCTGCCCCCTCCTTCTTTCATTAAAGCTACACATCATACGAAGTAGCACCAGCCTCAGAGAGTCTCTGACAAACCCATTGTATGGACCCTCAGGACAGAACGTGCTGCAGTTCATGTTCTCTTGCTCTGCCCTTCCTCTCCCTGCCTTTTGCTTTCTGAGCGTACATCCAATAAGTCAGATGAAACTTAATCTTGTTTGCTCTGCCTCTAATTCTCTCTTCCTTTCTCTATTCTCCTTTTCTCTTGCTGCTCTTCTTCCATGTTTCTCCTCTGCCCTCCAGCTTCAAGTTGTGTTTTACGTTACCCTAGAACAGCAGCACTTTTTGGGCTTACCTTTTTTCTTTTCTGTTTCTGGCCTTCTTCCTTAGCCTCAGATCAATGAGAGCAAACAGCGGGCAAGGGAACATCAGCGAGGGAAAAAATGAATAGATACAGCTCAGTCCCTATTTTATGTCTCTCAAAGTGTTGAAAGGACAGATTTTTACATCACAGTTCTGTTTGGGGTGGTGGGAATGGTTTTACTTTTCTGCTTCGAGGCCTGCAGATATTGGGTGCTCCTACTCAGAGACCCAAACACTGCCTTGAATATCAGTCCCTTGTCCAGGAACTGCAGGTTATTGCATGAAATGGTGCTCTGGTCTGTGATGATTAGTAGCGAGAATTTGTAACAGGGCTCCATTTGCCTCCACTGCACAGTCATGTTTACTTCAGGATCTGCTTTGGGTTTTTTTTTTTTTCAGGTTCTGCTTATCTGTAAAAGTTTACTAACAAGTAATATGCTCCTTTAGCATGAACTCAGCTCTCTAAGAAGATGAACTATCGTTGCAATGCATTTTTTATTGTTTCCTGGTGTTTTGGTTTGATTTGGTTTTTCTTTTTCAAGAATATTATTTAATTAGCTGACAAGGTGTGTTCTAATTACTGAACTGGGAATTCAGGCTTGTACCTTTATTTCTGTGCAGAATCTTTCTGCTTTTAATGTCTTGCTTTGTGTAAAAAGAGAAATATTACCCACCTGAAATTATGGAAGAGGGGAGCTCAAACCACTTAAAATAACCACTGCCCAATGAAATCTGGTTCTAGTAATTTCTAGGTTTTAGGAAAACATGCCCTTTCACACACTAGGAAAAGAGAATTATTGGTAAACTTTGCTTTTTTACATCCTCTGCTGCTATCTCGGAAGGAAATTGTGAGTATAAATCAGTTGGGGGCTCTGATCCAGCTATTCTCTTCTCTTTTAGAGTGCAGATTGCTATGTTTTCCTCCGTATAAAATAGGAATCAGACTCTTGGAAATGCAAGGTCTGTAAAGCTGATTCTTATCATGCTCCAGTTTTCAGCTGGTATTATTGCAATGACTTCCGCTTTCTTCGCTCCTGGTATATATTGGGATTTATGAAGATAAGGGTTGGTGCAATAAGATTCTTCAGCATTACTGAGAATAATTAATTTCTAGTCTAAACTCTAACATGACATGTGCCAGTTAGTGATGATTGAATAGTAAAGGAAGAAGAGCCTTTGCTCAATTTGAGTCCTCGCTCCTCCAGACCTTTTACAGTATACTCTCAACTTTAGCCAGAAGCTGTAATGTTGCATTTCTACAGTAAGTCCTTTCTCAAATTTTTCATCTTGACTCAATATGCTCTCTCTCTCAAATGGTTACCTGCAGCTGTCAGGATTAGGAATATTGATCTCTCTAGACAAAACATGAAGACACTTACACAAGCTGGCTTTCTTAGATTTCCAGCTTTCCTGCTCCTGGCTAAACTGCCTATACTCTAACAACTTTTCTTCCAGTAACTCTGCTTTTGTGCTGGAGCTTAAGGCACCACATTGAGTGGGGAGCCAGGGAAGCATGGAGGCAACTGAACTTCACCCTCCCAATACCCAAGACATCCCAAATCAGTTTGACTACAGTTTAGCATGAAAGCTGCTATGTTCCTTTGAGCCTAAATGGTTGTCGTGTTTCACAGATGGATTACTCCAAATCCTTAGGGACCTGAAAAAATTAACAAGGAGGATAAAGTAGAAAAACACTGTTGAAACAATCACACCAGCTCCAGCTATCCGATGGGTGTTGTGTAATGCAATCCCCATATATGGTGCATTACTGACTTCCAATATGTGGTAATATTTACATTAGCATTAGGGCACCATCAAGCCTTTACTTATCCACATAGTTAAAATTGTTATCTGTATATGAACCCCAGAGATGATATATCTAGTTGTCAGCAGTGACCTAATGATAATAGCAGTACAATTTAGTTACAATATACAATATCATTAATCATCCAAATGTAGCATAAACAGAATGGACAATTTGCTAGGGTCTTGCTGTGGGTGGGAGGAAGGTCCCTCACTTATAACAGCTGTATATGTCAGAGGCTTCCCTAAGGAAAGGGGCTAGTAGTATAGGGGGGAGATTTTCCATCAAAATCAGAATCACCTTCAAGGGTGGTACATGCCTCTATTTATTAGCATTATGCTACATATGCTAATGGCAGACTGTACACTATTTCTGAGTATTAACATCTGCTCAAAGCAACAGACTTTCACTTACAGAAACTGATTTAAACTCAGTGAAGCAGATAAACACAGAAATCTAAGCAGGTGGCTGCAGCTGAAGGAAGAATTCTCAATTCCTGCACTCAGCTGATGAACTTCACTAAAACCATAATTAATATTCAGATAACTATATTCTGACACATAAATAAACAAGATCATTTAATGGATTCAAATGTCTACCTGGAATGAGAGGAGACAGGTGCTCAGGTTTGGAATACAGAGTGGTTTGAATAGAAAGCCAAAGCACTACTTAATTCCATACTGCCACCTTTGATGTTGGCCTGGGCCAGAAAACACAAATAGCAAGAGGACATTATTGCATCGTTCACAAACACAAAGTGGGAATTAAACTTTTAAACAATCAGTTTGTGGATGATAATCATAAAAATGAATCTTTTCTTGTAACGTGCTGGATGGTGTAAAGATCTTATTACATAAGTGCTGGTAAATTTGGTAACTACTTTTAATACTCCAAACATTCATTTGGGAAATGTCGTAAAGTCATGATAAAAACATGAGCAAGAGAAATCTTTTTCCTTGCTCTCCAGTCACACTTATTCAAGTTTTTTTTTGAGCATTGGTAGCTGTTCCTAAGTAAAAGATGCACCAGTATTTCATCTAAAGGATAATGTTGCAAAAGAAAAAGTCCTCCCTCTTCCTCTTAAACTCCACATTCATCTGCAAGGTTGGGTGGTCTTCAAATCTCTTCTAGCTAAGTCTGAATCTTAGACTGAAAAGTTAAACAGAAGTGAATTTTACATGAAGTCAGGTTTTATTGCAGGCATTTGATCTGGTTCCAGAGATACTCTTTCTCCACAGAATTATGTGATAGTTCTTTTTCTTATGCAAGGGGTATATACCCTTCTGACCAGTCCTAAAATACATGTTCAAACCTTTTACGCTTCAGCTAGGTCTCTGGACTAGTATTTTTTTTCCTTTTGAATGCTTCCAAAAGGCTCTGCTCAAGGCTTTATTTTGGACTCTGAATTAGTTTTCTCCTCCCTGTTGACTAGATGCATGGACTTCTGTGGAAGATGCAGTGTGCCTACGGTACTAAGTGTTCAAGAACTGCGGATCAGATCCCAACAATGTTGAACTTGCACACTGTATTTTATTACATGAAGAAGTGAACCATCAGGCTTTGGAAATCCCTTAGGCTGAAAATGTGTGAGAGCCTGGGAGGATGTTTGACAGAGATTTTGTATGCACCCACCCTGTTCTAACCATTCTCAGGGCATATGCTTATAGCCACTGCTAGGTGTAATGGCCTTATGTACTCCATATATCTGAGTAAATATGCCTGTATGTACATTCTTAAGTCAGTAACATTTTCTTTTCCTCTTCCTTTCCTTCTCTCTTTTGATCTTTAATGTTTAAAAGCTTTTCTAAGCAATCCTCAAAGATGTAAGCTTTTTTTCTATAAATCTGCATTCACCGGATTCCAGAAGGTGAGTGTGAATGAATAGCAAGCCAAATAATATTTAGAGGATAATATTGAGACCTGAACCACAAAATAACTGAATGCACTGTGTGCATATTCAGTGAAATAATTTGCCATTCTTTTTTTGGTATTGCTGTCTCTTACTGTTCTACAAGCCTGGTGTCTTCTGCAGTTATTCCACACAACCAGCTCCATGCATGAGGATTTCACCTTTTTTTAGGTTTTTTTCCAGCCTGGTTCTTAACTGAGAAAATCCGAAACTTACAGATTAAATATTGTTAAACAATAAATAGAAATCACAAAATATAGTCTTTTGAGATAAAATTATGAAATGTCTTTTGTCTCAAGATTTTTAATCTAACACCCTTAGCAAGTTTGCATACGACACTAAGCTTGGTGGAATTGTCGATCTGCTGGAGGGTCGGGAGGCTCTGCAAAGGGATCTGAACAGGCTGGACCACTGGGCAGAGTCCAACGGCATGAGGTTTAACAAGGCCAAATGCCGGGTCCTGCACTTGGGGCACAACAACCCTAAGCAGAGGTACAGACTAGGAGAAGTCTGACTGGAAAGCTGCCTGGAGGAGAAGGACCTGGGGGTGTTGGTTTACAGCCGACTGAACATGAGCCAGCAGTGGCCCAGGTGGCCAAAGAAGGCCAATGGTATCTTGGCCTGTATCAGAAACGGCGTGGCTAGCAGGTCCAGGGAGGTTATTCTCCCCCTGTACTTGGCACTGGTGAGACCGCACCTCGAGTACTGTGTTCAGTTCTGGGCCCCTCACCACAAGAAGGATGTTGAGGCTCTGGAGCGAGTCCAGAGAAGAGCAATGAAGCTGGTGAAGGGGCTGGAGAACAAATCTTATGAGGAGCGGCTGAGAGAGCTGGGGGTGTTTAGCCTGGAGAAGAGGAGGCTGAGGGGAGACCTCATTGCTCTCTACAACTACCTGAAAGGAGGTTGTGGAGAGGAGGGAGCTGGGCTCTTCTCCCAAATGACAGGGACAGGACGAGAGGGAATGGCCTCAAGATCTGCCAGGGGAGATTTAGGCTGGACATTACGAAAAAATCACAGAAAGGGTCATTGGGCACTGGAACAGGCTGCCCAGGGAGGTGGTTAATTCACCTTCCCTGAAGGTGTTTAAGGCATGGGTGGATGAGGTGCTGAAGGGCATAGTTTAGTGTTTGATAGGAATGGTTGGACTCGATGATCCAGTGGGTCTCTTCCCACCTGGTTATTCTGTGATTCTGTGATTCTGTAATTTGCATAGTTTCTTCCCGTTTTATGAATGAATCAGAGCTTGCAATAAAGCTCTATTAACTTTTAAAATCCAATTTCTTGTTTTCCTTGAAATCAAATGTGGTAACTTCATGGCATTACAAACTCTAATAGCAACTCCCTCTTCTGTGTATACTGGAAATCACAGAGTATGACTATGCCACCCTAAACTTTTGGTAACAGTCCTAGGATACTGAATACCTAAGACACCTACCTATATTATGATGAAGATTTGAGCTTAACTCCTGAGATCCACCATCCTGTATTTTCATTCCTCAGGTACAGATCCCCTTATCTTTTTTCTGGGTATTTCTTGCACTACCAATTATCAGAAATGCAGGGGCAAATTCTTTTATGCCCGCATGATCCATTTGACTCAAGTGAGGCAGCACCCCATTGAGCATTTCATCATATGCTCAGCAAAGTCAGTAACAGAGCTCCTGCCAGCTTAAAGTGTGCAGGATCAGGGCTGAACAGGGGGCAGAATATATGATTTTATTATCACTTTAATATTATTAGCTTCCATATGTTCCCAATTTGGGGGTATTTAAAATGACTGTTAGAGGAATGTATGACTATTTGAAATTCTGTTCAAAACCATTTGTTGCTTCAGAATATTAACAATCTGGAGGATTTTTCAGATTAAATTATTAACCTGTTGTAACATTTACTTTTTTGTTGTTGTTGTTTCTTTTTAATTGTATGCATTTGAATGGTTCCATTGGCTGCTTTGGAGGGGTGCAAAAAGATCTGCCTGAAAAAGTGTTCTGTATAAAATCACAAGGGGGAGATGAAAAGAATGCCTTCCAATCTGTTAAAAAAAAATAAAATCACTGAAGTGTGTGGTATCAATTTCGACAGAAGGAAAAGAGGGTGTTTTCATGAGCCCCTAATGCTGTCCTAAGTAAGTCTTTGCTGCCAGTTTAAAAGAATAATTTGTCTGAGGAAAAACAAAGCAAAAGCAGCCACCAAAGAAGGAGCGTGCCTGAAAAACTGAACTTCCTTTGAAAAGAGTACCTGCAGCCATTGCCAAACCATGCTGCAGAATGTGACGCAGTTACAGCCATCTTTCTCCCCCTCAAATTCCCCTGCCTATTTCTGTGTGTGTATTAAATGCTTGGCTATTATCCACTCAGCGCAGTAGGGTCACTAAAGATGGGATGATATTCTTTTAGCCAGCCGTGACTGAGCGAAATACAGCATCTATGCTTGGAGACAGGGCCCCAGTTCTGCACCGTGTTATTTATCCAACCATCAGGAGACACGGACTCCTGTTGCCTCGAATGGGAACAACTATGGGGTTAAAGTGAAAGGTGTGTAGATGTTTTCAAGATGAGGGCTGCTGGCGTAGAGGGAAGAAAAATATGTATAATAGGTGGACTGACTCTGCAGGTAAGCCATCTTACTGCCTCAAATACTCCAGGATACCCCTTTGGGTACTGGGAATGCTGCTGCTTTCCTCCTCTCCACAAGCGAAGGAGAAGTATAAGGTTTGCAATGCAGTTGGAAATCCCTGAGTAGTAGGACAGCTGTACGAAGATGTATAGTTATTATAGACATATATATAGCAAATAAACCCGACTGGAATCAGGACATCAAAAGACTGATGCTCTCTCCCAAGTATTCATCCTTTAAGTACTGTGTCTTTCTTTCTTTCTTGTTTTGTTGACTGCCTATTAGTGTGCTAATCTCTTGGGGGAGATTACTGAACAAATAGCTGTTGGACAAAAATAATGACAGGGAAGGAAAGCATGAAAATAATGTGAGAAATGGAGGAGGGGCCAGTGATTTTAGAAGCAGAGACATGTGAAATTGCTCACTGGTCTAACGGTGTAGGAAGGCAAAGAGCCTAATTTCCCTATATGTCAATGAGAACGGGAAATAAGCTCAGCATACAAACTACTCAGCACCCTTGAGGGATCCATTCTTCCCTTATTCAAAAGTTAAAAACCCACATACTATATGGGAGCAGCATCAGGACGTGCCAAATTTCTCTCTTCACTCTTGCTGCAGGGGTGATAGTTGCTATCCCAATAAATGCTTCAGATTAAAGCAATGATTTCCTGAGCTAAACAGCCTGTGTGGGAGACTAGAGCCATGACAGACTCAAGGCCTCCACAGATCTGGTGTAGATAGGATGCATAAAGCATAACCCAAGCCATGGGTGATGCCAGTTACCCACAGGGACCTCCACCAGCTCCAAGCTCAGCCTCCACAGCTATTGCATCTGCCCAACCCTGGCCCCACTGGAGGCAGGTCCCTAACTGATTTTCCAGCTAACTCATTCAGAAAAAAATCTATTGTCTGAGTTACGTGTCACACAAATATTGTTGCTTTCCAGGAGGACCTATTTATCTGTATTTGCCTAGGATTGCTTTTGAACTGAACATTGAACCCATTTCCACACAATGATTAACACTTGTGGCTGAGAAAACAAAGGGAGATATCTTGGAGTGAGCTGTTTTTAACAGAAAAAAGTGAGAAAAAAAAATCCCTGTAGTCTGGTAATGCTACAGTCAAGGGAAGGCATTCTGTAATCTGGGAACAGTCCTATATATAGCAATATGCCTGAGTGCCTCTGGGGAGCTGAAGCACTTATAAATCTCATGTATTAGATGGAAGCAGAGTACAGGACTCTCTGTTGATATGGAAGTGGCTGTTTCTAGTGTTTTCTGTGGATCTTGGAGCAATATCCTCATACTCCAGGCTACAACTTTAAGAGAAAAAAAAAGAATTTCCTTTTGTTCTGGCCTCTTTGGCTCTTTCCTAATTTCTTTTCTACTTTCTCTACTTTTTGGTTAGTTTGGAGAAACTGATAGCAAACTGTTGGCTTGATGACTAGGCTTGCATGATTTTTTTGTCAGCTGATATTTGTAGAGGAAAAATATCTTAGCAGGAAGGAAAGCTGTTCACAGATTTGGAGGAAATTTGGCAAGTTGTTTCAAGCAGGGCATAAAAAGGATAAATTCAAAACAATTTATCCGTTTATCTAAAATGAAAAAAAAAGTTTATCTATGGGAATAGTTTATTTCTTACATAGCCAGGACTTGGATTTGTTGATATTTTTTAAGAAAGATATAGATGAAAGACGCCCTAACATGAAAGTGATCAAAAGACAAATACTTTGAGATTTTTTTTTTAACTTAGAAAATAAAAATTCTGAAACATCCCAAGCCAGACATCATTAACCCGTTGCAGGTCTACAGTTCTGATTTCTCCCTGGCAATGCAGTCCTTGGTTTCACAGCCATCTCTGTCACTGATGCGGTCTGTGTCCTTGGTCAAGTCATCAAATCTCTCGCTAAAGGTGTGTATCTCCAGACATGCATGTACAGCACCTTGCACAGAGTGGACTGGTTTTAGTAGTGACCTGAAGGTGTCACTACTACACAATGAATACCCGTACCTTCTACATCCTGCTCTTTGGCAGCAGGATGGCTGCACTGCAGTTACAATGAACACACACAAAAAAAATTGCAATAGGTATCACAAAGTACAGTTTTAGCATTTAAAGGACACCAATATATTGACCCATTTCTGTCAATATTTATTCTTTAGCAGTTGCTTTACTTTGGCATAGAAGCCCCTATTTAGCTTCCATTAAAAACAGTGACAAACTCCCATTGACTAAAATGGTGCAGGATAGAGCCCTAAATCTTTAATGTAGTTATGTGCATGTCTGGGTTTTTTTTATATATAATGTAACCACCTCAATGTAAAAATACATCTATTATATGCACTTTGCTCAAATATCTGTAAATGTGACAGTAATAACCCTTTCATACTATATGGTGTATATCAACAACTTATTTCTACTTAGCAAGAAAGAAAAAAGTTCTTAAGAAGTTCTTTTCCAAAAAAGCAAATGTACATCCATATAGAAATTCCCAGCTAAGACTCTCTATAAATATTAATTCTTCATAACATATACCAAGGCTGTCTCACACCAGGAATTTCACTCCGAAAGATTCAATCCTTATGCAGTTGCTGCATGCAAATATTCCATGGTGCCTATACATTCCTTCATTAATAGCACCAACTGGGTTAAAATAAGGCTGGCATTTATACCAAATGCTGTCACCAGGTATGCCAAATCCCTTTTGTCCTCTCTGCAGCTTGATTCTGCAGTTAGGATCAGGTTATGGGCAGTTTTACTCGCCACAGTCAGCAGTTGATCCTGAACTGCCTTCCCCACTGCCACTCTGCAGCTTTATTTCCATCTGACAGCAGTGGGAAGGCCTTCTGGGCTGCCACAGCTTCCAGGCTTGGTGGGGAAAGGATGTTACACAGGTGCCTAAATGTCCCTTCTGGTTTTCCTCACAGAGCGAAATCCTCAGTAGCTGAAAAATCAAAAGATTCGCTCTTCTACCTGATGTAGATTTGGCCATCTTAAAGCAAAGAAACGGAGCAAAAAGCTTTCCCCAGCTATATTTGGAGGCTTTCTCACACACTACCAGTTTCCCTTCTTCTGTGTTCAGTTCTGGGCCCCCTTGCTGCAAGAAGGATGTTGAGGCTCTGGAACATGTCCAGAAAAGAGCGATGAAGCTGGTGAGGGGGCTGGAGAACAAGCCTTATGAGTAACGGCTGAGGGAAGTAGGGTCATTTAGCCTTGAGAAGAAGAGGCTGAGGGGAGACTTTATTGCTTTCTACAACTACCTGAAAGGAGGTAGTAGATGGGAGGGAGCTGGCCTCTTGTCCCAAGTGACAGGGAAGAGGACAAGAGGGAATGGCCTCAAGCTCCACTGGGGAGATTCAGTCTTGACATCAGGAAAAAATGTTTCACTGAAAGGATCATTGGGCACTGGAACAGGCTGCCCAGGGAGGTGGTAGAGTCACCTTCTGTGGAGATCTTTAAAAGATGGATGGATGAGGTGCTGAGGGGCATGGTTTAGTGATTGATGAGAGTGGTTGGACTCGATGGTTCTGTGGGTCATTTCCAACCTAGTGAGTCTATGATTCTCTGATTCTCTGTGGGTGTACATCTGCAGCTCCCTATTACTTACAAACAATAGCGAAGGGAAGCAGATACCCAAGTAAAGCAGACCTTCCCAGGACAGGTATCTCCCAACACTGCTGTCAGAATGGCAAAGACACAAGGACATCCCCACCCTCCTGCCCTTTCTCAGGCTGGGGTAAGGAAGAGCTGGAAGGACAAGAAGCGGTCTGTCAGGAGGCATCGCGTGGTGGTTGTCATGTTAGCTGGATTAATTAGACGAGACCAAAAGACATCCTTCCACCCCACAGGCTGCTCCTGAGACCTCTTTATCCCTGGCTCTTGTCTGGGCACCTGGAGCAGTTGGGCCACTGAGATTGCTGCCAGCCATGTTGCTAAATAACATTTCAGCATCTCCTCACACTTCCCCCTGTCTGTTGGTATCCATCTAGTCTCTCTAATACCCTGCTTGACATCCCAGCACCCTGAGGCAGGAGGTGATTTTTGTCCCCCATCTGTGCAACACCCAGGAGAGGGGAGCTCTTGGCTCCAGTGGAGGTGACATGAGGGACAGCTCTAGCCCAGAGCTAAGGCAGTCACAGAATGTGACCATGCCATGTGAAGCAGGAGTGTGCATTTAATGCAGAGAGGAGGCTGAACGGTCCTGTCTCTATTTGATCTCTTTACACCATCATGTTGGTTTTCTTTCACCCTAAGACAAGCTGGAGGCTCATCCAGGTATTGGGTGCACCCCAAAACCTGGCTCACCCCATCTTATGAGAAAGAAACAACTTCATAGAAATGGAACCAGTTGCCCCAGCAGACATGTCTTTAGGCCTGGTCCACAATAAGTTTTAGAAAATAGGAGTTATCATGTACTAATCCTGCAGCCTTCTTGAAGCAACAGCTAAACAGCTTGAACATATTAAACATTCACAGCCTTTGCTGCCTAAGTGTCTTACTGACTTTCAGTAAACAAACTAAAACTTTAGAGAGCAGGAGTGTGTGAAGAGGTAGAGTTAGGGGCACAGATTACACTTCAAGTGACCCTGATGCTCTTTTAACTACCAGGTTTCCTATCATCCTGGCAAACCACAGCTATGGTATAGTGACTCATACTCTCCAGAAACTTCTTCCTGTGTGCTCCAAATCCTCACTGCAAGCCTGCAGTATCAGAGAGGAGCCAGCAGGCTTGTAGGAGATGACTGAACTTAAATCAACATCTTCAGCATAATTTTTTGGGTGGACTTTAAAACTGCTCCCTCAACCAAAAGGGCTATATTGGCATAAGGGCTCCCCCAATCCATCTCCCTATGTAACTCTGTCTAAACTAGTTGTTTATCAGGGCTGTGATCCTTTTTGGGTGTGTGACTTCCATATTTAGATTTTGAAATTTCTTCTGGCCCTGGTGATTTTGCAGTGGCTTTCAGCAGGTTTAGATCCAGCCCCTCCGGTTGTTCTGTGGCTGTGTCTCTGATTATATGAATGTTAGTGTCTTGGGAAGGGAGATCAAAAAGGTCTCCATTTGTTGTGATTCTGAGAGGCTAGAGCCTGATCCTTCCCTGCCTGTCTCTGTGAGTAATACTGTCCTGCCAGCCCATCCCAGGCAATAAGGGATAGCTTGCAATGAGTAAAGGTGGAAGAAGAGGATGTCAGACAGCCCCTCCTGGAAAGATTTATAAATGCACCATAACTGACTTCACAGGCTTAGTACCTTGGAGAGTAATTGAAAGAGATGTTCCATATTGATCTTTTCAGAAAGTTCAGTTTGTCTAATCCATCCCCTCCCTAAAGCTGGGTGAAAAATATTTGAACATGTAGTGCTGGGGTTGGATTCTCCTCACTGTCACCTAGGTGTAAACCTAAGGAGGCAATTCTGAAGGCCAGAGCAATTTCTATGGTGTAAGGGAGAGCAGAAGCTAACCCCAAGCACACACAAAGTGTACTGGTGTGTTTGTGGCTGGGCTTGGTTTGAGAAAAAACATCTTCGTCACTGCAGGTTTCCAGTGATTTTATGGGATGGGAATTATGTATCCATGTTGTGAAGTGAATGCTGGGGATTTATTGCATGAAATATGGAGAGGAAAGATGATTTTGTGATTAAGAAATCAGACTGGGACTTGTATAATCTGTGTTTAATTCCCAACCCAGCTGTAGATTGCAGCTTTGCCCTTGGATAAGTCACTTATGCTCAGATCCATAAAGCTATTTAGGTATCTAACACCCATTGATTTCAATGGGAGCTGGGCTCTAAGTGCCTTTAAGAATCTGAGTCTTAATCTCAATGCAACTCAGGGCTAGGAACCAAATCCATTAGATCACGATGAGGTACTTCTTTTCTCCTACTATATGTGTGCTTGTTTGCGTCCATTCGGAATATGTTAAGTCCATATGTGCCTGTGCAGCTACTAGCACTTTGAGGTCCTAATCTCAGCTGTCACTGGAAAAAAAATCCAAGGACCCTAATATTACAGTCTAGTTTTTAATGTTCTCTTGTGCTTTAAAGACCATTAGTAAGCCCCATGTCTTTTGCAGCACATTGATCTCCCGTGGCCTTTTAAATTATTCAGCTGTCCGAGTGACCCTTCCTCAAAACATCTCTATTATTTTAGAAGTATGAGTTAGGCTTTGCACTCTACCCTTCCAGACATGGGTCTGTTACCACTCTTACTTTGCAGTTCAGGAAACTGAGTCATAGAACTTTGTCCCAAACATACGGTGTATAAATAAACACTGAGGTCTTGAAACAGCTAAACGTTTCAGTGAAGGCTGCCCTGGAACAAAACTGCAGTTCTCTTGTTTCAAATCAAAATTATAAGTATCCTGAGTTTAATCAGTACTCAAAGGATGGGAGTCCCAGTTTCACTCCTTTGATTAGTAAACGACTCTTTTCTGCCACCTCCTCCTGCTCCTGACTAGGTTTATTCCTCTAACAACAGCATTCTTCACTCTAAGGCTGTCCCTTTCCCTCAATAAGAGTGGGTGATGTGTGGTCCTTCATGTGATTTTATGCCAAAAGGAACATAAACCTAAGCAACCTCAGTGAACATAGTCTTCAGGAGTTTGGTGACTTTCTGAATGAGAAATTATTTAAACCGTGTACTAGATACACTGTCAATTCTCTGGCAGTGTTCGCAACACGTGAGATATATCTTTTCCAAGAGCCACCAGGAGAAAATAGAGAAATAAAGAGTTTTCTCCATTCTCATTATCCCAAGACAACCCACTTCCCACATGAGATGTGGGGAAATCCCTGCCTGCTGTTGGTGGTTGGGGTTTGCAGGGACCTAGGCACAGCTGAACATTATACTTGAATATGAATAGCCAACCTCACAATCAAGGCCAGCTTCCAGGAAGGTTAAGACACTCCCATGGATAAGCACTGGATTCTTCTTGTCTGGGGCACAATTTCCCCAGAAATAGTAACTATCATATTTCTGCATTATTTTAAAGTGCAAGTTCTAAACCTAAGGCACAGCCCTCCTGCTCTTTGAATTTCAAAATGCCCAAGGGCCAGATCATCTCCGAGGATTCATTACATGGAAGCAAACCATGCCATCTGGGGAGCACCAAGGATGAGCAGGGAACCAGAGACATCCAGTGCTTCCCAGCAGTAATGGTTCATATTATCCTAAAAGAGCAACAGGGATTTCAGGGAATGCTATGTCCTTACTCTGAAATAACCTTTCAGTTAAAGCAATTAATTCATTTCTATAATTAAAAGAAAACTTGGAATGCCTAGTGGTGTTGCAGTACACCTAAGGCTTGCTTAATCAGAACAAAATGGGGAAACTCACGCCAGGAGGAGGCCATTACCCTTATCATATCCAGGAAAATGGGAGCAGTTCCACCTGGCGTTTAATTCATATGAGTGTTGCTGATGGGTTTACAGCACTTGTGGTTTCCTCATGTGTGTGTGTAAAAAACAACAATTACCACTGACAGAGCTCTCCAAATAAATTAAAGGACCTTCTTTCCTCTACTTAGTTGCCCTTTCTGTCACATCCCTTGCTCTCACTCCTTCCTTTCTCTTCTATGAAAAATAATCAGTGTGAAATAAATAAGTGAAAATCCAGCATCTTACCAAAGTATCTTTGTGGAAAGGTTTAATTTCCTGCCCTGCTGTGGTTTTGTGTGTGTTTTCTTTTCCCCAAAGAAGGAAGGAAATAAAGAGAAAAAGCAATGTGAGGAAAAAAAAATAGAGAATTAAGAACTTATCAGCCAATAAAGAGAAGAGATATTTAGGAAAAGAGCAGCCTGCTCCTGCCTGTATTTCATGAGTACATTTTCCTTACACTGAAAGGATCAGACATCTCTATAAGGACCTGGAGAGGGGGTAAAATGTAAAAGAAGTAGTGTCTATCAAAGAAATAAAGTTTGGCATTCCTACACCCTCCCTTCCAACTCCCATCATCTTCGTACGAAGCACCGGCAGACACAAGAGACGAACTATGGGAGCGTGCAAATGGCTTGTAATTTATGACCACTGGCATGAGGGTCTTTTTTATTCCCTGGTTATTGTTGAGCCCAATGGGGCTGAGTGGCACCCCTGACCATGCAGCATGTGAGTTGGAGTTCCACAAGCTCTCCCTGGAGAGACAGCCAGGATGCTCTCTTGCAAGATTCGACCGCTCGGCGAGTGTGTGCGGCAGAACAGATAAGAACGAGCCACAACGTGGCAGCATTGTATCTGGTGTGTTGAAGAGACAGCGAGAGCCAAGCTAGGGCTGACCTTGGTCCTGTCTATATCAAATCCGAGATGATTTTTTAGGAGAGGGTTGGTGCTGAAGGAGACGTACAACAAGTAAAGTTTGTTCTCAGGTACTGGTGCCTCCATAACTATACCTATCTAAAGAAGAGGAAAAAGGAGAAAACAGGTTGGAGTGACTTGATTGTTATTCACAAAAACAGTCTAGATTCCCTTGAACAAGAATCTGGCAAAGATCTGCCTGTTAGGAAATATCTGTTAGTGCAGCATGTGCAAGTCCAACAAGGTCTGATCCCTAATACTTCAACTGAATGTCAATTTGTTAACTTTCCAGAAGATCTTGAAGTTCTTCACAGGGAAATTTTATTTATCCAGTTTTGTAGAGCAAAGATCAGAAACACAAAGCTGACATGTTAAATACCTGATTTCTTTAAATCAATCCCTAATTTACAGTGCCCAGCTTGAAATGTCAATTGCATTATGGAACCCGTCCCCAAAGCACGTACACAACAAGCATACAAAACAAGTAGGCACTAAAAAAAGTGACAGCCAGTTTTAATTTTTCTCTAGAAATGACTTGCTCAGCGTCTACAGAGTAAACCAACAGCTGAGCTGGGCGAAAAAAAAAAAAAAAGCCATCTCTCCTAACTCCCAGCTCTCAACAACATTTTAATGGTGTGTTGAAATTCTAGATAGGGCTGCAAATCAAAGATTGTCCTCGTAGCAACCAAGGTGGGTGGCTTTTCTGGGCTTACCCCAGCAGCAGCTCACCTGAAACAGAGAGGGAATGAGCCACTAAGAAAGATCACTTACTCGTGAGATTCATTTTTTCTGCAGCTCATCAGAAGGATTTATGTGCCTTTCTTTCTCCACCCCTTAGAGAAAGAACAGCTCCTACCAGGAAAAAAAATTTAAAAAAAAAAAAAGAGAGAGAGAGAGAGAGAAAATACATTTGGGCTGTATAATTTGATCACGAAGCTGACATAAAAATAAGGTCTTCAGCATCCAGGCTTCTTGAGGAGGGAAAGAACTGGAGACTGGAGAGGGGGGTAAAGAAATAACAATTTGCTGTCACCTGAAGTGTTGTTTAACACTTTATTTAAGAATGCTGACAGCTTCTGCACAGCTGTATCCATGATAGAAGCAGACTGCTGGCACGTAGAAAAAGTATTAAGAGGAGCCCATATCTGGGCACAATACAAAGAGATGAGAGCTTCTTGCAGTTGAATTAAGGCAACATGCACAAAGTAACCATTACCTGGCAAAGGATCATTTTGATGTCGACGTCTTTTGTTTTGAATTCAGATCAAAGGAAGCCCAGGTGGTTTAGGGCTGGCATTTCCAGAGGCATGGCTAACTTATCTGTGCCATTCAAGCAGGCATCACATTGTTTGCTTGTAAGTAGAGAAAGAGATCTGAAACACATGAGGAAGGGGCAGGAAAACAAAGGGGGAAAGCAACAACAACTGTACTGGGGAGCAGTGCAGCCTTGAGTCCTGTAAAAGTGCACTTAAACACCTTTAAGTACGTTTAAACACCGTTTGTCTTTTTTTTTTTTTCCTACAAATGTCCAGTTTCAAAGTCTTCCTACTTTTTAAAGTCTGAATAGTTACTCTCACTCCAGGTCTAGATCTGAGATTGTCTCTACTCCTAGGAAGCTCCTTGTGCTAGGGGACCCTCTGGGTCCACAACCCTGGTCCAGTGTAACACCGTCTTGCTATGGAAATCATTATCCCACTAGAATGTGAAAGGTGGGCATAGCCATACTGGTGTAAAATTCCTTATGCCACCAGGGTTTTACTTTCCTTCTGCAATTTGGGTGTGTATGCATGTACTTACATGTCAGTGTATGCATTTCTATACAGGTATTGTAATGCCTTTATGAGAGAAGTTTTGTCATCCTCGTCATTCTGCTACAGTTAAAACAGTGCAGGTTTTCCCCTTCAGCAGACCTAAACACAGTTCTGCAAAGTGTTAAGCCCTGTGAGTTCCTGTGGGCTCTGAGGTTCCCTCAAAGCCTCTTTTGAGAAGGTCTCAGCAACTCTCTCTGCACCCCAAAGGAAAACTGGGCCCCAGGCTGATGAAAAGTAGGGCAGCCTTATACTATCAGCTGTCTGAGAGGGTACCTGGCATTTTAAGAAAGAGCGACATAAAATTTAAGTTGCCAAGGCAATGGGAAACCTCAGTATAGTGAAGATGAGACTTAAAAATACAGGCAAGAGCCAGACATAGCTCCTCTGAGATAGGCTAGCTACTCACCCTGAGTAACCTTCCTGCCTCAGTTTCCCTTTGATTTCAAGGCAGATGATGCTTGCTCACTGTAAATCAGTATGATGAAGATGTTACAGTCAAGATTTCTGATGTGTTGCTAAATGACCCACTGTCTCTAAAGGGCGAATATCTTGTTTGCGTTACATCGGAGTCAAATAGATTGGCTTTTCTGCTGCCCCTGCTGGAGCCTGCACAGAGATGAATTGCATAGCATACGATCCCACTACAGCCCATGCACACTGCGAAGGAAAAAAAGAGAACTCCAGCTCTTTCTCTCTTTTCTTCCTCCCAATAGACTCGGCTAAATCCTGATCTCATTTATATCACAGTAATCCTGGAAGAAAGTCACAGGAGTCAGTTTGTCTTGATTTACATGGGCGTAATTGAAAGAATTAATCACCACATCTTCATAGATGGCTTCTAAGCAGGGAAAAATACTAAGGCCTCCTTTATCTTGACGGTGCAAGATGGCTCAATAAATGTAAAGCATGTGTTATGTAACAGTAGAATAATCTATGTTATTGAGGGCTCAGATTCTGAAAGTCTTTTCCGCTTCCAAGTTGGGGGGGTGGGGGACAGAGGGGGAGCGGGAATTAAATAAGCAGAAAAATATATATTGAATAAAGTGCTTGTTGCAGAATATTTTTTTAAATACTGAACTGTGAAACCTAAAGTAGGGCAATACCCTGCCTTTCAACAATACTTTGACTTCCTACAGTCAGCAGATGCAATATGCATAGGATTCAGAAAGATCCCATTAAAATTCATTAAACTGTGTTTCCAGCTATTTAGTAAATTTTGAAGAAAAGAAACCTATTGCCTCTTCTGCTCCATAAGATGGCCTCTTTGAATGTAATTAACCCTTCATTCATGGGTCTTTCTATCCAACTAATCTCCCACCCCATGCCTTCCGATGCATTTTTAATACCACAGCTAATACCGCCACCTAAAATCCTCCGGCAGTCACCATGCAATAGAGATCTTTGCGCAGGCAAGGTACTGTAAATCTCCATAAACAGTGCTTGGATGAACAGCAAATTCAGATAAGTGATGTGTTCTTTTTCCTGCCTTCCAGTTACAAACAGGGGATGCTCTTCATCCTTCAAAGTAGATTTTTATCCAGGAATGATGTTGCTTTCATACATGCCCAGAGGATTTATCCTCCAGGTTTGGGTGAGCTTGGTAAGAGGGGATGTAAGGAGGGGCAAGAAGGTATAGATTGATAATGAAACAATAAAGAGATGCCTAGCAAAACGTATGCAAATAAACCTCCAAAAATAAAACACAAAACTACACAGAAAAATCCATGAATGTTACAAAAAGTATCAACTTTATTTGTGTAAAGTGTAAAACTCTGGTCTCTATTACACGATTGACAGAGACTTAGGACCCAACCTGGTCTAGTCCTGAGTCTGACATAGTGTGGCCAATTTCAGATCCAAGCTTCTAAGTGGAACTGTATCTTGCCAAACAGAAGAAACAAAAAAAAGAAAAATAAAATCCTCCTTCCTGTTTCTCCATTTGATAAATGAGCTGGTTTGTCAAAACATGGAGTGGAGCTGGAGGGGCCAGGGAAAGGAGGTAGATATAAAAAAAGAAAACTAGAGATGAGAACTGAAAATATTCTGTGTTTCTCTTTGCTCAGAGTACATCCCATTCCTAGGCCAAATCTAATCAGAATCTCCCCATAAAGAAAAAAGATTAAGAAAGAAATATTTTGAAATATAGGAAGGGTCTCAGCCTGATCCATTCTGCAAGGTGTTTTAGCTACACTGTGTTTCTTTCGTGATTTCAGTGTTCTGCCACTGCTCTGAAGGAGTGTTATTTCTGAGTCACAGAATTATGCTTTTCACTTGGCTTCTGTTAACACCCCTACGCTTAATTATTTCATCTGAACTGCATATTTCCATGAATCCAGCAAAGCATTTAAGCACCTGCTCACTTTAAGAACCTATTGCTTTCTGGGAGGCTTTCCATAATATGAATTAAGCACACACTTTGTGGACAGACAGCTCTATACCATAACTACATTTCATCTGGAAGAGATACAGGCCCTTCCCATAGGGTTCACTGCTGTTTAGTACATAGGTCAAAATTTTTCCATATGTGTATGAGCCTTTTTTTATTGAAGACTTTTGCATGTTTGATTGAATTTAGACACAGCATTCGTGATCAGTGTTGAGCAACTCAAAAAGGACTAATCCTGGTACTGCGGGGTGGGACACAAGCATTACAGTTTGTGTATCTGATTAGAGTTTCACCCTAAGCTGCTGGGAAGCCAATGAAAAATCTGCCTGCTTAACACAGAGGCATCGCCATCGCCTTGTTCTGCCAAACCAGGGTATTTTAAAGATAAAGCAGAATTCCATTTTAAATGCAAAAGATATATGTACAGAGGACAAGAATTTCAAAGTACGGCACAAGACTTTCTTTACAAGGGAAGCAAAGTCATTGTTCTTCCAGATCTCAACAGAGAGTTGAAAAAATCTATAGGACTTCAGCTCTGCAAAATTTACAGACCCAAGTGGCAGGCTAAGTGTAACACAACATGCTGTGGAAAAATGTCAGCAATCAAAAGCCAAAAATCTGGTCTCCCAGCTTCCCGTTCAAAGATATGAAATGTACTATCTTCCTAACCCCCCAAAAAGTAGCGTGCACTAAAAATTTAGAGATTAAGCACCCCTATAGGGGGATATGTTAACTTCTCTACACTCCACTGGCACTGGACATGTTGCCTGTAACGCCGTGGAAATGTGTGTACAAGTTAATAACAAAGTTCAGTCTCTGTGAGAAGTTGTGTATGGAGTCATCTGCTTTAAATGTTCCATGATTTAAGCTTTAGGCACTGGGAAATTAATCTGGGCAATAGTCAAGACAATCTGCACAAAGCTGGGTCCAATGTTGCTAAAACAAGCTGGCTGAAATGAAAAAGTGCAGCTGTGACTCTCTGCCTGATACTAACACATACACACAAACACATGCATGCACACAAAACCAGCCGCAATTATTATTCTTATTATTTATGGACACAGATGAAAAGCCAAAGGGGGCATGGTAATGCACTCAGATGCTGATTAGCTGGAGATTATATTGATGATGCAATAAAAATTCACTTTGTCTCTTAAGCTGCACCAGGACAATCAAAGAGAGATTAGATAAAAATCAGAGAGAATGAATAACAGAAGGGAGAAGTAACATCATAAACCGTAAACCGTACCTCCCTGCAAAATGTTCTACCTCTGAGTGGCCGTGGTCAGAACAAATAAGGGCTAAAGGTGTAAATGCAACCCAAATGTGTGTAGGAAGGAGACAGATGTGGCTTTGTAAGTGTATTATTTATCAATATGCAGCCAGATATGTGCATCTATCTGCACGGGCTGGCAAATACACATGCATACAGATCTACATGCACATACCTTTCTAATTGTGCTGAATGGATGGTGAGAGGGAGTGAAAGAGAGAAAACATTGTGTTTGGAAAGGGACAGACAGACACAGAAAAGTGTATAGAGTGAGTTATTAGAAATGTACATGGAATGAGCTGAATGAGAAAGATGTGAACTAGCTATGAAAAAAAAACAAAATAAAACAAACAACTCAATCTCTACCTGACAGTGTAAAAAACATTCATGCAAACTCCTATATGCATGTGTGTTCATTGAGACATACACCAGTAGGGATCCCTGTATGAATAAAAGGATCCCTCCAGCCAAAAAAATCCCAATCTGAAAGAGACGAGAGAAAACTTTCTCCTCTTATAGTGCTTACTTGAAAAGGAGCAGAATCGCTGCGCATCCAGTGTTGGTTTAAGTTTACTGACCATGTTTAATATTTGATTAAACCTTTGGCATAGCTGACTATTCTGATCTGAATAGATGATCCGATGCTTTCTCCGGTAGTAAAGTCAAGCATAAGTAACAGCTGTCCTCTGACTACTGCTGCCTTATGCATGCGAGAAGGATTTTGCCGCATCTGAAAACCTACAACCTGCTTCTAGATTCTTTTCAGTTGCTTGATATTTTCAGCTGTGTTTTATGAAATCAAGAAGAAAAAAAACCAAGTGCTTCTCCCGGACATAGTCAGGGCTGCAATTTATTAGTAGATGAGCAAAAAATCCCTTCCTTCCAAAGTCTTCCCTGACTGAAGTATTCTACCTGTTCTTGTTGTACTTTTCACCTGTGGTTTGCATTATTATTTGTTAAATACATTAAAACTTACTCATTAGATTGCTTGGCAGCTTGAGGGTATTTGCGTGGTTGCCCCCACACAAGCACACACACAGACACACAGCAATTTTATAAATAAATCACAGTCACAAGGGTGAGAAAAGAGCACATGGAGCTCCATGCAGGAGTAGAACATCAAAAAAGAAAGAAAATCTCAGGATCAGAAAACAAGGGCTGTCAGAGTTTCTCTGTGGCTCTTCACACCTGTGAGATGCCCATTGCTGCTGATCCCAGAAGGTAACAGAAGGGGACATCAACTTGGGCTGCTTTTCCCCTGGCCACTTACGTGAGGAAACGTCTAATTGCTCAATACAGAGAAAAAAAAAGGTCTAAATAATCAGCCTACATGCATTACACCTGAAATGAGGCAAGGCTTGGTGGGAGAGCTAATGTCTTTTATTAGACCAATTGATAAAGTTGGAAAAATAGACAAGCTTTCAGGCACACGGAGAAGTCTGTCTTTATTTTTTTTTTTTTCCCAACTATATCAACTGGACTAATAAAAGATATTACCTCTCCTTACAAATGTTGTCTCATTTATAACCTTAGACCATCACCACTAAAGCTACAGCATGACTTTTACCTTAAACACACACAAAGCTCTTTGCAAAGCTGGGTATCTTAAATTCCTCTTTACACACAGCAAACTGAAGAAGTGCAGGGTCTAGGGATGGGATCTGGCAGGACACAGAAGGTTAGTAAGAGAGCTGGGCTAGAAATTGGCTCCTAATCCCTTTCCACCTATATCTGAATATAGAAGACTTATGCAGCACCATATCAAAGGCGTATTTTGTCTCTTGTTTTAATTTGGGGTTGCTAGAGATGGCTTCTGGATCTGAGGGGAGGTTATGTTTCAAAATAGCAGGGAAAAGTATTTTTGCAAGAAGCTGAACAGTAGTCTCAGATGAGACTGCCAGGAATAGTTAAGAATAAGATCACGATTTTATGAATTCAAAGGAAAATATATGCAGGATTTTTGTTCAGGTGTGAGAAATCTGCTGCTGATTTAATGAAACAAGAAAAGTTTAAAAAAAAAAAGGTGCAATTGCCTTAGTGAAATTATAGACTTACTGCACTGTTTTACTTTTCTAATCTTTGAAAGAGGATATTGAGCTTTGAACCTCAAATGAAAAAAAACCAGCAACCACTTTTTCTCTCTACTCTCTCAGTAGTTTATGTACAGAAATAGATACGTTTTTGTATCTGTGTGTGTACACTTTGTAGGTGGGGGTATTTCTGCTGCTGTCCACAGCTGTTTTTCTTTTTGAAAATATTTGGTCAGTATGGCTCCCTTTCCCCAAACATTGTTCAGGGAAAAGCTGAGAAAGGAGAGGAGAGATAGTTAATGCAGAGAATCGGAGCGGCAACTCACGATACGAATCGGTGAAGTACTCTCTACAGGGGTGACAGCCAGCAACAGCACAAGGGCAAAACGTAGTGCGGAGCCAAACCGAGGAAAGAGGAGTGTGAAGAGCAATGGTGAGAACTGAGGAAATAGGTCTGCGGTGGCACAGGTTGGCTATGGAAAATAAACAGCTCAAAAGGACAGGGAGGCTGAGAAGGACATGGTGGGAAACGGGCAGTGAGTCTGGAACACCACATGGGGAAGGGACAGATTGGAAGGTGGTCTGGAGGCAGGTTGGAACTTGTGGTCTACTTGCCCCTGCAACTAGGGGAGGAAGCTTGAGAGGAGAGGGGATGAGGAGTTCGTCTTGGAAGCAACCCAGACAGACAGAGACCAGGTGCAGCATTTGGAAAGCAAATACAGAGGCCAAGGGTGGAAAATCGAGGCTGGGGAGTGAGCTGCTCACCTGGCAGTCAGGGTGATGTCATTTGCAGGGTAGAACAGAGCAGGGGTACTAGGTTCACTGGTGGCTCAGCTATTTCTTTTTGATTAAGAAGCTATTGCAAGAAGTCCTGTCTCTGGATCAGCATAGAGGAGACAACAGGGGAATGACACACCTATTGTGCAACTCCTTTTACATATAAACGTGTAAAATCTAATTCTATCAGCACCTCTCTGGCCTTTTTCAATGAGCCAGTCAGTAACAAATGATCATTTAACAGCACAAAGCAGCCGTTATATGGGAGAACAGATTGAGGCTAATACAGCACACATTCACCTCCAAACAAGAACCCAACATTCCTTCTTCATTTTATTTTTTTTCCCCCATCTGCAAACACTGTCAGTAAAGCTGAGTAAATATATAAATAATTAAACAAACAAATACTTTCCCTGCTGCCCCCAGGCCTTTGAAACTGAGACTTAGTTGGATTTCAGGCAATCAAACAGCATCACGTTCACACACTCACTCTGCACACATGCTTCCTCTCCACCTTTGACAGAATATCATTGACTCAAGTGCACTGTGATGATTTCAAATAGACTTGGGTTAGATAATCGACTCAACACACACACATACACACATGCAGATTCTAGCTCCTCCATTTATTTCACAAAAGACATAAGCACAGATGGGATAGATACAGAAAAAAACTCCCTCCACATGCATTGCTATTGATGAACTAACTAAAACTGTAACAGAAATAATAAAAGTAAAAAACCAAAAAATAGGAGGGAGCCTGATACATTTGCTTGTCAAATATTCACTGTCGGAGATTATCTGAAACCTTCCTTTTAAGTGAAAAAGTTTCTAAATTAAATTTGTTGTGGTGGGATACTTGAGGTCACTGGAATCTTGTTTGTTTCCCACAGTAAGATACTTGTTGGGTAGCAGCAGTGAAAACTTCCTTTTGAACTACCTTGCTCTGCCAAAGTCAGGGACGTTCGCACCCCTGCTTAAGGATTCACATGGTGTCTGTCTGTTGTTTGTGAGGCTGGGTCAGAGTCTAACTATTGACTTCAGGGAGTGTTGGGTTCGTCCTCAGCAAATGGGAGATGACTGCCAATTCCACCTGCCCATACCGAGTGCAGGAGTACACTTATCTAGAGGCAACTTGCTCTTTTTACTGACCTGGTGAAAGCAGATGCCTTTAACTTGATCTAAATCATATCACAAACAATAGGTTTAGATCAGGCCCTTAAAGAAGAGAGGTGAGATGCAGCCCTTCGTCAAATCCTTGAGCTTTGCAGCTCCCTTAGTTGCCATAACAATGAAGAATATATATGTGATTCACTAAAAGAGGAAAAAGAAAATCAAGACCCTGAATCAGTGAATGATGATTTTACACAAGACAGAGAAATTATGAAGGTTGAATCCTACTCAGACAAATAAAATTGGCAAAATTGTCATTGACCCTCTCTTGGCAAAGCAGGGACAAATATGTATTTACAAGTGAAATGTGCAAAGCTAATTTTGCAGCTCTCCATTGCGTGTTTTTTGAAAGCTTTTTTTTTTCTGATCTGTACAGAAAGGGGCTCTGATGTAACACATTTGTCATCACAGATGCACTACAGCTTTTACTGAGAAAAAATAAATGTCAAATTTACGCCATTAACTTCTCCCTTTCAAAAAAAACCCCCAAACTTAAAATAAAATAAAATCCAACTGGCCTAATAATGCAGATAGGGAAATGAAAGATCAATAGCACACTGGAGCCAATGGGAATCTTTCCATTGATTCAACAGGTTTCAGATCAGGCCTGAAGGCACCAAGCTTAAGTGACTCCGTCAGAGAGTGTTGGTGAGTAATTATCCACATTGTGATTAGAATCCAGCCATCCTCACTGCCCACCTTCACCCACCAGATAATGCCCTTCCTCTGAACGAAGCTGCAGGCACAGGCAGCAATTTTAAAAGGGGCAGCTCTGAGGTGTACTAACCCCTGTCAAATAATTCAGAATAACAATGCTTGCTTTTCTTGCTTATTTATTACATTGAATAATCTGTGTTAAATTTTGTTAAATAGTAGTAGAATGTTGTTTCTAGTGTTTCTATGGATTGGCTTGCTGGGTTTTTTTTCCTTCTCTGTTAAGGACTAAACTTGGAGTTAAATAATTTGTAAAATACTTTTTTCTTTGATATCAAAATTGGCTGGATCCATACTTTTGCAAATAAACATGCAGCAATGTAATGCTTTTAAACACTTTGCCAAAGGATTTTGTTGATTTTCTTGCCCGTTCCTCACTTCTACTCCTACTTTTCTCATTTACTGCCAGTATCTTGAATGAGATTTTTTTTAGCTTGAAAGAAAAGAAAAAAAATCTATAGTAAAAAAAAAAAAGATAGGAAAAAGGAAAACAACGCAAAAAAATGACCACATTTGCTCCAAATGCACAAGGCAGAACAAAACCCGCAGGATAGAATAACCGAATAACAATATATCTTTATAAAAGAGGGTGAAAAATTGCATCCTCATCTATATATTGTTGAACATGAAATGTGAACAAATAAATTGCTTTTAAAAGCAATTAAATGTTCACAAAAGAAAAACACTTGCCCTGTAAACTGAGAGAAGGCATAATGAAATGCAAACCGTCTTGAAACTACCATAAGGAGACTGGAATGAGACACTTCAAGCTGAATAGTATAGCGAAAAAAGTGAACTAGCGTACATAGATAAGGCAGGCTATTGCTGAAGAGGGAGTAGTTAGGAAATTCAGAAGCAAGCAGGTCTGTGTATCTGAGTTTAGATGAGCAACAACCTTAAGGCAGCCACATTGCATATTATCAGTTGTTCCTGCCTCGAGAAGCGAAACCTTGCAGAACTACCCATAACTTAGAGCCCAATCCAAACTCTGCTGCAGGCAAGAGGAATTTTCCTGAAGATTGCAGCAGGTTTTGGAGCAGTTCTATAGCTACTCTGTAAAGTCCTTTCCCATCACTTATAGTTTACACCTATCACAGAATATATATTACGTCCACCCTGGTTTTCCTTCCATTTTTTAAATGCCATTAAAGATATATAAAAAAAATTAAAAATAAAGCCATTTCATTGTGCTGTTATGCTTAAAAAGAGGTTTCTGGGGTTAATCCCGTTCTGAATGGGGGCTGAGCTGACTGACCAAAATGATCTTGGCTGCTCTGAGTTTCTCAGGTCCCTCACTTCTCTGTAGATGCCAGGCAAAAACCTGATGGTAGAGAAATAGATATTTTGGTTTTGTCTGGGTAAAATAGTGGACAAGAGATGAAGCCTTGCCTTGAAGGGGCAAGAAAACTGAGTTTTCTCTGGGTTAGCTTTCAAAGAGGAGCAAGCCACCTCAATCTAGTCAGCTGAGGTATCTTACTTACTCCCCTCGACCCTTCCCTCATGCAACATTTCAAAGAAGTGCATCTTTACCATATATTATTAGAATCAATCAATATTATTAATATTACATGTGGATAATTCTGAAAAATCTTCGTAATTCTCCTCCCTGCCTGTTAACAGCAGGTACATTATACAGTCTCTGGTTAGATTGGTCAACCAGGCTATCAATAGTCTTAATAAGCAATATCTGTATTGTGACCTTTGCTCACAGAACTGAATCTCTCCTACAGGGCTGTCAGATTGCTTAAAGAAGTATTGATAAGCTCATTACTGTATTGCTACATATAATTTTAAGTGTTATTTTCACTCACCCTCAAGCATCTAGTAAGCTAATACTTTTTTTTTCCTCCTAAAGCATTGGCCCTTTTACAATTGATCAAATAGTGAATTAGAGCATTATAGAGAGGAAACATAATCAGGGGATTTCTACAAGCACACTGTGATATATCTTTTGATCTTCTGACAACCTTCATCCCTCTGGATCCTAGGAAAGAAGCACTGTTTTATAGAGATATTATTAGGCTGATGCTGCTGTATACATCTACCTGCAAGAAGCTACCGAATGTAACAAAGATATTTGTGTGTGTTTGCAGTGAGTGATGCATACTATGTGATGTGAATCTATCCTTAGGGACTCAAAAAGAGAAGAACTATGTGCAAATGTATGTCTATCTTCTCGATACATGCATGCATATACAGCCTTTATGTATTATATACACAGGTATTTGAATTAGAAACAGGCCAAATATACAGTCAGATTTCATCAGACCAACTCTGTCTGCAATTCTCCAGTTTTATTCTGTTTGAAGAAGCTTTATGTCCAGAGTTATCTGCCCTGGCACACTGGGAAGTCAGCTGGGTTGCCTCTAAAATATTTTGGAGACTCGGGCACAATGTACAAATAAACCAGACATGGATTAATTAAGTGTGACTGTATCATTAAATTAGTATAATGAACAAACAGCTATGTATCATATTAAACTCTGCGTATAATTCCAGGACTAGCCTGTGAAGTCACCTGCCATTCTCACGAAAGATTATGCTTCCTGTACTGTCTTTTAGAAAGGAATTATTTAGAGACATATATCAGCCTGTCTGTACTGAATGCATGTTTTTATTAATATGCACATATGATAAATTGTTCCATGTGCGTGTGATATATAGACGTGACAGGTGCACTTGTACCTCTCTGCATATGCAATTCTCATGTAAAAGTTAATTCTCGGCTGCACCTTTCATGCAACTCTGTCTTTTAATACTTTCCAGATTTAAATTTACCTCAGCAATATAAAGGGGAAAGAATAGCCTGCATTACCAGCTATATCTGCACTGAACCTTGGTCTTTCAAACTGCAGGCAACTTTCTTGAGGCAGTTGCTGGAAACTATATATCCCCGGAGGTGTCAACGTCACCAACAAATGAATCTATGAAATAGTTAATGTTAAACAATGATTGTCCATGTTCAACAAAGGAGAGAGAAATAAACAGATAAGGGTAACGTAGATCGAAATCTGCATGCCTCATTGGCTGAGCTGTCGGATATTTCTAATGCATCTGAATGGTTTGTTACTAAGAACCTGTTAAGTATCCTTAAACCTTTGATCTGTAGCCAGTCTTAACAAAGGTGACAATTAATTAAAGGAGAGTGCATTGCAATAAAGTTACATCGTGGTCAGTTTATATATACTGTCCAAAGCCGGTTCACAGAAGTCACTGTCAATTTAAGTCTTCTTGGAGTCCAGTTCATTATCAATTTTTCCCCCTTGCCTTGATCAATATTTTTGGCTGCTTCTGCTTGACAAACTTAACACAATGTCTATATCTATATGCCTTGACATTCATTTACATGGAATAGATGGCTGTATATGATTTATTTTTAGTTACTACGTATGGTCAGGTACTTTAGTTGAGAGGTTTAGAGCTCTCATCCATCTTTATTTTAAGAAGTGACAATAATAAGCCCTCTCTTCCTTCGAGGGGATGTCAGTTGGATATAATGAATGCACATTAAAAGCTGCATTCACCTATGTGTACATTCAGGCTGTGGCTCACAGTGAGAAAAGCAAACAAATGCAATATCTGTGGTGACATCCTGACTCCAGCCCACAACAAGCAATGCAGCACAGACAAAGTGATTCAATAGATCCTACGATCCCCAAAATGCGACAATACATCTTGAGGACTTACAGAGAGAGATGACCCTGTAATATATACCCTAGCTCAGTCATTGAAGCGACAGTGCAAGAAAAGCCATAACTTTAACTCACCAAGGTTATTATTTTTCCCTTTTTCCGCTGCAGATTTTAATACATAAGAGTCAGTGTGCCATGACAACCCTGTCTACAGTCATACGGGCATCAGTAGAACAGTTAAGTGAGTGAGAAATGTGGCAGGGGTCTGACTTGTGTCAGTTCCTCAGCTTTGTTTTAGTTTTTGTTTCACTTACAGAAGGAAAAATAAGTTAAGGGACAAGCCAGCAAACCTAGAAGCTGCTAGCAGTAAGTGCAAGTGTTGTGGTTTGCTGTGTAAATCCACAATCTGGAATTTTAAGGGGAATGTGAAACACTACGTGCAAGCCTGCACCAGGATTTCCAAATGTGAACCTACCAAAGTGATGGCTAAAATGTCACTGATTTCTGACCAGTAAGTCAGCAAAAAGTCTTCATTCCCTAAGTAAAGAAGATCATCCAGCCTCTTTGTTAAAGCTGTAATTCAGCTTAGCTTACTTAACTTGTCACCTCTTTAGTGCAAAACTCTTACGGGGCAGAAACCAGAAAACACTTGATGGAGAGGTCATGTTGAGCTCTGTAGCCTCCTGCTTGCATGGAATATTATTGTAAGGCTACAGCCAACACCTACATGAGTCTTTGGGCATCTGATGATTTTCCTTTATTTTAAAAACAGGTAACTGGCCCAACAGCCTAGATCATCTTCCTCACTTTTTCTCCCTTGGAACCATTACTGCCTGTCGCATAAACCCGCCTCAGTTCACACTTGATTGACGGGAGGGATGGTAACAGCTCCTTTAGTGTCGTTATGGTCTGTCGGGTCAGTGCGGCTGGTATGCACACGCACAGGGTATGCATGATAAAAACCACCCTGACATCTTGCCGAAAAATGTGGCTGTGTATTTCCAGCTCTTAAGGCTAGAGGAGGCCCTCCTCAGTCATCCAGCCCCTTCTGCCCCTTGCTCTTGACCACTGCGCACAGAGAGTCTTCTGCCTGCCCTCCTTGACAGTTGCAATCCACTTTTCAGTTGAGCACAAGACACTTTCTGCAATCTCACTCACTCTTTACCCAGGCAAAATTTCCAGATACTGTCTGACAACTTCCTTCAAAAGACTATTCCATCAGATGCTTGGCTTTTATTATACTATACAATTTGAATCCTCTGCTAAAGAAAGCCCTGTCTGTGACACTGGCCACTGGCCGATGCACAATACAGGACCAGACGAACCACACTTTTCATCCAAGGTGACAAGGATCCTCAATTTTTTCCCCTACCTCAATGCTGATGTTCCTGATCTCTTCTGGCTGAATACAGGGGAAGAAATAAAATAAAACAAAAACAAGCTTTCCCTGTTTCTGTTGTTATATTTCAGAAATGAGTGCGTTCCTAATTCACCTTTTAATTAAAATGTTGTTTTGGTCAAGTAAATACTATGAAATTTGGTTCTTGTTGTTTCATTTTTTCTCTAAGAAAAAAAGGAGTACTATTTTTTCCTTCCCTAAAATGCCCAAAGGCACCAGTATATGTAGATGTCGGGGGGGGGGGAATAATCACAATCCATGAATGTGCAGGAAATACAAGTTTAACCTGGAGAAAGGTAAGAAAAGAAACAAGAGCTTTAGAAATGCAAACTTTAATTTCCTTCTTTACTCCACATTATGTAACTTTAAAACAAATCTGTTCTTGTAAGGATGATTAGTTGATATGGTAGTGGGGCTAGCTGAAGAACAGCTTTCAGTGCAAAACTTAACAGCCAAGCGAGACATCCCAGAAAATTGGAGTTTGTATTGGAAATGCTGACACAACCGTAACAACAGCATCATAACTGGTTGCAGCTGCTTTTAGAAACCAGAATCCATGTCCAGACCCCTTGAAAAAAGAGTTAATATAGAGCCTTCTAATTTATGAAGCAATCTGGGCTATCAGTTTGACATTATCAAAACACATACACGCTCATCTGTAAAGGAAATTATAATGTACAGGGGGTTGCTTTTTTCCTCTCTCTTCCATCAAGCTATCCAATTGCTTTTTGATTGTTTTACAGGGTTGTTCTTTAGACCTAAGGCATAAAGCCTCTTCTGTTTTATTCCAGTTTATTTGTGCATTTACCTCCCTAAAACTTGTTTGGTTTACTACCATACTAAATGCTGTATGTGTTGCTTTCAGCCAAGCAAGCCTTATGTTTCAATTATGGAGGAGTTTATTCAGCACCTGTATTGCGTTGTGCTTCTTTTCAACTAAATTTCCATTTCCCAAAGGCTATATGCATGAGTGCGTGTGCATTCCTTTTTTTCTGTATGTATATGCACACACAAATCTATACATTTATACATATATACAAATAAATCATCTTAGTAGAATGCTCATTTTCATAGCACCTTTGAATTTCTGAGATATCTAAAACCTTCATAAACATCCTCAGACTTAACAAGGTTTTAATTTTTCTATCAACTCGCTTTGTAATCAAACAGATACAATATAATGAATGGAAGCCTTGTTTGCCTACCCCTGAGGTGTCTTAAATTTCAAAATTATTTATACTTTTGCAAAGGTAAAGCAGCAAAAGAACTAAACTATTATTTTCATACTGCATTTTTCTAACCGCATTGAATGTTTATTGAGTAAGGTTTGGGTCAGGTAGGAACACCATCCTTACCACAGGACTGCAGTGGTGGATTTCAGGAGATTTTGGGAGTTTTGTGCTTTTTTCCCCTCCTTAAATAAGGGATGGAACAATGTTGTAGCTCTTGGTCTATGGAAGACTCTTGCTTTGCCACTGCACACTATCTCCACTCTTTAAGTGCATTCACCCGCGTGTGTTTCAGTAAATCTCAGTTAATTGTGGAATGCTGATTTCTTCTGACTTCCTAAACAGAATATTATGGAGACCTGTATGTTTTAAATTAAAACACATTCCAGGCCATGGGTACAAGCAAGCTTTGATAGAAAAGGCTGTTTAAACCTATGGGGACAGTACTATATTTAGATTACATTAATTCATAAATATTATACTAAATACCATTTAAATTGGCCTTAAATGACTTCAAAGATAATGCATTATAATATGGCTGTCCTGAGAGCACTAACCTTTATGTCTCCCAGTAACTCAGCCTTTAAGCATACTCCGCTGCTGGATAAGAAGAGGGGAAGTTATGAATGAATGGCTTGCTAAATTGTTCAAGTGTGATTAGTTAACTCTGTGCGTGTGTGTGTGCGTGTGTGCGCGTGTGTGTGTGTGTGAGCGTGTGGGTGGGTCAGCTCAGCCCCAGTAGATTTCTACCCGTGGATCTCAGCACACAGCCTCTTCCCAACCCTAGAGCAAAGTACCACAGCAGGAGCCTGTTCCTGCCCTGTGAAGAGAGAAGTGAGGATGGGGAAAATACGCAGTATCTACACTTGTGCCATGAAAGCTTGCTTTCTTTGGGATCTGGCAAGCATTTCCCACCTTCTCACACAAGCTGCTTCCCCCGTACCCCTTTCTTTCTTTGCATGTCTGCAAGAGAATTGTGGTCCCCTGCCTGTTCCCTGATATCTGGCCTGGTATTAGCCAGGGATGGTGGTGAGAGAATATGGGACTTCACTTTCCTTTTGTGATACTTTCTTGAGAGGGGGGCATAGTCATGTACTTTATCTTCAGGTTCTTCATTTTCAGTTTCCTCTTGTTATACAGGAGCACCACAATAGTATCTTTACATAATATATTAAAAAATATACATCCTGTGCTTTCATTTCAATGGATTTACACCTGAAATTACTCTGGTTGCTACATTTTTACTTTAAGACAATTTGCATCTCTTCCGTCCTCCCAACACAAGCCCATCTTCTCCCCCTCCACACACAAGGTTTTCTCTCCTTTCGCTTAAATAAACTACAGCCCACTATTAACCCTTCAGGGTATACCACTGCCAGAGCCTCACCCCCTGGACTAGGAATGATATCACTGAGAGTGATGGATCAATTAATGTATAAGCATTATGCATCACTTGTAGAAAGCATCTTGGGGTTTCATATTGCCATCCTAGCCCTGAGAGCTAAGTTGGACTATCTTATACAGTTCTTCACTTATGCCTGCAAAGCAAAGCCAAAATAAGGAGATCTGTGTGAATACTATGCTTCACATGACTGCATTTAGAGAAGGGAAAAGAAAAAACATAGATTAAAAAAGAAATAAAATTAAATAAAATAATTAAAAGAGCCAAACACAATTCTCATCCTTCAAAGCCCCATCGTGCTTTTTGACTTAATAGTAATTAATCACTACTGGCAAGAAAGTAATTTTTTTCTAGGTAGCCAGAGGCACATTTTTATCAGGATTAGCTAATAAATCAGCGGCATCGCTAGAATGGAGTTCAAACTCTTCTTGGATGTACTAAATAAAACCGATCTCTGAAATGCTGGCAACTCATTGTCTATTGAAGCTTCACTCAAACACTAGCCTGCAAAATAACAATCATCATCATAATTTTTCCTTCCAAAGTCCAAAACTTCTAGGAGGTTAAAAATGAGTATTTCTTTCAAGATGAACTCATGCAATTTGGTTTGATGAGGTTACAAGATTTCCCACCTGGCTTTTTTTTAGGTTGCAGCTTTAGAACATAAATGAAGGGAAATGAAGTTAGTATCTTGCTTAATTCAAGAATATGTGTTAAACACATCCAAGCAAGATAAATGATCCCTCTCTCTCTCTCTCTCTCCCTCCCTCCCTCCCTGCCTTCCTGAGTTTGTCTCTGAATACAAGCATAGAGTAAAAGAAAAGCTGAATCAAAAGAAGAAGAATTCACGACTGTGAAGCAGAAATTAAAGTTAGTGTATAAACTGATT
Source organism: Clamator glandarius (assembly GCA_033459285.1). NCBI lineage: Eukaryota > Metazoa > Chordata > Aves > Cuculiformes > Cuculidae > Clamator > Clamator glandarius. The sequence goes on along the minus strand of JAUNZM010001037.1, from coordinate 208,724 downwards.
AATTAAAGGTTTAAGACAGAACACAACAATATAATAAAATCTCATCAATAAATCAAAATAACTGCCCTCCACCACAAAAAACCTTTTATCGAGGTGATAGCTCAAAGGTTTTCCCTATACTATATTGAGTGACTTTCTTCAATGTAGCTTTTATTGTTGCTATTTTTATTTTATAGAAAACTTAGATAATTTTTGCAAACACATGTATGCACACATGAGGTTAGTGGCTACTCTCACTATGCCTCATCTATTAGACGGAACCTCCCAGGACCTTTCTTTCCCTGAGCTTCTTATTATTGTCTTTATTGTTATTATTAATAATTATTGCAGTACGGATGTCATGTTTAAATGATGCCCATCAGACCTTGACGTGGCTTATAGGAAGCTAGTCTGAAAAGAAAGCAAGGTTTGAAAGGGCTACACTGATCATTGTAAATATGAGAAGGGTGTTTGGAGCGACCGGCAAGAAAGGACGGAAGAAATATATTCTAACTTGGACTGAGTCCCCAGTCCATGAGCCCCAAACATTTTCTCTAGCCTGCACAAAACTAGTACTTTGCACTGTCAGAGTACATTTTCATTCACATTTCTTGAGGATGGAAGAAAGGAAGGGAGTGAGTGGGAAGCGGGAAGAGATGCCTGCTAAACATGCTGTTAAGTTTAAGATTTACAACTCGCCAAGGCATCTGGAAAGCTGGGAAGCCGGTAATGCCATTACCAGTGACTCTCCCTGCTAAGAGTCCACTAATCTGGAGTAAATGCTGCTTCTGAACATCTCCTGTAACAGATGCAACTTCCACTTCCCTCACAGTCCCCTGAAAACCCTTTCTCTTCCTGCACTAGATCTGGAGTCACACCCCAATCACTTCTGACTAGATCTTTTCATTTTTCTTTATTTTTTTTTTAAGAAGTACACATCTAAAGAAATAAACACACAGTCACAGGTATTACAGAACCTGAGTTAATAAAGTGGTTCACTTTGCTCCTGGATCTCTCCTGCTCCTAAGAGAGGCTATCATGCAAATTATCAACTTCTCTACGAGTCCTACTTTCCTACCCAAGGATCCTAACATCTCTACCTCACTATATACACCCTTCCCCACCCCCAAAATGTAGCATCATCTAATCTGAAATGCACCTCCAGAGAGCCTAAGCTAAGCAGGGAAAGGAGCGGGCAGAGTTGGAGTGAGCGAGGCATCACACAGGGAGTATGTCTCCACTGCCTTTAAAGAAAATCTGAAAAGTTCCCAGGATGGACTTTGAGCACATTAAAGTACTGCTTGGAATATGCCTGCTTGGAGACTTCTCCTTACTGGAACTAAACTGCCATCCATCTCTCCTGGCTTGCCCAAAACGCACACACACACATGTTGTGATTTTGTACACTCATCCCCTGCCCCGCTTGAGATAAATAGCCTTTTTTATTGTTGTTTATATCCCTGTTCCCACTCTGAACAAAATAAAAATGAAATACTCCCCAGGAGAAACTCACTCTCCTCTGCCTCTGGCTGTGGAGTGGGCTACAAATAATAACAGTAACAGCGATAAAATTAAAAAATAAGGGGGGGGAAGAAAAAAAAAAAGAAAAAAAAAAAGGAAAGGAAAAGAAAAGAAAAGAAAAGGTACTGTTGCCTCATACACAACAGTTGTAAAATAGAGGCTTCCCAGCTCCGCGCAGACACGCGGACAGACAGACGGACACACGGACACCCCTGGGTGGGTGGAAGATGCGCTGCTCCCGCAGACAAACGCGGAGCCCCCGTCCCCCGTTTCAGCACCACGGCGAGCGGACAGCTGCCTGCCCGGCTCCGCCGTGCGCCTGGACGCCCCGGCAAGTGCCCGCATCTCACCCCCCAAAGAGCGGGGAGGGATATAAAAATACTGATAAATACATCGAACCGAGCTGACTCCCTTCCTCGCCTCTTTCTCTTCTCTTTCCAGGAGAGTCTATTATTTCTTTCCCTGCCCCCCCAGACTGCCGCCTCTGCCCCGGGGCCAGCCAAAAATGAAATAAAATGAAATGAAATCGAAAGGAAAGAGAGAAAAGAGAGACCCCGAGAGGGAGCGGGAGCTTGCCTTCCTCTCCCGATCTCTCCCGGGAAAGTTCAGGAGGTAACTCACCTTTGTGCATGCCAGTGAACCTGTCCTTCAGCACCGTCAGTTCATAGATCTTCCCGAACTCCTCGAAGAGCGGTTTGAGGTCTTTCTCGTCCAGGTTACGGGGGATCTGCCCAATAAAGAGCTTAATGGCATCGTGGTCCTTCATTGGGATGGTGGATGGGTTTCCGGGACTATGGTTTAATCCGTTCATATGCCCGTTGGTGCTGGGGTTGCTGTGATTGCTACTCAGGCTGGTATTGTCTGGTTGTCCGTTTGCTAACGTGGCCATCTTTATATACATAGAGAAAATCTTCTTTCCTTTTTTTCCCCCTCTTCTTTTCTCTCTCCCTCCCTCTCTCCCTCTCTCTCTCTCTCTCCCCCTCTCTCTCGCTCTCTCGCTCCCTCTCCCTCTTTCACACACACACACACACACACACTCACACACACACACACTCCTCCCTCTCCGTGTCTCTCTCTCTCTCTCTCTCTCTGGGTCTGATCTGATTTTTTTTTTTTTTTTTTTTTTTTTACATTGAAGATCTGTGTCCTTTCCGTTTAAACAGGCTGGATCGGTTCAAATTCCCAGCCAGACTAGGGGGTGGGGTGTGAGTGTGTGGATGTGTGTGTGTGCGGGGAAGGGAGCCTGGGGGGTGGGGGATTGCTTTTGCCTCTACTCTGGCTAAACCCCCTCCTCCCATCCAACCACCCCCCTGTCTGCCTGCCCGGGAGAAGCTTAATGGTATCTTCCAACACAGCCCCTGGCTATAAATAGCACTAGGCGCATGGCTCTTTGAGAGACAGTCAATTTCTATTGTGCCAAGTGAGCAAAGGGGAACGGTTGCGTTTTTAGGACCAATGATGATGATTTTTTTTTTTTTTTTTCCTTTTCCTTTGCAAGCCCTCCGATCAATCGCTGTCTTTATAATTTCAGTGATCATCGGGAAATCTGCCTTTTTATTTGAAAGGGGGGAAAAAAACCCAAACCCAAGGTGTTCTGACTTCTTCCTATTATGACGATGTGTCTTATTTATTATTTACTCTTATTATGATTTCGCAATTGATAATAAACGCAGTTCAGATATGGACGAATCCTCGGGCTCAGAGGTTGCTTTTGCTGTTGTTGTTGTGGTTGTGATGTTACAAGCGCTCTACTATGTATGTTCTTGTAGCATTAAAAAAACTGCATGCTCTTTAAGCTCTTTTAAAAGAAATGATGCTGCTGCTGCTGACATCAAGCTAGGAAAGGTGCAAATTGTGTTATTGTAGCTCATTGAAGGGAGGCAAAAAATATCGAAATGGCTATTTTTAATTTTCATGCTGCTGATATTTATTTTACGTACAATCGGTGTGGGCGTTATCTCCTATGTGTGTGCGGGGTGTGTGTGTGTATTGGAAAGGGATTGAATAGATAAGATTTTCTTGCCCGACTTCCAAGCCATCAGGATATTCTGTCTGTCTCTGATGGAAACATAATTCGCATTTTGTAGCCATCAGGGCTCGGGACTCGCTTGTCCGAACAATGCTCTCCAGACAAAGTGTTCTGTATGGTGGAAATGAAATCAGCTCTCTCCCTCACAGCATCTGGGGTGGGGAGGGCAGGGGGGCTCGGATTAAGGGCACAACTCCTCCTTGTCCCCCAAATAATAATAATAACACTAATCCGGACGGTAACCAAACAAGGTGCTGAGAGCGATTTTTCTTTCTCTCTCCCCGCGGGGATGAAGCTGGGAGCGATCCCAGCAGGATACCTCGAGAGTTACCTGCCCCGAGCCCCCTCCCGGACCCGCATCCCCCCCGCATCCCTCCCTCCCGAGCCCCGGGCGCTCCCGCATCCCTCCCTCCCGGACCGGGGGCTCCGGGCTATTGTTCGCGGCTCCGCCGGCTGCTCCCCGCGGCGGAGGCGGCGGCTTCGTGGGGAGCGAGCTGGGAGCGGGACCCCCCCGGCCCCCCGTCTCCCGGGAGCTCAGGGAACACGTGTGGCTCCGGACGGGAGGGGCAGCCCAGGAGGAGGGAGGTGATCAGTTTAAATTTGCAGCGTTCCCGCATGCTTTATTGACCGGAATTTATTTTTATTTCTGTTTTAAAAACAAACAAGGAACGAAGCCACAACAGCCTGGTAGCAGTTATCACTTTATTCGCTTTTTTTTTTTTTCTTTTTTTTTTTTTTTTCGTTCTAACAACGGAGCAGCAAAGCAGTGTCCTGCCCCCACCCCCTGAAAACATCGTTTTTAAAGCACTGTACATCCATAAAGATATAAGTCTAAAAACGCATTTTATATATATATTTAAAAACTGACCCAATGCGGGTGCCTCAGATGTTGCACCTGCTCCTGGGAGTGCCGGTCCTCCCGTGCCTTCCACGAGCGCCCCTGCCAGGAAAGGAGCGCGGAGGGGCCCGATCCTGGATGGAGAAGTGGGGGGACAGGACGTTGCACCCTCCTCCGAGCGGCCGCCTGTGCCAAGAGCTGCGGGGCAGGGACGAGCCGCATCCCCTTCTCCCCTTCCCCTTCTCCCCTTCCCGCATCGCGGGGCCCCCGGCAGCCTCCGCTGCCTCTTCGGGCTCTTGGAGCATCTCTGGCCGCTGATGGGGAGGCAGCTGCTGCCAGACGGCTGATGCCGGGCTGGTGGCAGGCACAGCGCGTTGTCTGCCGTCTGACCAAGAATCCTATTTTGGGGGGTCTAAAGGGGGAGACCTGCCTGTCTACCCTTTCAGGGCACACACTTACAGCGTTTAAAGTCTAAAGATGCAGAGATCCAACAGCCCAGGAGCTGCGAGGAGGGTAAAACCCTCAAGACAGTCCATCTCCCAATTTCCCAGCCCCGTGACTCACCTGCTTTCAAATCCTGCTTTGTGCCTCGGACTGTGATAAAAGAATGACAACAACAACAAAACCCGCATGAAACAAAATCTTACGGCAACTCCCACCCTGAACCAGAACATTAAAAATCTTAATATCTGCTCTTTCTGAACCTTAAAACTGGACCCATGATAGAGCTAGGGAGACTCACTGAGATAATATTTGTTAAATCTTTTTTAAGGAGGGAATATCCACTATAGTGAAAAGTAAAACAGCATCCAGCACTGCTCCATCTCAGAGATAGCTTTGTTAACACCTTGTCCACGAGCAGGCCACTCTGCCTGCTTATCCCAAATGAAAGCCAATTAAAAGAACAGGGTGGTGAAAACAGTCATTTTGCTGCTCAGCAAGGGCGCCCCTTTTATAACAAGATATATTTTTTAAAACTTTGAGCTGGTCCACGCCCCGTTTTCACAGAACAGTAAGTATAGTCATTTAGAAATGGATGCTGTTCAAGTACAGCCCCCTGGTGCACAGGCACAGCTGCGAGGGGTGGCAGGATGAAATAATATGGACACAAATACTGCTACAAGGGCTCTGAGATGAACACAGCTGCTGCTGTGGATGGAAATAAGCTATACCCCATAAGCACCTTTACACATGTACAATGGGCTGTACTGGATTTTAAACAGATACGGGCAAAGGAGGAGTGAAATCGTTATCTATAAACCAGCCTTTGCTGAACTGTTCCCAAGTGAGAAATGTTCCCAGTGTAATCACAGTGGGTCCAGTTCAGCAACCCATAAGCAGGAGAGTCCACAGGAATTTTGTAAGAATAAGGTCTTTTGCAACACACTTCAGTGTCTCACAAGGAGTAAAAATTATTTGTCTTCTTTGAACCAAAATAAAGCACTTTTAGTTTTTTCCTTTTTTTTTATTCCTTACCTCCACCACTCCATGTATACTTGCAGGAAAAAAAAAAAAAAAAAAAACAAGCAGCCCCTTTCCAAGCCCATTTACAGCCCCATTTCCTCCATCTCCTTACTCTGGTTATTGTCTCTTTTTTTTTGGGAACACAAACACTATTTATTTTGGGGTTAGATTACCAGCAATTTTCACCTCCTCAGAAGAAATGCTGCCCTGAATTAACACAGCTGGAAAAATTCACTGACACTGATAGGCTAGGAGCAGAGAGATGCAGCCGGACCAGCCACAGGTGCACACACACCTCGTGTAAGAAAGTGTTCACAGCACCAGGCTTTGGCTTCTAATGTGCCTTTCAAAGGGCTTGATTGATTGCTGTTAATCCTGTGAACAACTTCGGTGTTGTTAACAGGGATGCTCGCATTAGTAAAGGTACTTCCATTAGTATGCTCCTCGTACCCATGACGTCAATAGACAGTTTTCCAATGACTTCCAGGAGGGCTGGATCAGGCCCTTGCTAGCAGCAATTTTTTAATGAACACCGTTTTGTGCAGGGAAAGGGGGCACAGTGATACGTCAGTCCTGAATATCTCCATTCTCCAGGAAAAGGGTGAGTAAAGAAGAAAGGCAGGAAAAGGCCGAAAGGTTGCTGGAGGGGGATTCTTCTACTGAACTTCAAAACCCTAGACCCATAGCACCCAGAACCAGCATTCACCGACTTAGACACAATAAATTACAGGCAACTTCTCTTCAAAATAAATAAACAAGCGAATTTTATTTTTAAATAGGTAAAATAAAACACAAGTGAATTTTGTTCATGACAAATAAGCAATGTGTGTGCATTTTGGTTTTACGTAGCAATTTTTCCTTCTTTAGATGTGTATACCCAAGTCAGACCATATATTCCCAGATTCTCTCCTTATTTTTTTTTTATTGAGATTTCCCCCCCAAAAACTGAGACTATTAATAGCAAAAAAACCGCATTCTAACCACAACTCAGAGACGCAGCTTTCAGCTGCTATTAAAGGGCCCAATCCTGCCAAGTCTTCTGACTCAACTGAAATTGTTTACTTCAGCTTGTTAGGCTTTCTAGAGAGGGCTGACAGAATCAGGGCCTATTAGCTACATAATCAAATAAAATAATGGAGACCTGCATGTGGGCCTCTTATACATCTAACAGAAGGAGACACACCATCATGCGCTACACTTCACGTGAGAACCTAAGCATCAGGGTATGGGCCCGATCCTGAAAACCTTTATCTGGATTGTTGTTAATCAGTCCTCTGTGGTCAGAGGGATTATTCATCTGAGGAAGGATTACTCGTATGAACATTTGCACGATTGGTCCCTGAATTAATGCATGAATCAGTGTGGGTTGGGTTTTTATTTCTCCTTTTTTTTTTTTTTTTTTTTTTCTTTTTTTCCTGCCTTACTTAGAATCAAGAAGGTTGATTGAGGAGAAAAATGAAAAACTGTTTGCATCCAAAGGAGCTTAGTATGGGATTGTAGTCAATACAGGTAACAAAAGGTATCAGTGTAATAAAAAGGGAGCTTTGTTTATGGAGGCCTTTTGTTATTAAAGTAGCACTGGTGAGTTGCAGGTAGTAAAGTGAAGGCTGCAGAGAACCTGGGGGTTAATAGGGAACAGAAAAACAGAAGAGAGCTTATATGCATGTGTTTGCAGGTGTGTTTAGACACAGGATTTGTGCAAACACATACATACACATCATTACACTCCATCCAATGTATTCTTCTATTTAAACAGAACTCTCCAGAATATTCCTATTACCCATACTGTGAACACTGTAAACATGTTGTATTAATCCTTTGAAAAGAATATCAAGTTTATTATCTCCCCATCCTTTTTCATAATATCTATGTACCTGTACATAATGAGTACCGAAAGCAGGCAAGCTTGTAAGGACGATAATGCTTCATGTTAATATGATCCTTTTCATCATCAAATCATTGTGCAATCATTAACAAATTAATGCACACAGCGCCCCTGTGAGGAAGGGAGATTTCAGTTTAATAGAATCTGGTAGCACCACTAGTTACAATGATTGCCTGAAAATTTCTATAATAAAATCCTGTTCAGCTTTGATAAACTGCACGTGTTCTGGCTGAAATTCTTTAAGCTGGATGCCTGCATTCAGTTCAAATTCTTTAATTATTTCTGGAAAATTTCAGCCAGGAATACTTGTCCCTGAGAACAACCCAGAGGAGAGCTGGGCTGGTTTGAACTAAGTCAAATGAGATGCTTTGTAAAGCTTTCCTGTCCCCATGCTTTCCAGCATGATACTAAGAGCTGACAGGAGGTGAAGCTCTTTCTCAAGTCTTTTTACTGTCTTGGGGAAAAACTGCCCCAAAGTGGCCAATTAAAAGCCTTGGGAAAAAAGCAGTTCTCACATGCTCACCAGAGATGCAGATTTCCAAAACCTGATTCCCCAGTGACTCAGCTCTCACTGGGTATGCTCCAGCAGAGACAAGAGTTATTCCTGTCATTGCAGCACCGGCTTGGGACAGGCCAGGAAAAACTGGATACTGGATAACTGAGACAAATGCAGGAACTCTGTCTTCCCTGTGCTTTTGGAGACTGACAGGGATATCCAACAGTGCAACTAGAGCAGGAACTAAGCAAAGACATCTTGGGTGGAAACAGGGAAGATAAAGGAGGTTGGGATGGATTGAGAAGAGACACAGATGGGAAACAGACTGGAGTTCAGACTCAAAGGCAGTGTCTGTACTACTGAGCAAACCAGGTCCAGAGCAGAGGCTTAAAAAAAATGATTAATTGCATTAAACATACCACTGTCTTTGGCTTGGGTTTGGCCCATGTCAGCCTCCCATCTGGTTGCAAGTTTGGAGGTCATCATAGACCACTAGGGTGCTTCCAACAGGCACTATAGACAAGGATATCTTGTGGTTTTTGGGAAAAGAGTGTTTAGCCATATAGGTGTATATTGTGGTGCCATTTGGACCTAGGGTTAAAGAATTCTCCAGTAATTTATTTGCATTGACCCATTTAGCCACAGAGAGCTTGCGAGGAAAGGTTGTGTTGAGATGTAGCAGCCTGCTTCTCAGTACCTGGGAAAATGGAGAGAAAGAGGAGGGGTGATAAATCTAATTGGAAACTGCCTGTGGTAGAATAACAGGCAAAAGGAAAGGATTAATATACCAAATGCAATGTAAGAAAATGTTTGAAAATAAACTGTGGAAAAGCATGCAGGTTCTGAGGGCTTGTAGGGTGGGCACACTCAGGGATGGGGCACTGGAAGGCTAAGGCAGGAAAAAGAGACAGATTTAGAAAGACCTAAAAAAATGAAAAAGAGGGAGGAATGTAAAGTGAGGAACTAGAAGGGGGAATACAAAGTGAGAAAGGGTGGATCTGAGGCATGGATGAGTTAAAAGAACAAGAAGTCTAGCCTGGAGGAAAATATTTACCTCACAATGCCCACTGTCCTGTGTGGTTGAGATGGGAGGCAAAATCATCCGGTCCTCTGTAGTCAACAAATGGCACTGCACATGCCATCTACTCTGTGAGTGATCATGTAATTAAAGGAGGAATTAGAATGCATCTGTACAACAAAGAAAAATCCAGGTTGTACACGTAACCTCAATTCTGGGGGCTCTTAATTTTTAAGTACTTGTCTCTGCAACCAGAATAATTTCCTTTTAATTAAGGCCTGTGTGTATGGTTCTGTGTGTGTATGTGCTTGCATATATGCATGTGCACATGTATATGTGCACATGAGTATGTGCATATGTGTATGTGTTCACAATTATATTTATTAATTAAGATGATATATGTGAGGCAAATAGCTGTAAGGAAAAATATTAACTAACTCACTCCAATTTTCCTTTTTTTTTGCCATCTCTAGTTTGAGATTTGGAGACTTCAATGTAATTGATGTTAAGGATGGAGTTTAAGCCATTTTTGGAGCTTTATCCTCTCAGAACTGTAGTTAAAGTCAGTGCATATTCTTTAAAATCAGGCCTAATTCTGAAAAGGACTTTAAGCAGTTAATTCATATTTGAGCACCCAGCTGCTTGCTGAACTTTAGAGAGAACCAAGCAGGGAGATTAGGTGTGTGACGTTAGCATCCAGTCAGTGGTCACTTTTCAAGTAGGGCTTTACTGCCTCAGAGGAAACAATAATAAAGTTAGTGCTCAGATTTAGAACATGCTGATACCCCATGGCATGTTTTACTTCTGTAGCTATGCCTACTCTCACTTTGAACAATGTAGTTGTAGGCACAGTCTCAATATTGGATTTGTTTGCATGAATTAATACTTGTTTTACAAAACCCATTCTTGCTCCTGTTTTATTCTCCAAGTAGCCAGGGGGAATGTCAGTCAGAGTCCAGCACCAAAGCTGCTGATTTCATGTGCTTCATTCTAATGCAGATGCATGGCAGATGACCAAGTGCTGACAGTATGTGTGTATGGAGGGTGTGTGTGCACACCTGTGAGTGTGTGCATCCAATCATACACACTTACAGAAGAACTGTAGATAAAGAGGTTACTCTATAGCCACGTGTGGAAAAAAAAAAAAGGTCCTCATAAGTTTTCTGCTAGGATTTTGTGATATCGTTCAAGAATTTTTTTTTCTTACTTTCTATTACCTTTCTCCATCTGTCTGTCCCTCTGCCTGTTTCACTGGCTCTCTATCTCTCTATCTATCTACAAGTCTTTCAGTTCTTTGCTGTCTAAGAGACTATATCCCTACCTGCATTATTTGTTACTGGAGTTGCAAATATGCTCAGTTTCCTTAATGGTCAATTTTCTAAATCCATCCAAGAGTTTATGAATGCAATAAACTTTAAATCTGGTCTTATACCTTTTTAGACTTCTATTTCTTATTATTTTTGTCTGCTTCTGTTCAGGATAGTAAATCACCTGTTCCAGGGGCTGCCTTCTAAAGGCCAGAAATGTAAATGGTAGCTGTAAAGGAAATAAACAAGGATATAGAAACTGTCCAGGGCTTCAACAGCAAAGGGAGCGACTACTTATGGTTCTAGTTAACTCTTTAGCAAACCCATATAATTTAGCTTATGGAATAAGCACAACAGATTGTCTGGCTGTTATGCATGCACACAAATGTATATTCTCTAGGAAAGCATAGGGTCTTGATCACATCAAAACAACTTTTCCACCTGGGAGCTGTTTTTATTTCATACTCCCTTCCAGTATCTCAGGAAAACTGTGTATTACACATACCCTCCCCATGTTCTTAAAGCAATAGTTAACATACGAGAGAAAGCATAATACAAGGATTCTGACTCCATTTTTTTTTCCCATTGACTGCAACAGCAAGGCAAGGAGGTCTTTTCCTGTATTTCCAGCTGGTGTGTTCGTGTGGGCCTGAAATTAGAACACAGAATTTTTCATCCTTTGTGCTTTCTGCATATATCCATTTAATTTAGGAGTCCCAGTTACCTCTGTAGATGATGCTGAATAATAGGTATTATTGAGGACTCTTCATCCCTCCAGATCTTTAGCTGAAGGGGAATTGGTAGATTTTAATTCAGAAAGCAGAAGTACTAGATCTCTAGGAGGCAGCAGATGAGAAAAATGCTTAGAGAAGGTCAAAAGAGGGATTGAAAAATGAGTAGAGAGAGAAATTGAGAGGGAATGCAGAGGTTAGGAGAAAACTGAAACTCAAGGAGAAGACAAGAAAAGGCAAAAGAGCTACAGTTTCCTGGAAGAACTAGAAATGTCTTTGTGAGGAAATAGGTTGGGAAATAGTGATCCAGAGGTTATCAGAAAAGAACAGTGTAGGCAAGGAAACTGAGGCCTTTCTGAGAAAGCAGTCAACAGGCAGCTAGGCAAACTAGGTACAACACCTTGGAGGGATAAAAACAGAGAGTCAAAGAGGCCAAGCATGGGGGGAAATGGCAAAAAAAATACATAGGCTCTTTCAGAGTCCGTAATGTAATCGGAGGTCTCTGAATCTTGCCATACTTCACAGACTTCTCATTCATCTAGAAGACTGACAAAAGGTTGCAGCTCCACCTGCAGTGGCTCCTCATGGAAACATTCTATCAGTATCAGCTATTAGGTTGTAATAGGAAATAATGCAATAAGTGTAAAGACATCATAGCCTTTGTGAATTTATCTCCACAAAAAAAAGTACATAAGATGAACAGAGAAATTTGTGCATGGATTTACATATATATTTTACCACTGAAACTTAGGACATAACAGTATTAGTTTCACATACAGTTGGAAGTCAGCTTTTTTTGTTTAAAAACAAATGTAAACTTCCTCCCACTGTACTGACTGGAAGATCTCCTGTCAATGCAAACAACAAGCCACCTCAAGCACATGGAAGATGTCAAATGAAATACTTATATCTGAAGTAGGATCCTCAGAAGACGCAGAATGAAAATGTAAGAGTTCCTGTTCTGTAGTTCTACTTCCATGTGTTGGCTTATACTGAAATTCTGCAGATGCATGGCCAGATAAGACCTAAAAGGAGACATAGAGGAGCTCTTCTAAGTACCATGTGGAAAGAATCAGACCTTGCTTTCCAGGGGCAATTGATTTTGAACAGAAAAAGCTAGTCTGTGCAGAGGAAAGAAAATATTATCTATCATCTTCTCCATTTTAACTGCAGAAAATGTCCGACTGACTGATCAAAGGGGTGAATGGTGCCTGCTTGCTTGCATTACAACTTGAACAGAACCAAGATTCCACAAAGTGGGACATTAAGGTGAGGCTATACTATTCTTCCATCAGAGAGAGAAATGAGTACGGAATATCAGTCTTGTGTGTCATTACTATTAACCTGTGAAATCAATGGGGAGAGAGGCTTCCTTGTGTTCTGAAAGAACCAGGATCTTACCATGGGGGAATTAGCAAATCTAAAGACTGTGTATGGTTGAAAAATGATATGTAATGAGATTATGCCTTTGTACATATCAACACATTTGGTGTCTTAGGGGTTCAGTTGTTATGAGATGAAACATTTTTAGCAAAGACATGTCTGTCTCTAGGTGATCTTTTTTGCATGTATGCAGCTGAGTCAGTTGAACTTCTGTTACTCTATGCAGCCTGTGAGCCTCATGCTTGAGCAAGCTTGCCCTACTATCATGGGATAAAATCAAGCTGTAGGAGCCTGAGAGCTTGGTTGTGTTCCACAGTCATCTCAAGAGGTCATATTAAGGCAAGAGACTTACTAGCAGCTTACGTGTTTCCATTACAGATACTGAACTGGTTTGGGTTTCAGGATACATAGGAATTTGTGGTTAACTAAAAATGTGGATACAGTTTTTGGTGACTGAATTCTGAATGGAATTTGCTTCCCAAGGGAGTAAGTACTGCTGCCCAAAGACTGCCAGTTCCCTCTGTCTTTGTCTCTCCTGAGCTTTACAGAAAACCTACAGCAGGTTTCACAGACCTTCTAGGTAAACCTCAGATTTTTAATCCGAAATCAAGAGCTCTTTCAAGAAAATTCAAGAATTCTGGCTCAATGTTTAGTATAGAATATGTTTGTCTATATAAAGTAAAGGTCTGCTCTTTCATGCCAAATAGTTTATTAAGAAAACTTACTGTTGTGCCATTTCTCTGTTCCATTTTTTATGAAAGTAAAAACTGCGTCAGGGGGTAAAGTTTGCCTAAGAGCATAAGACCCACAGCCAACATAGTCCCCAGCAGGCACCACAGTTTCAAAACACTAAGGTTGCTCTCAAGAGTTTCTAAGCATTGAGAGTTAAAAGAATTCTTTATTATTATCTCTCAAATATATACTTCAAACATATATATATAAATTTTTAAAGAACTCTTTCAGTTGTCATATTCCCTTTTCCTTCTTTCAAAGCACTCAACTTGTTCAGCATCAGATTATATACCAAATCATCTCCAGTTATCATATCTCATTGATTTTACTGTACTTGCCATAAAGTATATTGAAGGCTTGAAAATTAGAACTCAATAATGTCAGGTGAACTCAGGAGGGCAATGTGCCTTCTGATAAACCAATTCATCAGTTGAACAATCTCAACATGCTCCTAATATTGACCTTAATATTCTGGCACATCTCTGCCACATACAGCTTTCAACAACTTTATTTTCTATTGGGATATTAGCAGGATCATATTATTTTACTTAAGCTTGTGTAAACTGGAAGACACTCTGTTATCAATGGATTTACATGTGAATTGGGGCCAGACTGAGCAATATTAGTTCACAAACTTTATTAAATACAGTAAAGCTTTTAGACCCAACAGTGATTCTGTGTCCCTGAGCTCATATGAGGATGAGATTCAGCACCATATTAAGGGTCCTGTGCCATGATTTCCAAGGAAAGCAAAGTGAGACATGCAGGATGAATAAGAACTATTGTGTGGGGTTTTTTTCAGATCCCTCTGTTTTGGGCAGTCAGGGGATTAGAACAATGATGATTTAACACACACAGAAAACCCCATAGAGTTTTCCAGTTGCTTTGGTTATAGTTTAAATGTATGTTGGTGTAAACTGAAGCAAAAAGTACTCAGTAGACTTTCCAAGGTTCTCTGCATTTGCATTGTGTAGGAAGTGAGGCACGTGTATTTTAAGAACTGAGTTACAGTCCTGAGTCTAGGATATCACGCATCTCTTCTGACATCTAGTTCTCTAGTTGCACTCAGTAATGAACTCAGCACTAAAGTCATTTGGTGTTTCTAATAATGACAAATTTAGATTTTGGCTTTTACAAGACCCTAGAAAACAGGAGGTGGACCTCCAACTGAATCTTTGGATGGTATTTTCATTCCTCATTAGTCAAAACTAGCATGTGTTCATGATTTTGTCTACTTGACAGAGTGAAACATGGCAAGACTCACAACTACTCACTAACTCAAGTGAATTCCTACAACTAGGTGGGAGAATTTCAGTGCTAAGTTCATAAAAGTTAGATGAGTGTACAGAGGAAAGGTCACTGTTGTTCGTAATTCCATGTGACGCATTGCAGTTTCCCTGAACACAATAATTTCCTGGAAGATAATTTGCACAATGATAGACTAAGGTGCCTGGGAATCTTAACAACAATGAAACAACCTTCTGCAATATGACTCAATGTTTGTAGATACAATGAATGTGAAGAGCTGAATGTACTACTATTGTTGGCCCCAATGCAGTTTTTTGATTGGAGAGCAATCTAACATCCAATACACACTCAATTAGCCTAGGTCCAAAATGAAGGAAAATTTAAAAATGACCAATACAGTAAAAAATGCAGTGTGCAATATGAGGGCTTAGATGTGATAATGGCAGAAGTTTTAAAGAGGATGGCAGGTATGATGCTCTTGAAACTGCCCTCTCCGAGACTGTCCAAAGGGAAATTCAGCATCCCTTAGCAACAAGGAAACAGATGAATATAGAGTTAATAACATTCCCAAGGCCAGTATTCTCCTGCTGAAACAGATTCTAATATAGAAGGCTACATGCGATCTATTTTTGTGCCTACAATGACTGCTGTGTTTGCCTGAACTCCTGGCATCGCTCTCATTGTACTGTATGTAAAGCACTTTGGGACACATTGGCTATGAAAGGAAGTTCAATTTGTGAAACCAAATTCTTTTCTACCCTCAGTCATTGCATACTGAGCTGGGTCAGCTCTGCATTTGTTTCACTTATTTTTTTTATAATTTACAGGTCCTGCCTGCCTTCAGTGTTACCGAGGGAGCACACACATGATTTTACATAAGCCATGCAGACATTGTTTTATGCACAAAAATATATACATGCTTACACATACACATGCACATACAGACTCTGCAGAAATGATTCATAATGAAAAGCAAGTCAGAGAAAAAAATATCACCTCATGCGTTTCTCTACTTGAAATTTTCTATTGCTTTTCTGCTGAATGATGTTCCTGTAATATCTACATAATGAGTACCCTCTTTCTTCAGATAATTAAAGAGATGCTGCCCATATCCAGCTAAAATTATATATTTATATATTGCGATCTTCTATTAATAAACATGTGAGATTGTTGCAACTGAACAAAATCGCACAACTCTTCATTATTTCTCTCCACTTTATTATCTTTGTCCTTACGCATTTAGCACTGGCAAAACATGCCAGAGAAGCAGTCTCAGTAAAAGGACAAGGCAGTGCAGCTTGTTGTCTCACACCTGGAGTCTGATGATTTGGACTGACTCCTTGGTTCTGACGGCTTGTGCGGCTGTGGTCCACTCTCCTTTATGTGTCATGAGCACTGAAATGAGAATAGAGTTATCTACCCCTAACCTCACTCCAACACATAATCCTTCAAGGAAATTTAATGGAAAATTATTGTCTTTTTTAAGGCCCATGAAATATCAGTAATTGTATCCAGACAGTCATCTTATGCCCCACACACACAGTATGAAAAATCTTCTGATTGCAGTGGCTCGTTTTGAATTCCAGTTCTGTGGTCTTCCCTGTAACATTAGAATAGGAGGAAGTTATATTAGACTAACCACCAAAACTCCAAACCAAAGAACTCACTTGCATGAACTTGAAGAGGGCCTTGAAGGAATCTGATACAGGATAAAGTACCTATTGTTAAATTTTTGTTTTGTTTTGTTTTTCACAGCTCACCTTATTCCTATCCTTAAACCATTGCTGTTAAAAAAACAGTACCACCATAATGTATTGCACCTTTGAAAGAGGAAACAAGTAATATTCAACCCTCTAAAACAGTCCATAAGAAAGTAAACTTCTTTTTTCTCAACCTACAAAACAACAAACACATACGAAGCACATCTTGCAGCCTGTCATCTTCTCTGTGTCAACTAAGGAAGTTGATTCTAGCTTGCCCTTTCTCCAGACCCAGTGGACTCAGATGACCCACAAGGAAGTATTGGTTGTGCAGATCTGAAGAAGAAAGGTAGATTTCGCTTTTCAGGTTTCCCTTTAAAGGAATGCATGAATAGTGTTCTCATACATACAACCCTTACTTTCAGCATGGCTGTAGTCAAGAAAAAATGTGGATAATAGAGCATGGCCAGCTCAGGTTTAAGCAGTATGTCATTTACGTTTTTCCTCACAGCCTTGCCTCAAACCCAAGCAAAAAAACTGTTCCACTTTTTCCTTTCCGGCCCAACAGTCACTATTTCTTCTAATCTTCTTTCTCCCCTGCTAAGATGTATGTTGATTTTCTTTTGTTTTGGTTTGTATTTTTGTCTATTTGTTTGTTTTTTCTTTTCTTATTTCTCTGTTTTGCTAAATCTGTTTACAATCATTCCTTTTCCTCCCCTCTTCTTTAATATTGGGTCCAGTAGTTTGACTTTCTGAAGGCCTAGATGATATGCCTTGTTATATTGTTCTAGGTGATTTGGTGGCTGAAAGGCATTTCAACTCACATTTGACTTCCTCAGTAAATCCTGTTACCCCCACCAATTCGTCAGCCTTCTCAGTCACTATCATTATCATCTATATCCTATTTGTCCTAATGTAGTTATCTAGTCTTTTTATCAGCTTACCTTCCCAGTCACCACCCAAGAAAAACTCATTTGAATCCACTAGCAGGCAAAGGTGCTCCTGTCATCTTCGGATTGGATAATTCAAAAACTCAAAACACGTGACAAGGCAAAAATAAAACTTTGAAAACATCCAGACAAGAAACCTCAGGACAATGATTCCTTTCAGAGCCCAGGTAGGTTAAATGATTTCATGCAACCTAAGCAACAAGCAATCACCAGGGAATGAATGCTTAGAGATTTTGGTCCTTAACATCACGCTACATAGCCAACAAAATCCTGCACTGCTCCCACAACTGGCAGCAGTATAGTTCTGCACTTGCCCACTTCCTAGTTTCTCCCAGACTCTTCCAGGTACTCACTGATGAAAAACATTCTCTTGGCAGAGAGCATTTTGGCAAACTACACACTGCATCCGTGCTTCCCATGAATAATACAAGGTTTCTCATCCACCCTCATTCACTGTTATGTGCCTGGACAGAAATTTTGAACTCAGCTGTTGCTTCTGGTTATCTAAAAGGAACATCTGAAAAAGTTTGGATTCCGCTTGCCTCCTTTCACATGCCAGGTCCTTTGGAAAATCTCCTCAGCAGTTCTCTGTAGAATCAATAGCCCCAAAGTCCTAGATGGCAGTACAATGTTAGACGTGTCTTTCTCTGATGAGATGTAAAGCTGTGGTCCTAAAGGCCAGAGATTGTTGAGGACAGTGTCTGTTTAACAACAGCTAACAACCATGCAAGGTTTAGAACTGGAAATGAAGGAAAAATCTCTCCTTCACTGATAATGGAGAGTCAATACACAGAGTGTCAATGTGATTATTCTGTTTGGACTTTGTGTAGGAAAGCCTGTGGGATCTTCAATAACTATCAGCAGGCAGGACGTGATTTGATACGTACTTTGAAGGAAGGCATCTGCAAGATCACAATATCCTTCATGACCTCAGGATAGCCCTGCTCAGTAACCTGCATAAAATGGAAAAGTGAAGAGGTCTTTTACTGACTCATTCACATTTCCTGAGTCACTTGGATTTCTCTTGCAGATCTTCAACTAGGAATTATTCTAAAGTTGCATTACTGGCAATGCCATAATTTAAACTGAGTTGTGATAGCTTATAATGTAAATTTTCAATTTTTGGCTCAAATTCATCAAAATTTTCTAGCATTTTTTTTCTCTTTCATATTAAAATAGACCACTGCTTTTACTGAGAAAACTTTTAAAGACAAGTTATCTAAAAATGTGCTAGTATTTATTTTTTGATTATTTTTCAGATATTATTTCAGCATCCCCATTAATTTAAGACAATCTCTTCACACTTCCTATTTCACTCTCTGACTCATCTTTAGGATTTCTCAGTCATCTACAGTGTAGTGGGAGTTGAAACAGTCAGCAGAAAAGTTGGGTTCTTGTCTCTTTTTTTTTTCCTAATGTCATAACTGATTTAAGATATGCCAAGGAAAATGCAGGACTTGATAAAGACGCATTTAAAAACAGTTGGTAATAAGCTAGAATGTGAAACTAAATGAGCATATCAAATTAATATTGTTTTTAAACCTTTGGCTGTTGTGGAGGCAACAAATTTTAACAACATAAGAGAGCACAATTCCACAGCTACAATGTAAAAGATGGAGACTCAATTTCCTCCTCAAGCATAAACTCTCTGTGTGACTGTTTCTGTTGCCCATCTGTCAGGGAAGAATTAAAACATCTCATTCCTTCACAGGAACATTGGTAGGATAAATACACTGAAGACCGGGAGGAACTCAGGTCCAGACTCAACCCACTTAACTCTGACACCTGTCTGAGGAAACCAAGAAGTTTAGTTATTCAAGGATATATAAAGTTGAGGCAGAAGGATGGACATCTGCAGAAGGCGATTCAGCCTACTGGAGTTGTGAGTCACCTTCAGGAAGCATTTATCATTTTCCACTGAACCCATAGCAACTATGTTTCTAGGGATGGGATAGAGTTGTCTGAACATGGGTATCCTGTCATCTCTTAGATTTTCTACCATAGTTAAGACGTGTACTTGGGGCAGATAGATATAACACAGGACTTCCAGGACAGTGGATCATCCCACATCTCTTTTCATGATGAAACAGCTGAATATTTCACAAAGTGTTTAACATGGTCAAATAAATTTGACCTCCAGGAAAACACCACTGAAACTCATTCAGGAGTTACGAAGGGAAACACTATTATATGTAGAAACACCCAGCTGAAGACTTCTGGCTACCTTGGATAATGTGTTGAGCTTTGATAGCACCTTTCGTGTTCCATTTTACCCCCTTCTTTCAGTTTTCAGTTTCACCTAAATCACTTATTAGCTGTCAGTTTAACTAGGAATAAGACAGCTAAATGATGAAATGGTTAACACTATGCTACATTACATTGTGTGTTTCAGGTTTTTTATGGGGCTTTACAGGAGGACATTTTTGAACTAATCTTGAAGAAAGTGTTTTCTATACCTCTGTTTTCAGAGCAGTGGGTGCTCTGCATGTGCACCAGCATAGCTTTTTCTCTAAGTAGGTTTTACTGTGCTGATGAAAGTATGGGATATCCTGCAGCTCTCTTGAGAAGCAGGAAGGAGATCATGTAGGAAGATCCCTGGAGAAACAGTGGAGGTGCTCCTTGCCATCACTTCCTGAGCATGTTATTCACTGTATTAGTTTTTCTCTGTGTGTATCTATGAAACTCATTGCTCTAGCCTCTGAACCATCTGAGGATGGTTGCAGGTCTTAAGAAATTTAAATTACCAGGTTAGTTGCTCTAAGATTTCTGTGAAGACAATGGCGAGAGACAGAAATTTCCAGACAGCAATTCAGATCTAAGGCTGAATTCCTGTCCTGACATTCTTTTTCCATCAGCCTAGAATACTTCTGTACCCAGCCTAGGTATCTCAGCTCAGTTGCAGCTGTGCAGTCCTCAGCAGCTTAAACAATTATACGTAGAAACACTAACAAATTCCTTCCTTGCCAGTAGAGATACAACCCTGATGTATAAAGTCATTCCTGCACCATATTATAGGTTTCTTTTCTCATCTCTCAGCTCCAGAGCCTTGACTCTGCCTTGCTTTATCTAAAAGATTATAAACTTTCTTCTCCATCCTCTTGATTATTCCTTCCAACCTTGCTAATAGATGACCAGCTTTCTACTGTACTGCAGCACAGCATATAATAACCTACAATTATTGTCCATTTAGGTTTTCCCCTGAGTCTGCTTTATTCTTGCCATCAGTGGACCTGTACACTGCTTTTCTGCTGATTTTACTACCAGATTCATTGCTGCTGAGAGGGAAAAAAAAAAAAAAAATCACTGATGATCTACAACCTGTTATATAATTTTCCCGTCTGTCGTTCTATTTTTTTTTTTTTCCAGATCCTTGGCCTACTGTAGAGGCTTTACGGAAATTGCTTTATAATAGGCCTTCCTCAGCTGTTACATCCTGTTCTGTACTGGAACACTCCTTAAATATTTTGCTGCTGCGTTCTGTATTCCAGTACAGCATTTACAGTTTACATGCCATTGGGGGCCAGTGTGCACAACAGCTCTACTGCTTTTTCACCTTCTTTGATGTGATTTCTCCTCACTCCTTCCTGCTCTGGACAGCCACAGCAGCTAGAATCCTAGCCTGGACATTACAATTTGTTGCCGTTCATTTTCATTAGGAGGTAGAAAACTATTACACCAGGTCTGAACTATTGCTTAGGATATGTGAATGAAACATACTCTGTCTACGGAGCACATATGTCCTGTCTTTTTTCTTGGTCCTGGTTTATGCTTTAGGTTTGGGATAGGTAAGCTAGTATACTTTTCATCCAGTGAAACTCTTGGACTGAAATGGAATTAAATTCTCAAGTCTTGTGACTTGTAAACTGAAGGGTTATAGGTGAGAATAAGATTTCTAAACAATTCAAAGAATCCAGGCTATGGTACATGTGGTACATTCTATGTGAATTTACAGAGGCACAATGTTGTAACACCTGTTTCTTTCGCGTGTTTTTAAAATTGTTTTAATATGCTGCTATTAATTATACCATCTCTGAATTTCTCCAAAGTCTGCTCTTGTAAACAATACAACTGGCACTCTGTACACTGTCAGGCAGGTCCACATGTATGCTGCTCAAAGGGTTAAATGTATATAGTTGCTCATATTAACAAAACTACGTCTGCTGCAAATCATTAATGTAAGTGTCTGTGTCTCCTTCTCTTATCTACCACAAACCACACTTATGCTTGGTTAACGGGCACGAGCATCCTTGCCTAAATCCTATCAGCTCAGAGGAGGCTTCACTGTTGAGTTGAGCAGAGGCAAGGAGTGAACTCCAATCTTTTGTTCACAGCCCTGCACTGCTGCTTCACCACCCTGCTACGTCTTAACCGCAGCCCATAAGCTTCCTAGGGGTTCTTGGACCTTCTCTCCAGGAGGCTGTTTGTGCTACCCTCTAGTGGCTGAAGCACAAAGAGAATAGCCAAATCAAGAGCATGCATCAATTTTTATGCAAAAGTGATCAGGGGTTTTTTTTGACAACATGAAATCTAAGCAAACCATTTTGGAAAATGGAAAAAAAAAATACCTGATGAATAAATCTGTTTAAAGTTAAAGGTTAAGAATAAAATGGAACTTCTAAAATATAAGTGTCTTCTAAATATATGTAATTTGCATAATACAAAACCTTGATGAAATGGAAGTTGATTTTCGAGCCTAGTCAGGGACTCAGAGTATTTTAAATATATCAGAGATTTCTTGTGTGAACAGAAGGCAATCTTTTGACGTTCCCACTCAACATCAGTAAAATATGACAAAAATACTGAGTTTCCCATACTATTTTTCTCTTATTGAGTACAAACTTTTGTGACAGCAGAAACTCTCCTACACTGTTCATACAGCTCAGTGAAATTCTTCTCTTGATTGAATCCAACCACAACATTGAAAGGAATAAAAAATATTTAATGAATTATAAGATTGCAGAAGATGAGTTAAGATGGAACTCAATGGTAGAGAACTGCTGATTGAAGACAGGTGTTTGAGAGTTCTTGGGGAGCATGAGACATGATTTCCAAAGTTGTTGAGCCATCTGAGGTGCTGGATACTATTGTGGGCCTCATGGAAAGCAAGTGAGAAAGTTCAAGGAAAGATAAGGAAGAATGAATGGACAACAGAGCTAACAGATCGCTGAAGAAAAGTGGGCAAAAGATGTGAGAAGCTGAGTGCTGCAGAGTCCCAATTTACAATCTGACTTAACATTTGTAAGAAAATAATCAAACACCTCCTGATATTCTTCTCTTTTTTAGTCCTCAGCAAGAATTACTTCAAACACCCATTTAGAAATGGGCCTTTTCTGACTCTGAGGAAGTCATAGATCTTTCTAGAGAAAATAGACTCAGTCAGAAACATTAAAAATGCTGGGGGACACAATCAGGAGAAACCATTTTCTTCCAGTCTTGCTTTTCAAACCACTGGAAACAACATTTGGCAAAAGACCTGTTTTGATCCCAAACTTGAAATGGGAATAGTATTTCTTCTTATAATGTTGTTGGGAGCTATGGAAGAAATGTTCCTACATGCTTCAAGTGTGAGGTGTCCCTGCTCATGATGAGGGGTTTGGAACTAGATGATCTTTATCATCCCTTCCAATCCAAACTATTCTATGGTTCTGTGCTATTTATGTCTGGGTTATGTTCTTCCCAAAAGGCTGAAAGCCCCTAAGCAAAGAGTTTCTGAAATTTTGGATTTCTCTGTGCATCTACAATGATGCACAGGATTAAGGAAGTTTAACAACTAGTTATTTGAATAGTCAGGTGGTTCTAGTTGCTTTCAAAACACAGGACTATTGACTTCCAATGACACTTGCTATCTCACTTGGGATAATGCCAAACTACTGTTTAAATAACAACAGACCAATTTAACACCATTAGTTAAACACTTTTTGCATAGCATGAGGAATCATCTGGTTTTATTACCTAGTAGCTCATAATCTTCTTGCAGCAAAGAGCCCAGGCAACTTTATTTCTTCTACTGGGCATGTGGAAGAGGGTTGCCATTTTCATTGCTCTGTGCTAGTGGAGACTTGTCTCCTATGGGGCTATTTTAGTCTCATAAAATAGTAACCCTTAATTTGAGGGGCTTGATGCAGTAGGCAGAAATCAAAGTAAGACTTACATTCATAAAAAACTCATGAGTTTGGCAAATAGAGGATAAGACGGCAGCTGAGAGTTTTGAATTGAAAGCTTAGTGGTTAGATCACGGTTGCTTAGTGTTTGCCTTCAAAGCTGTAGTCCCAGGAAGGAGGGCAGGCAACCTAGATTTTATGTGGAAGATCAGATTAACCCTGACATTTCTAGGTCAAGGGAAGAACTGAGGTCATGCCTTTCCCATGCCCACCAAAGTCACATCTGTGCTGATCAGAAGTGCTCATGGAAGTACTGATACAAAATTCAGGAAGGCAAATGGTGCTGCTAGTCTTTAAAATGCAACGTGTCAACAATTACTTATGTTTTCACTCACTACATCACTGTGTGTGTTCTACTCTGTCTCTCTAAAGCAATCTTATAAATCATTGAAGAGAACAGTTCTACTTTTGCCTCAAATATCCTAGCCTTGAAATCTTATAAATATGTTCCAAATTAGGCCTCCAGTTTACTAGATCATTTTATTACTTGAAACCAGCTGGGTTTTTTTGTTTGTTTTATTTTCCTTTTTGTTTCATTTTAGATTTTGGGATTTTTATTTTGGATTTATTTTGTTGCTGGTCCTTACTTTGAAGAACAATAGCTTGGAGGCAGAGCAGTCAAGTAACTAGATACAGATTGATACAGCACAGTCATCCTTTCTGGGATATATTTATCTCCTGGTTTTGTATGTTATAGAGAGCTCCTGTTTAAGAAGAAATAAAAAGTCGACTTTGCTTAAAAACATAGAATCATAGTATATAATCATAGAATCATCAGGTTGGAAAAGACCTCTTGGATAATCAAGTCCAACCATTACTATCTGCCACTAAACCATGGCCCTGAGCACCTCATCTACCCATCTTTTAAATACCTCCAGGGATGGTGACTCAACCACCTTCCTGGGCAGCCTGTTCCAGTGCCTGACAACCCTTTCAGTGACAAATTGTTTTCTGATATCCAGTCTGAACATCCCCGGTGCAGCTTGAGACCATTCCCCCTTGTCCTGTCCCCTGTCACTTGGGAGAAGAGGCCAGGTCCCTCCTCTCTACAACCTCCTTTCAGGTAGAGAGAGCACTATGCTCCTCCTCTTCTCTAAGGCTAAAGAACCCCAGTTCCTCAGCCTCTCCTCATAACACTTGCTCTCCAGCCCCTTCACCTCGTTGCTCTTCCCTGGACTCACTCCAGAACCTCAACATCCCTCTTGTGGTGAGGGGCCCAGAACTGAACACAGGATTCAAGGTGCAGTCTCACCAGTGCAGAGTACAGAGGGAGAATAACCTCCCTGGACCTGCTGTCCATGCTGTTTCTGACACAAACCAAGATGCCATTGGCCTTCTTGGCCACCCGGGCCACTGCTGGCTCATGTTCAGTCGCTGTCAACCAACACCCCCAGGTCCTTCTCCTCCTGGCAGCTTTCCAGCCAGACTTCTCCTAGTTTGTAGCACTGCAAAGGGTTGTTGTGCCCCAAGTGCAGGACCCGGCATTTGGCCTTGTTAAACCTCATGCCGTTGGTCTCAGCCCAGCAGTCCAGCCTGTTCAGATCCCTATGGAGACTCCCGACCCTCCAGCAGATCCACACTTCCACCCAGCTTGGTGTCATCTGCAAACTGGCTAAGGGAGCACTCGATGCCTTAATCCAGGTCATTGATAAAGACATTGAACAGGGCAGGACCCAGCACTGAGCCCTGAGGAACCCCACTTGTAACTATCCTCCAGCTGGAGTTAACTCCATTTCCCACCACCCTCTGGGCCCGGCCATCCAACCAGTTTTCCACCCAGGAGAGTGTGTGCCTGACAGTTTCTGTAGCAGAATGCTGTGAGAAACTGTGTCAAAGGCTTTACTGAAACCCAAGAAGACCATATCCACAGCCTTTCCCTCATGACATATGGATGCTGACTTGGGGTTAACCTGTAGTTAATGAAAAATCATTACATAATCTATTCTTTTTTCTTTCTAAGGTAGATTTTCTTCCTGTTTCAGGCCTGAGAGTTGTTCACCGTGTTTTAAAGAAGCTCCTGCAATGGAGATGTTACTTATTTTCCAAACAATTTACTCAGCTGCTTAAATATTCTCCATAAGAGAATATTTTATGTCTTTGCTGTAATTTAAGTCCATGCCTTCTTTTCCTATCCATAGTGACTTTGAAGAATATTTAATCACATTTGCCTTGGTGGCTCTTGAACTGAAGAACTACTACCTTGCTCCCCACTAGTTGTCTCTTCCCTAGACACATTGGATCAGTTCCTTTAATATTTCTTATAGAGGTAAATCAGATAAGTATAACTCAACCATGTAGTAACATATTTAAGCCCATGGCTCTGTTTTTAATATTCCATTATGGTTTTTTCTCACTCGGATCATATTTTTATTCATTCCCGTTTCACATATCAGTGAAAATAGCAATGGTTTTATATTTGGATTTGATTCTCTATGATTCTGTATGTCACTCTGCCATCTGACTGCCCTTTAGAGAAGACACTACAACATATGACATCTGTGGTGGTTATGGCTCTTTCTGTAACTCCAGTACTAGCAGATGTAAGGAGGTTAGGGGCTGTGATTTATCCTGTGTGTAAAAACTGTAAGTTTCAGCCCAGAGACTGTAGTTTTTCCATAACTGAACTACAGTCTAAGACCACAAGCTATGGCACCCAGTAAGTTCCATCTCTGCATCTCTGAAAAGCACTCAGCCCTACCAGTGGGCAAACACTTTATTTCTAGGACTTTAGGAGCAAAGAGCAACTACTGCCCTCTTTGCCATGTACAGATTAGACAAAACACCTTGTTCCACTCCCCTATGTGCTACCTGTATGACTGTATGTAACTCATATTTTTTTCTTTTGTCTAAGTTTCTTCTCTCTTGAACACGGGGAAAACGATTTCTCTACCTCATAAGGAAAAAAAGGATTTAAAACTGCATAATGGTAGTAAAAAAAATCATAATATGTGTAAGTGTTATTACAGCAAGAACAACCACTCTGTAACAACCTGTGATGCAGTGACACCTTTCAGATTATGCACAAAGATATAGACACACAAAAGCAAACAAATGCATTAAGACTGTCCTTTTTACTGTATAACTCATAAACAAATATATTTGCACCAGACACAGACCACCATATGTATAAAAAATACATGCCAGTTTACCTTAAATGACACTTTATATGCATATTAATTTTCCAATGAATTTATAAAGTATACATTTTTTATTTTGTAAAGAATATACTTAGGTATCCAAATCAGGATGAGAAATAAATTAAAACATAAGGTTCTTATTGTAGCACCACTTTAAATAACTTGACAACTAATGTGACTCATACATTTGTTTATTTTGTGGGCAACGTGGAAGTGTCAGTGCTTTCAATAGTTAGGATTTACAAACTATGTGATTTGTAAACTATACAAGTGATGGCAACTTCCAAATGTGAATGCTCTTTAAGTGGAGAATTTGGAATTTTTGCTAGTGCAGATAACAGTCCCAGATAACGGATTCATTCGATGTTGTGGGATCTTGTCACCTCTAAAAGTAGGTAATTTCCTCCCAGATAAGCATATCTGGAAAAAAAAAAAACCACAAGAAAACACCTACACACCCCCCACCCCTCCAAACCCCACCTTAAAGCACTAGCTTTTCTGGAGAACAAAACTAGAGAAACATATGTTTCTTGTCCTACCTACAAGATTCTGATAATATTTTGATAATTAAGCTCTAAATCTCTGATAAACTGCAGCAAAGATTCAGGGTCTCAGACAATGATCTTAGGTTTGTACATGTGTCCCTTGCTTTGATCAGGACTTGATTGATGTACAGGCCTCTAAAGTTCACAAGCACACTGAGCTCTGAGAGATATCTTAAATTTCAACTGCTAAATTCAATTGCAGCTCCAATTGCAGTTTAGCATTGTAGGCTGTGATACTTTCAGCATTTCAGTAACTGAATACAATCTCTGGTATCTCTACTTTCTCCTCTCCTCAGGTATTTTCTGCTGGAGCAGGTGAAGAATTTGATTGCTACAAGTGCCTCAAAGAGAAGATTTGGCTTAGGAATGGTGGAAGCAGCTCAGGAAAAGGAATTTTTAAGGAAGAAGGAAGAGAAGAGAAGGAGGAGAGAAAAGGGAAAAAGAAACTGAAATAAGATGCTGATGAGAGGAAAAGAAGTAAAATTAAAAATGGACTGGACAATTGAAGGAAAGAGGAAGATGGATCTAATTAAAAAAATCAAGGTATGAGACAAGAAGATAATAAAGGTCTGAAGGTTGATACTATGCTGAGGGTGGAAACCACTGCTGCCAGATATTTGCAAGGAGTGCGACTATTTTTATTGATGAAAATTCTAAGTCTTCAGTGACAAAAGAACTTACAAACGAGCTGGATTTTGAACATGCAAAATGCAGTATAAAGTGAGCCACGCTGACAGGTCATCTGCTGGCCATTTATACAGTACCTGTGATTTTAAATTTAAAAAACTGTGCCTTAAAAACTTTAAAACTGTGCCTCAGTTTCTCACTGTGTAAGTCATGCAGTCAGAACCCTGAAGAGCTATAAAGTCAATTCTATTCTACCTATGCACTAAAAAGGAAGGCATATTTAAAGAAAAATAAATAAAAGAAGGAATTTTTGTGGTTATTTTTCTCATAATTAAGATACCTTATGAAAACATTGATCTTCTAACTTTGTAATCAATAAAAATGTTTGATATATTTTTTTAAGTGTCCTGAGAGAAAATCTTACTGTTTAAAATACACCTCTGTCCTTCACAGATTTATTTTATTGTATAAAAGGCTTCAGTTTTCTGTTCTACCTTACATGCTGCTTGTTTTCACTAGAGTCGTGTGAGAAGAGCTAGAAGTAAAATCTAAGTCTGTGAAGCTTTTCCATGACAAGCTAGAAAGCTGCCAGCACCATGCTTCTGGATGCAATGGGAGTGGTGGTTTTTCTGAGATGAACATTTGCAATATCTAAACTCACTTCCCCAAGCAACCATCAGATGGTAGCAATGCTTGTTTGCTATCTATCTACCATGAACTAGATTCAAACTGGGATGCAGAAATCAAGGCCGTTATTGCCTGTCCCTGCAGCCACACGGTTGCCTTTTGAGAGTGCCCTGATTCTAGCATTTTGGAGGACACGAAAGCTGCAGATCTGAGTGTTAATGCTGAGATAGACACTATGTAAAGCAATCTGATCTTATATGCACAGAGATGTAGCCAATAGCCACATGCATGAAGGAACAAATGAAACCCAAGGGAAATGCAGATGTCCTGTCCCTGGTTTTGTTCTCTAGATTTTGGTTTGCTGCAAAGAAGAACTCTAAGGGGTGTGGAAATAAAAGTAGCAAGAAAATTAACGTGGGACCTTGAAAATAACTGTAGTAGAGACTCTCAGAGAAATCAATCCAATGTCACAGAAGGGTGATAGAGTGGACTCCTATAGCATGTAGGAGTCCTTGGTGAAGTGATAAAAAACTTTCTTATTGAAGGCCTGGCCTAAGGTCGCTGAAAACTGCTCTCTTCTATGGATACTGTTAGTCGAGTGTCTTCCTTGGTTCTGAGGACAGGATTCAATGCCCCTGAATTTAAATGTCAGTTAGACACCAAGGCCTGACTACCCACCTGCATTCCCTGTACAGCCTGTGGGGATACAGAGATCTCAAGAGAGAGAAAAAACTTCACCCAGGCTTAGGTTCCTGATTTAAGTTATGATAAAGCAACATGTGGAGGTGGCTAACCAGAAATGGATCTGCTAACCAGAAAAGTATCTTGTTTGACTCACTCAGATTTTGGCCCTAATTTTAAGTGATCGTGGTGGTATAAATAAATCCTAGTGAATGCCTTTGAAAGGCACAGCTCCCAATACTCATTCTGCTTTCTCATCTTAGCCAAAAAAATGAGAATAACTTTATAAAATACATGCACGTAATGTGCAGTCACAGAAAGCCTTAGCCATAATATTTAGTTTATTAACAATTTGAAATTGATTGATTCATTCCTAGGTGTTAAAATTACTGAGTTTATTTTGAGATATCAGTGCTATTGGGACCTCCTAAAGTTAGAAAGTATGTTTGTTCACTAGTGTTATTTTTCACCAGTCTTCTATCAAGTCCAGGATTGACTCTCTTATTGTGTGAAACTACTACTGTGAGATACCTGATCCAGCTGCCCTAAGAGATCTGGGCCTTTTTGGATTCACCTTGCTTTGATACCTGGTGTTCATGTGATGCTTTCTTTGGCAAAATGTCCCTTTTATTTCCCCTTCAGTCCCTGTCTCCTTCTTCTGCCAAAGTCTCCTACTCGGTCTTCCCACAGTGGCAGCTTCATTAACTACACTGGATGGACAATTGGGGCATCTTTACTCTTTGAAACAACTAATTCCCATCAGTAAATTACTAAACTGTAGCCCACTGTGAGATTTTATGACGGCAGGGGTACTATATTTAGTAAAAGTAGATTTGGCATGCCTGATTACCTGTTTAGCCATAGTGTCTCCTAGTAAGCTTCCAGGGAAGTGAGAATAATACTCCAGAACAAGTGCATTTTTTTCCTGTCAGCATAATCAGAGCTATATCGGCTTGGTTCCAAAGAGTCTTTTTTTTTTTTTTGTCCTGAGTCACTGACATTGGAATTTTTTTCCTTGGACTAGGCTTATACTTCTGGCATGCATAGCAAGTCTTGACAACTTCTTAAATATCAATTTGCATTTGCCTAGCATTTTTTAATAGGTCTTCAAAGTTTTTCTTATTTTTTTTTTTCAATTTTTAACTGGCCTTAATAGATCCCCAGAATTAGTTGCAGTATCTAGGTGCAGCAATGTACTCAGATACATGGAAAGAGATCTGAGCAGCTTACTTTTATTCTTCAGGCTTATCACTAGGCAGTTCACCCACTGTGGTCACCCTGGTGGTGTCTCCTCAGGACTGGCATATTATGCTGTTCCTCCCTGTAAGTGAGGTTTCTCTTTCAGAGCAATTACAGTATGAATTTTGTCAGGCATTTGTTTGTGTTAAATCAAAGAATATGCTCAGAGAAAAACTGTGCCTCTTTGCACTTCTTGTAGATGTTCCAGAAAGAGGGATAGAAATTTTAGCTGTCTATGAAATTTGATTTTAGATTTAAAATCATATCAAAAACTAAGAAAAATTGTTTTCAACACTGTAGTGTGAGGCCATGAGATGCTTATGTGTCATTTACTGTCAAGATGGAGAGTAACTGCCTCCTAGAAATAAGTACATATTGTTTAGTATATCAATATGCAAAAACTAATGCCTTATTCTCCCTTTAAGTGCATCAGTGCGATCAAACCTGTGCCATTCACCTTTGTTTTTCTCCATGCTTCTGTAAAATATCATTACTGATGCCCTCTCTGAGCAACTGCATTTTACCTTTACTGTAATAGCACCTTATGGCTGTGCCCTTTTCAATGAATGTGTTGTGTCTGCAGTTCTTTGCTGAGATTTGCATCACATTTGCATCCAGGGGGCTTCTCTGATTGGTTTGGATAGTTGCATTGGTAGCTACCTTCATATATTGCTCATCTGTGCATTTTCCCTTTCATTTGCACCAGGATAACTACTGATGACTTAGGTGATTGACCTAAGCACCATATTGAGTCAAATCAGATGTTTGGTTTTGTGATCATGGTCTTTTTAGGCTGCCCTAAATCCTTTAGTTACGGTGTTCGAGCGTCCCATCCCAGAACTATCACTATCAGCTATGTAAATCTCTCTTTGTACTTTGTTTGCAGGGAGTTAGGTCAAAGTGTTGGAACTAATGCAGTTGACAGAGTGTGGGATTGATGCTTGAGAAAGATATCCTGCATGTGTAGAGGTGTATGGCATTTCCTATAGATGCACATGCCAATGTTCTGACTTCTCAGACAGAAAATATTTAGCATTGACCATAATTGCTCTTATTTTTCTCCTTAAGGATAGCAAAAGACATATTCTTTTTACATCTCTGTTCATTTCAGAAGCACTTATAATCAGGAAACATTTCATTCTCTCCAATATTCCCACTTGGGCCTTTACTCATTTGAGAAGTCTCATGGCAATAAAATTACCTCAGCTTTCTTCTAGCCTGTTCTTCAGCAAAAAGCTCTGTATCCTGCGGCTTGTAGTGGCCATGAAGTTCAACTGCGTCCTAAGAAATTCTGTGTTCCTTCAAACACTTCCAAAGTTTTCTTTCTGTCCCTTCCTTCTGCCTTATATACACGTACATGATGAATTTAAAATCTTTTCGAATTTTATGCCAAAAAATCAGTAGTCTTTTTGTTGTTTTTTTTTGTTTTTCCCTGAGGATATGAAAATTGCCATGTATCAGTTCCTTTTGCTAAATGATAAATATTTTGCTTGTGTAAATTTATGGAAAGCAGAAAACTTTGAGAAAGGGAAAAAAACAATAATTACTTTTTACTGTTTGTTAGGTTTTGTTTTGTTGTATATTTTCTTTCCTTTTTTCTTTGTTACATGGTGGAAACCAACAAGTGTAACTCACACAATGATATATTGATAATAGGAAGTAAGAACATTGCAAGTCCTATTGGCTAGCTGCAAATATAAAATCTTGCTATTCTTCCCTCCCAACAATACAGGAATTCAGAAATACTAATTTAAACATTCACAAGATGCAAACTTAGTGATGACTCTGTGGCTTTATTGCAAAGTCTGAAGCTGGAATCTTTCCATAATTGATTTACCTGGCGTAAACACCTGCAGCTGAACCACAAGTCTGAAAGTGGAACCAGTCTTCGTGTGTCACTGATGATCCCAGATGCTGATGATTTGTTCTGTGCTTCTCCTCTTATGGCAGTGACAGGACTTATGACATGATATGGCTTTGAAAATCCCAGCTATACCTCTGAGCATGAGATGTTATGAGTCTAAGCAAACTTGTGGAAATTCTTTCGACTTGCAACAAGAATAACACCAGGTGATATATACGAGGGCCTCTATTTTAGCCATATTTTTCTGTTGTCGATAGAGCGATGACTAACATTTCTTTCTTGGTGGAGAACAAAATAACATGGATAAAACATAATGAAAAGCTAAATCAAAGGCATCTGTTGTTGCTGAAAGACAGCATTCATCAGGAAGGAAACACACTGGGAATCTGGGAGCTCTTGGATTTTGATGCCTTCAGTTTAATTGTCAAGAAACAATATGATATTTTTCTATATCTATAGAGTTTGCTTTCAAAATCGTCTTAGAAAAAAAAAGAAAAATGAAAGAAAAACTTTTTTAAAACTTTCTGGTCCCTGTGATAAAGGTCTCATTCAACATTCATTCAATTATCTGTTGTAAATGGGAGAATATTCTGTGATGCAAGTGGAGGGTTGATGCATGTATGAAGAGCCACTCTTCTTCCTTGAGACAATATACTTATATAAGTAAAGATGCAGAGCCATTGAAAGAGGTGATTCATGGTTGTAAGGAGTTGAGAGCTAGTCAGATTTTTTTTTTTCATTTAATAATGAAAAGACTGTAATATAGAAACTAAAAAGTTTACAAAAATGGTGGGCGTCTGTTCTCTTACAACTTAGAAGCACCCAGGACATTCTTCCTTGAGTAAAATAGCTCAGTTGTTTGCAAAGAAAGACAGAGAGAGACTGCTTCCTCTCCATTATAGGTAAGGTTAAACACCACTTTCAAAAGATAATGTATTTGGAGAGAGAAGAGAAATGTGGGAGCCACCGGGAGGGAAAAAAACGATGGGCAGAGAATATCCACTGTTATCAGCTAATCCAGAACATCTTATTGTCAGTCCTGCAAGTTTGTGGATTATTTTAAAGCTTATTTCACCATTATATTGGACATACATGATTTTAACTGAGAAAATTCTCAGATGCCTTGAACTGATTTTGTGGAAAACATGAGCAAACCTAAATAGCTACTTTATTATAGCTTATTGTGTAAGAGTTGGTTCATAATAAATCATTGTACTCTATAGAAACAAGCTTGAAACAAGTGCATAAATATTAAATAGCCTCAGGAATAAAGACATTTTTAGCAGAATTATTGAGTGTCGTTCTCCAAATCCATTGGGTAATCCAAAATCCCTGTAGTCATTTAAGGACCAACATGTACTTCCATTCATAGCAATGTAAATCCAGTGTAACTATGTTGAAGTCAATAGAGTTATTCAAAATTAACATAAAAAAATGAATAGAGTTTGGCCTATGAAATATAAACAACACAATTGCCTGAAATTCTATCCATTAGGATAATGGAATAAAAATTCTATATTTCTGCAGAAATAGGAATTAAAGTTATCTGTATTATGTGTGTTTAAATTTAGGCACAAAAAGATTGTACTTATTTCATTCATGTAATAAAGTTCTTATACCCTAATCAAAAACCTTGAAGCAGAAGTTATGCATTTGAAAAAAAAAATCTTATTGTACATTTTAATAATTCCAGCAGGAAAAGAAAAGGGAATATCTAGTTCTGGGGCTTTGGCAGAATAGAGATATTCAGACCAATTCTGTTGCTTGGAGGCCTCTGTTTTAGGAGGGAATGAAGGTAGAAAAATGAATCCTCTGATGCTCATGGTCCCTAGACTTCTCACCTCTCTAGGGATATTCCATTGAGGATGTCCATGTTGTGCCTTGGTTACCCAAATCCTAAATTACACTTGCAGAGATTCTCCTTGTCTCTACCTCCATAAACACAGCTGCTGATGTATACAACATGTAGGTAGAGGCAGGAGACAGGTGAGTCCATGAAAGATGCGTAAATTCAAGGCATCTATCTGCAATAACACCAGTCACATTAGAGTCCTTCTAGCACAAGGGAAGGGTCAGAGACCCGAGACTTTTTGTTGCAGCTCACAAGAATGCCTTTGTGACTCCCTAATAAGTAAAATGTTTTCTTTTCCTTAGAGCAGAGCTGACTGCTAAGCATGAGCAGAACACAGGTGGCAAGGTGTGATTGAGTATAAAGCTAACGGTTGGGGACTGTGACAGTGCAAAGGCATCTTGAGACCTAACTCCTGGTTGGCAAATCTGAGATCATTAATGTTTTTCTGCCACATTGTGGGTATGTGACAAGGAGCAATGAATTGATGAATGAAAGTGCTTTTTCAATGGTAGTATTGCAGTTCCTGCTGGAAGGTGGGCGAAAGGAAAGGAATGTACATGGAATCATTGATTGAGGTCCAAACAGGGAGCCAGCATCCTGTGGGTGGCTTCACAGAACACAGTAGACACCATTGCTGAAATCTCTCCTGTTTGGACACGATCGCAGTTACTCTCTGCCCTGCTTATCCATCAGCACCAGTCTCAGTTTCAACTACAGGGGACAACTTTGGGACATTGTGTCGTATATTTGAGTACTTGATTTATGAAACACAGCAAAGGCAAACTAAAGCTGGAACAGCTTGTCCATAGGAAAACTCCCTGTGCTTCAGATGGGAGACGTGTCTGTAAATGCAACCTCAAAACATTTATTATAAAACAGAACAATTTGTATTGTATTCAATAATGTTTTCAAAAGATTGTCAACCTCAGTCTGCAGGTACCTTTTCTTACAATATATAATCTATAGCACTCATTTTTCTCCCCCTCAATAACCATATAACAGAGATATGCATTACAGAAAATGTGTATAGGTTTGCTTCTATTATAGTCATGATCAAAAGGCTATGATATATTGAAATATTTGCTTTGTACAAATACATCTGTTATCAGAGGGTTCCTTAACATAAATGGTGTATTTTCTATAATGTGCTCCATCTAATGAATGGTTTGGCGAAGGCATGAGAACAGAGCTGTGTGGGGAGAATGCAGTAATTTCTCTTTAACATGCAGGAATTCTGAATACAAGTAAATGCATGCCAAATTTTATTGCTTCTAAATCTGAATAATTGTATTTCTGAGCTGTGCATCTGGGTAGATAATAAAGCCACAAAACAATTTAATGAAACATATAAAAAATCAAATGACATCACTAAATATTATAATATGCAGAAAATATATTTTGCATATTGTCACCTAATCTTTCATCCACATAGTAACAAATAATGCAACAATAATTGAAATTCTTATTATCCATCTAAGTAAATTGAGACCAAATTTACCTTGTTTCCCTTTCTTTGTGTGTGTGTGCGTGAACATAAAAGTGAGATTGATATTATTGCTTTATGTTTATGGTACGTTTTTCCCATAATAACTAAGGTGACCAACATAAGTCTTTTTTTCTATTCAAATCAGTCCTCAACTCATATTGTGATTATGTTACGTAGCCAAATACTTATAAGAGGTAAGACTTGAATATGTGGCTTTCATTGTTCCCTTTCTTTGGTGCACAGTTCTGCAGGAATTCTGTATGGTGTTCTGCTGGAATGCCATGAAGAAAGTAGGGGTCCACACATATAAATTTGGTGTCTATGTTTCACAGGTACGAAGTGCCTTCACCATCACTTATATTTGAAGGACAGATGGTGTAATGCAGAGGACAATACTGCTGACTCATTCCAGAAGCCTATTTTAGGATGAAGTGCACTGCCCTTTTGAAGGTTTCTTTCTCTTGACTCTTAAGGAATCCGAAATGGTTGGCTTAGACTTAGATGTCTAACTTATAGAAGACCACGTAAAGAAACAAGAATCTCATCTAAAGAGGTTAAAATACTCACACACTCCGGGAGGGAGGGATCTATTTTGTTCTTGCAATGATTCTAGCACTTTGTCACTGATTTATTCTGCTCTGCCATGGAAGAGGTCACTGCAGGCTTCCAGCTGGTTGTAATGTCTGGATTTAAAGGACAACGATCAGAAGTGTCTGCTGCAAAATGTCTTTTGCAAAGGTGAGCTTGTAACATCAAAGGCCACACAAACAGTAGGAAAAGGACTGAATTTCCCAAAGAGCAGAGCTTGTTAATGTTGTTCTGAGTTTGCTCAAGACAGCTGTCTCCCTTCTCTTTCCTTGTGATGTGTTGGCCCAGATCTTGACACGCTTGCTCAGAGAGCAATGTCCCATACCATGGGATTCCCAGTTGAAGTCAGCGCAGAAAATTGTGCCAAGTTAAAAGTGGGTAAGACTCTACTTTGTTTCAAGTGTACGCATCCAACTCCTTTTTTATAGTTACCACCTATACTCATAGGGAATGATTGCCACTACCACTTTATCTATCCTTTTGCTGTTAGAAGGAAATGTGTTTCATCCTCTTCTCTATCCTGCAGTCCTACAGTGATTAGTCTAAGTTGAGAGTCTTGAACCTGACTGTATAAATTCTGGAAAGGTAAACTGGGGACTAATAGATGCTCTGAGACAATTAATGAAAACACTTCTTTACTTGGGAATATAAAAGAAGACAGAGACATTTTGCTGTGAGGTGTTCGTGGTACTGGAGACAGGATTTCTTTTTAGAAATCACACTGTGACTGTGGAACAAATTTCTGTAAGAAGAAAGAGCTATTGTATAAATCATAACACTTTCCTCTCTGGGTGTAAGGTGCACTTCTGAATTCCTTCTACTGTTTTTACAAAAAATTCATACTGCCTTGATGTAAGATGGTTAACAACATTTTCTTATGAGAAGAGAAAGTAAGAAATATCCAGATGTAACTAACCCTCAAATTACTACTGGAATAAGAAAAAAGTGCTTTTGGGGAACATAAGTATAAAAAACCTGAAAAATAGAGATTAGGAATTGCCACATAGAGATTTATACAATGAAATACTGAGGAAAATAATCAGTGCATAAAAAAATGTATATTTCCTTGATTTAAGAATCAAATACCTGTAGACAGGCTTTCCTTTCATTCATACTGGAGTAATTTATTGTAGTTCATAGAATGCAGAGGAAAACTTTGCCCTTAATCTGTGAAAGGAAGTTTTCAGGATGAGGAATTTGATTTAACTTCCAAGAGTATGATTCAGTTCTTTCTGTTCTGTAGCCAATTATTCCCTTTCAATGCAATTCCCATAGGGGATAAAGCTTTCTCTGATGAGGTTTAGCCTTCTGGTCCACTTCAGTCCCTCTGGATTCAGCCTTGCCTCTGAGATTCTTTCTTTCTCTTTCTCTTTCTCTTTCTCTTTCTCTTTCTCTTTCTCTTTCTCTTTCTCTTTCTCTTTCTCTTTCTCTTTCTCTTTCTCTTTCTCTTTCTCTTTCTCTTTCTCTTTCTCTTTCTCTTTCTCTTTCTCTTTCTCTTTCTCTTTCTCTTCTCTCCTTCCCTTCCCTTCCTTCCTTCCTTCCTTCCTTCCTTCCTTCCTTCCTTCCTTCCTTCCTTCCTTCCTTCCTTCCTTCCTTCCTTCCTTCCTTCCTTCCTTCCTTCCTTCCTTCCTTCCTTCCTTCCTTCCTTCCTCTCTTTCTTTCAGCATTTCACTCTTTCTTTCAGTATTTCACTCTTTCTTTCAGTATTTCACTTTCTTCTTTTTTCTCTTTCACTCTTTTCTTCCTCCCTTGTCTTCCTACCTCCCTTCAAAGCAAGATTTTCCCAACAATATATTGAAGATTTATTTAGACAGCCATTGTTTAAATCAGAACTAAAAATCTGGTTGAAAAGTCACATGATTAAATCTCTGAAGTTTAAACAAGGTAAGTTGTGTTGACCAGTATGTCTAACAGGAGAATTATACTTCAGATATTCGGTTTATATATCATTTATGATGTCATATAATCTTAAAAACAAACAAACAGAAAAACCCAGTCAAGATCTGGGAGATATGGGACTGAATAAAGGTATACTTCTTAAAAAAAAAAAAAAAAAAGTATGTCAAACCACTGTAAATCATTAATTCCAAATTGAATTATTTGAATGAGTACTAATGGTCTTTAAACTTGATGGTATTTTAAAAGATTAAACCTGTCTATTCAAAATATAAACCAAAAAAGAATAATAGATTTTATGTATTCTTTACCCAATAAAAACATGCAGCATTTTGTGCCTAAAATAAATCTTGTGATTTCCATTGGTGATGGTATTGAAGGTAGTGAAATGTATTTTTAGGATTAATGTGAATTAGTATGAATTTTTGAGTGGAGTCTAAATTACAGGGCTTTGTGGAAAAGGTATGTTTGGAAGCAAAACATAGCTATAAAGTCCATGCCTAGATTTAAATGCTTTCCTGAAGGTCTCAAATATAAGTTTTTGCAGCTATATTTTCAAAAAAATTTACTAAATACTGAGCTTCCCCTCCCATATTTTCCTCTGCCTAGACATATTTTTAGATGCTTAACTGAAAAAAAATTCATGTAGAAAACCTTGCTCATAGTTGTAAAAACAGTGTTTCCAGCTGAGTTAAAGGGACACTGTAAATTTAATTTGGGATTAATATGCAGATTTGATAGACTATATTTTCTATATCTATTAGCTATATCCAATCCATCTTTCTCTCAGGCACATAATTTGAGAAAAATACGCTAGCAGAAATTAAACGGAGGCTATCAAAATGATCAGAACTTGTTAAAGACATGTGATGTCTCTGTTACAAAGTGATGTGTAAATAGTGTTGGGCAGAAAAATGGTAAAATGGATTTTTTTCTTAATTGTTATATATTTCTAAACTTTCTTAACAGTACAATAAAAGTGTCATTTAATCTACTAGATCTGAAGTGTTAAATATCTCTATATGATGTCTTAAACGCAAACAAGAAAGTATTCCGAAATTGTAATTGGAAATGAGGAAGTGAAGTAGATTGTAAACCTGAAGTGAAACTAATTTTCCAATTTCAGTGTGCCATTATGCAGAAGCATAAAACACAACAAAAAAGGAGATCAGAACCTTCATTAAAAATTTTAAAATCCAACTTACAAAGGAGTCACTATCTGGTTAGGATGAAGGTTGAAAACAGCTTTGGGAATTCATATAGGGAGAAGCTATGGTTATTCTTTCCTCTTTACAGCTGAGAGATGTTTAGTGTTTTTTGTTCTTGCTATGTAGCTTCATGATATTGCAAAAAGGGTGAGATTCTGTGATTTCATGTGGAATTTATAGAGACAAGGAAACATCTCCTTTTTAGATACTCAGATTTACTTTCATGTTCTTCCCCTTTAATGTTAAATGGGTCGCAGGAATTACAATCTACCCACCTTTTAAAATTACCCGTGCTTCATTCTGCTGCTTGAGACAACTAGCAATTAGAATTGCTTAACATTTCAGGTGGAGATGTAGGGTTGAAATGCTTATTGGTAAGCAAAGTAGTCAGCAGTGGTCTCATTGGTAGCAGGAAGATGAGTGCTTTAGCATCAGACACTATATACTTTGAAGAAATAAAAAAAAAAAATAAGGAAAAATATAAATAAAAAAGAGTGCAAAGTTTTATTGTCAAGTGCGGCTGTCACTTCATGAAACCAGAGTCATATATAAGATATATGTGACATACTAGCAGGAAGTAATTTACCCAAGGATGTTTTTGTGCCTTGAAGTGCCTTCAACAATTCTGCTTTGAAAACTTTGCAAGTGTGTATGCATCAGAGCAGTTACCCAGGCACTGAAGTTCCCAATTTGTGCACAATGTGACTTTTATAATGCTATTAAACTCATCTCATGGAAAGCGGTGTGCACAAAACAATGATACGTGAGATCTCAAGGAGGCTGCTGAGAGCTGGAGAAGGATGGAGTGAGGAGAAAGCTTTTATAAAGTCACTTTGAGAATGCACCTCAGCTCCAGAAATGTACCATTTATTCACATTGGAGATTATCTTCTGTGCTTTGGGCTTTTTCATGCTTCTTACATTCCTCACCCCCTCTGTATAATAAATTACGTGTAATTTTTTTTCTCTCTCTCTTTAAAGTAAATCTAGTGTTGATGAGATGCAGCAGATTGACAGCCCTGGTAATTGAACTCATGTATTCATCTCTGACATGGGCAGTGACAGCCCAAGATTCCTTCCTGTCCCATGAGCTCTAACTTGAAGGGATGGCCTCAAATGAGGACACTGTATCTGAAACTCTGCTGGTCATCTAAATGAAAATAAAATCTTAGCATTTTCCAACTGAAGCGTGACTTTTTTGTTTTGTTTCCCTTGCTCCTGCATTGCCCAGCTGCCCTGAACTCATGATCTTTGCTTTTTGGCATCTGGACTTGAAATTCTGGGGATATTTTTTAATTTCTGTGAGCAGTAATATACTCATGGAGCCTGGTTCTAGGCATGAAGATTAAAAGAAGCTTATTGGAACACAGGTAAAGACCATAGTTATGCAACTGAAAATCCTATCTTTCCTCATTGTTACACACTGGGACAGTTCTAAGCACTATGCCTGTCTCGTAGGAGCCAGACTGAGAGCACCAGATTAATTTTCCACAGAAAAATGTGAGATAGTGATAGACCTAGGGAAAGAGGACGTACAGATTTTCCTGTGTGATAGGAAAGTCTAAAACTGTGATTTTTATTTGTTCATTTGTAAAATACAATCTCTAAAACACAAACTGAGAACAAACAAATAAAACTTTTGCTGCAAAGTAAAATTCCCTGGAGGAAAAAAGAATTGAGGGACGTGAAGTTCACTCCAAATATTTAGCTGTGTTAAATTCAGAGCATTTAATTCAGAGTAAAACGACATATAACTTTTTTTAATCTACTAAAACAATGATTGTTAAGCTATTTGGAAATTTTAAAAGACAAATTCCGTGTGGAAAGTACTGCTACAGAATACTTCATCATCATCGTTGTGTTTCACTTGTTCTCCTCCTCACACAAAATGTGCTTGAAACTAATAAATGCTTGAGCATTGAATTGAACAGCTTTAAATGGCAGCAAATCTGTCTCTGAAGCCATCTGCCCAGTCTGAGGCATCTAAACTAGCACTGCAGTTTCTGTAAAGTTCTGTTTTCAATGGAGAGAGAAAGAAATGATTGCCTCCAGAAGTGATTGAGGACCTTCAGATCTGACTACCACTTGTTTTGTATGGCCAGGTTAAGATCCAGAGAGGTATGACACAATGAGGACTCTAGACTGTTCTGTCAGTATGACCCTTTGTTCCATGAAGGCTTAGGGTAGAGAGTCCATAGCGATGGACTTAAATAATTTGCATGTATTCAGACTTAGATTCAATAGCTAGGAAC
Source organism: Clamator glandarius (assembly GCA_033459285.1). NCBI lineage: Eukaryota > Metazoa > Chordata > Aves > Cuculiformes > Cuculidae > Clamator > Clamator glandarius. The sequence goes on along the minus strand of JAUNZM010001037.1, from coordinate 167,281 downwards.
AAGTAAAACACAGTACAGTTGGGTTTAGATATAGGAGTGTCTGTTTAGTTAGGGAAAGATATAGTCTTGGCTCTCTCCAAATTCTCCACCGGCCTTCAGAGCTGACGTATGTCAGAGGCACATAAATTGTCTTGCATTAAAGTAAAGAAAAAGCAGTGGAAGAAAGTGAACCATGTTAACTTAAGACCTACTCCCAAGATGGTGCAATTAATAAGTTTCTTTTTTTGCCTCTTTCCTCCTAAAGGCACAGCTTGTTTTTTTTTTGTCTGGCATTTGTATGTGGAAACCTCTATGTAACACCTCCAGCATCTACTTCTTCCCCCATCCCTTCAGTTCTCTTAATGGTATTCAGGCAGAGTCATGCTTTTTATTTTTCACATGACATCAAGTTATTGTGTTAAATATAGAATTTGGGACTTGGCAAATCAACAAGCACATTTTACTCCTATGGAGACAAAAGGTGACTGAACAGTTTAGCCAGCTGACACACAGGCAAAAGTAATGCTCTATGGTAAGAGGATTGTCAGCTCTATTGTTGAGCTTCATAACAGGAACCAACTTATTGCAACATTAATTTCCCATCTCACATGGAAGTTATTTATGGGAGAAGACTAACAAGAAAACTGTGCCCACAGTTTAATCCTATTGTCACCTTGATGGATTTATATTTGCTGCTGGGTTGTAAGGAGGAATGAGGCAGCTTTATTATTATTTGGACTATATTTGTTGGGGGGGAAAACAACTGCAGGATTAGGAAAGCATGGCTTCTGCTACATTTAGATAGTCAGGAACTGATGTTCTGTTACTGTAGGTATAAGGTGACTAAAATTATATCTTAGTGATACAGAAATTCTTCACTCAGGGATGGTAGAAATATTTTTAACTGTAATTAAGACTCTGAAATATCTCTTTTTTTGGCTACATCTGTTCTTATGACTTCATCTCATTTCTCATTTGCCTTTTTTTAATATGTACAGCAGCAGTCACAGCAGTACATGTGGCCAAGCGTAGTAGTTATTAGTTATTGCATACAGTGCAGTTTCCTGCTCTCTGCATTTAGGAAATATCGGCCGAAGTTCACGTGTAGGTGTGACTTTTCTCTGTAACCCTAAGGTGTGATATTAATTTTGCAGTTATAGGCAACTACTTCCCTGACATTGAAAAACAATAGCAGACATATCCAGTGCACTGACATTCAAACATTGAGTTAAACTGGTTTGGACCAGGTTTCAGAGGCTCTAGTGATCCTTTTCAACAAAAAGCTGTGTAACTTTACATGCACAGAGAGGCAGCCATATCTTTGGATTACCAAGAAGCTACACTGTAGATACAGTTTAGCTCAAACTTTATCTGATGTTGATCTTCATAATTTCATTAAAATCAGTAAGTGTTACAGTGATTTACATAACTAAGAAAATGAGCTGTTTTGCTTTTATGGCTCAGATTAAGGTGTTCGTTCCTTTTCAGAGTATTTACTCTCAGAGGGCATAATGCAGGAGGAAATCAGGAATTCTCATTGTTTTTGTTGAAATCACAAATCCAGGTCATTTAAAAGTAGTCATTGTTTCTTGTGTTTCACAATACCAGACAAGTTTTATTTGAAAAAAGCCCCAACCCAGTCACTAATGTTTTGACCTGAAAATTCCTCTATTTTTTTTCTCTTTTTTTTCTCTTTTTTTTTTTTTTATGTCTATGCTTTTGTGTTTTCTGGTTTGTTTTTTTTTTTAATATACTGAAACTCATTACCTGTAAATGTACACTCAGCATTTTTACCTTAATTATGTCTAAGGGTGAAAATAACAAAGAAAATCCCCACTAATATTTTAAATTGCTTATAAAGAGTGTTTACTCATTTTTCAGCCAGTTTTAACTGAAAAAAAAAATTCTGAAAGGCAACTGGCTTAAAGCAATATCTTTCTTCCTTGAGGAGCATCCAAATGCTGCCTTCCTCTCCTCTTTATCTGACTGCATCAGACTAGTGTACTGAACGGCACCATGGTTCTTTCTAATACCCCTCACTATGTCTTCTTATTATATAGGATTTTTTTTCTCATGCTTGATTACCATATTTTTGCTGCTCAATTCTTTATTCCATACGGATGGAACACATGCAAGAGCCTGTCAGCCTGACAGTCTTTCTCAGTCTTCTTTAAAAATAATCTCTTTAAGTATTTCTTGATCCAGATCTCTGCCTTATGCTCTTTGGAGGAAGGAACATATCAGATTCTTAAGTACAAAGAGTTCCTTTCTACAATTAGTAAGAACATTTTCAAGGGTGAAAATTCGATATACTGTTCTCAAAAACCCCCAAAACTATGCAAAATATCAACCAGTTCTATTTGTATATCCTGGTGCTAACATAAAGTCTTTATACTCCCCAAATATCTTCTTTTACCTCTGTTACAGGTATCTTTTTCTATCATTTTAAGCTCTGTGTGTTGTCTCCAATCTCCTCTTACAGGCTGTTGCTGGACTTCAGCTGCTATCGTCTTCCATCCTAGTTCTGGAATCTTTAATAAGAAATTAGTACAGATCCCAGTTCAGTGTCTTGTTTGCAACTAATGTAACGATGGATATTTAAAAATTATGATTTTTGGATTTCACCTGATTTTAGTTATATGTAGGACAGGTGTCTTGTATTGGTTGTACCTGCAAAAGGATCATAAGTGTTAAGCTCATATTTTAGGATAGAAGGCACTTGGCAGTCCTCTGTCCTGTCAGATCAGTGTGGAAGTCTTGGATAACAAGTAGTCAGTGTGTGTAACCAAGCTGAGACCTAAATGTCCAGAAATTTTTAAGCTGTCTGGATTCCCTCTGGAGTCAGCGGGGAGGTAATTGTCGTTTTCAATCTCCATTTACTGTAAAAGAAAATGACAATTTTTTAAATAAACTTTTAAGACAACTGAAATGATCTGCAATGAAATCACAGAATCACAGAATCACAGAATAACCGGGTTGGAAGAGACCCACTGGATCATCGAGTCCAACCATTCCTATCAAACACTAAACCATGTCCCTCAGCACCTCATCCACCTGTGCCTTAAACACCTCCTGGGAAGTTGACTCAGCCACCTACCTGGGCAGCCTGTTCCAGTGCCTAATGACCCTTTCCTTGAAAACTTTTTTCCTAATGTCCAACCTAAATCTCCCCTGGCGGAGCTTGTGGCCATTCCCTCTCGTCCTGTCCCCTGTCACTTGGGAGATGAGGCCAGCTCCCTCCTCTCCACAACCTCCTTTCAGGTAGTTGTAGAGAGCAATGAGGTCTCCCCTCAGCCTCCTCTTCTCCAGGCTAAACACCCCCAGCTCTCTCAGTCACTCCTGGTAAGGCCTGTTCTCCAGCCCCTTCACCAGCTTTGTTGCTCTTCTCTGGACTCGCTCCAGAGCCTCAACATCCTTCTTGTGGTGAGGGGACCAGAACTGAACACAGGATTCGAGGTGCGGTCTCACTAGTGTTGAGTACAGACCTTTGGTTGCCTATTTGGGATGACGTCAACCTTTTAACAGCACTTTTAAAGAAACACATCCTTCTGTCAAGCCTTGAAAGTGAGTCTCAATCTACTTTGGTTAGAAAAGTTGTTCCTGGCACTGATTTGTAGAGGATCTTAAGGTAGTTGCCTATTTAGTTGTTTCAGCTTTTCTTGTAGTGGATAGTAGTGGATAACAATTTCACAGGGGTTTTAATATTTATTATTAAAACTGATATAACTCTGATTAGATAAAAACATATTTAGAATCACATTATATTAGGTACTGTAAAAATAAATCAAGTGGTACAATTTCTGTTCCATGGTATTTAGAGTCTGAAAGAAAATATATAAAAAATTGAGCTAATAAAGAGGTGATGTTGGTAAGGAGGAATAAAATTAATCATACAAATCCATAACTAGTCAGCAGTAGCAATTATAAGTCATTACCTGATATTTTCCAGTGTTTAACATGTTTGGATGACAGTCTCTAGACAGGCTAATGCCAGTGTAAGTGAATCTTATAGGGACTGAGTGCTTGCAATTAGATTTGCTATATTTGGGAAAATAAACACTTGTGCTATAAAAAAACCAAAAAAACCAACCAATGCTCCCTCACCCAATCCTCCTTCTCCTTAAAAAAAAACCAACCACAAATGCATTTGTTTTGAAATCTCCGGAACAGAATTCCATTTATATTTAGTAAAAGTCATTATTTTGGAAATGAATTACTTTACATTTAATGTGCAACTGTTCAGCAAAAGAGATTATGAACATATTTTGATTTTTTTTAAAAAGAAACTTATTTTTGTAGTGCTTATATTAAATTTGGTCTAGTGGATTTGATTGGAGAAAAAATATACTATGACAGGAGAAACAGATTACCTGTGGGGAAGAGGGAATATAAATGTTAGACTAAAACAAACAAACAAAACATACAGAGAAATCTACACTGATTTAACACACAACATTGTCTCTGGGAGAGTGTCATGATGTCATGTGTTAGGCACTAACACCCACATGCTGGCATTGTAGTTACCCTAGATATCACCTAGGGTAACTAGACAATAGATAACATCTTCCAGAGAAAAACGACTACCTATTGAGAATTATTTGCAGTGTAGCTGGGGGAATCTCACCCCAAAGATTTGATGCTTGTGTTTGTGCATCAGGAGCTGATGTAGCTCAGATAGTATAATGTAATTTACTCATTTACTTTTTATGTACTTACCTATACAATACTATGACTTAAAGCCACAAGTAAGCGTAGTAGACTCAAGCATATGCTTAAGAACAGGATCATACCAATATGCTGTCCTAGCTGGAACATAGTGTCCAACCATAGTAGTATTGCCTCTATGTTATAAACTCCCTCCTCTCTACAACCTCCTTTCAGGTATTTATAGAGAGCACCAAGGTCTCCTCTCAGCCTCTTCTTCTCAAGGCTAAAGAACCCCAGTTCCCTCAGCTGCTCCTTTCAATAAACAACCCCAGATTCTTCTCCTCTGGGAAGCTTTCTGTAGAGAGGAGGGAGCTGGCCTCTTCTCCCAAGTAACAGGGGACAGGACAAGGGGGAATGGCCTCAAGATGCACTAGGGGATGTTTAGACTGGATATCAGAAAACAATTTTTCACTGAAAGAGGCGTCAGGCACTGGAACAGGCTGCCCAGGGAGGTGGTTGAGTCACCTTCCCTGGAGGTTTTTAAAAGATGGATGGATGAGGTGCTGGGGAGCATGGTTTAGTGATTGAGAGGAATGTCTGGATTTGATGATCCTGGAGGTCTTTTCCAACCTAGTGATTCTGTGATTCTATGAATCTGTGTTTAATGAGAGATAGTATTAGGAAGTTTTCACTTGGAGTGCCTTCTTGTATTTGGGCCAGTGATGTCTTTAACTTTGTAGAGAGTAAGTATTTTTGTTACTTCTAACCCTCTGGCAAATTTGGTTGACATTGGCTAATGGATTCAATAAGTACTGAAACAGAGTCTGAAAACCTGACACATGCTTTGTGACCACAAGCACTGAATTTCCCTAAAAATTTCTGGAAAGCTACAACTATCCCTTGAAGTTTCCCAAAAATGCAAGAAGAGTTTGAAATCAAATAATCATTTCTTAACTCTTAGATCATATGTGTTCTTCCCTCCTGCCTCTTAAATCTGTTGCGTGCTTTGTTCACTAAAAGTGATCAATTTGAATAGGCAAAACTGGGAGCAGATAGTGTTTCAGTCTTGCTTATCATAATGGAATAACTCTCTTGGTTGTTCTTTAGGTGTTATCATACAGTATCTAATAAATAATAGTGACAAAATGGAAACACCATGGAAAGTTGCATTGATTATAATATTAGTTCAAGAACAAACAAGATAGATACTTTTCTTTAATTCAGGGGGAATAAAACACAGCATAGAAATTGAACATAAACAGAGTTGGGATCTGCAATTTATTTTTCTTGTTTACTATGAAATTGGGCCTAGTTAAGTTTCAAAAATGCTAATGAGGAAATAAATTAGGTAGCAATTTTCAAGGCAATATCTCATTGGATTTGTATTTGTTTACTTTTGTCTGTATTTATCCTTGTTAACCCCTTTTTTCCTGGTCATTCAATTTCATTCATTATGTTCTTTACTTCTTTCTTTATTTGATTCTCTGTTTGGCATGATTACATTTATGTGTTTCCACGAAATGAATATACACTTCAGAGAGAGAAAAGAGAGAACAGGATAGGGGGGGAAAAACACTTTAAGGGTCCTGTACTCTGTTCTTGGCTCAGTGGCAGGTAAGTAACCACATCACTCATCCTGGATTTCCAAAAATGTCTTGACATTTGACTGGCTTTTTTCACACTAACATCAATGGTTATTCATTGAAGGAAGTGAGATCACACTTAGGCCAGCAGTAATCACTTTTGAAAATACCATCATTAATCTCCAATAATTTCTATTGACCTTTCTGGGAAGCTTTTCTGGAAAGAAAATTTGACCCTAATGAAACCTGTAAACAAGAGACAAATTAAGCATTTTTTTCTCAAGGCCAAACTACATACTTATAATATTAAATATCTCTCATAAGTTTAATTTTTTTTTTCAGTGAGAAACATATTCGCTAGCTTAACAGAAATTTTAAGGGAAAATTACTATATGACATGAAAGGTATATGGCTCAATGTAATGTCTTAGAAATATAATTCCCTCAAGTTTTGCTCTTGGCAACTTATTTAACACATAAGCATCAGTCTAGGTGGAGGAAAGACAATGCACTTGCATCGGAAAATTCATCCACAATGAAATTCCTTTCAGTTCCACAGGACTGTCACCATTAAGAAGTCAATTTTCAGACCCCATATAGTGACTTTGAGAGTGGCACTCGAGGACCTGCTGATATAAAACCTATCATTATCAGGTCAATCATTTCCCAAAGCAGTGACAGATATTCAACATTATTTTCACAGATAAATGAATAGTCTTCATTGCAGCTCTTCTCCTTGTTGGCAATTTCAGTAAAGAGGCCAAGAGGTGAATAGCCTGCAGAACTTGTTCTCTTTTTTTCATGCCTGAGGTTGACTTTTTTAAGTTAAAGACCTTTTGGAGAAAGTTTGCCCTCTCATAGCTTTTTTGCAAAAAGTGGCCATGTACGTGAATTTCAAGCAACCAGCAACACCCATTGCTAAAGGGCAGGAGCTAACCAGGGAAAGGTCATTCCAATTCACAAAGGGCTTTGATATTTCAGAACAGCTGACTTTGTTATGAACTGAAGGAGAACCTCACATTTCATATTCTTTGTGTAAAAGAAAAAATGTCGTGGTCCTCGGGAAACCCACCAGAAAAGCCTTACTGAAGGTATTGGATACTGGAAGCTCGTGGGAGGGTGGTTGTACAGAGCTTCCACAAGGTTTCTGTTTCTCTTATCCTAGACACTAAAATGGAAAGACATTTTGATGATTAGCAGGATGAGGAGGGGCCATGGCATTTGGGAACAGAATCATAGAATCATAGAATCATAGAGTCATAGAGTCATAGAGTCGTAGAGTCGTAGAGTCATAGAGTCATAGAATGGTTTGAGTTGGAAGGGACCTTTAAGATTATCTAATTCTAACCCTACTTCCCACCAGATCAGGCTTCTCAAAGCCCTGTCAGACCTGGATGGAGCATACACAACTTCCCTGGGCAACCTGTTCCTGTGTCTCACCATCCTTATTGTGAAGAATTTCCATCTAATGCCTAGTCTAAATCTCTCCCATCTCCAATTTAAAGCCATTCCCCCTTGCTCTATAACTCCATGCCTTTGTAACAAGTCCATCTCCAGCTCTCTTATACATCCCCATCAGGTATTGGAAGGTAGCTATAAGAATTCCTCAGAGCCTTCTCTTCTCCAGGCAGAACAACCCCAACTTTCTCAGCCTTTCCTCATATGGGACAAATCTCTGATAGCTTCCAAGCTTTCTTCTCTTTTTTTTTTTGTGCAGAGGCACAGTGGGATCCCAGAAATCTCCACAGCAAACTAATGAAGAAAATGGAGAGAATCACTGACCAACATTTTTTAATGGAACCAAACACATTTAAAAGTCATCACAAAACATTTGTATTTCTGAGAAATGTCACCTCTGGAGTGAATAACATTCCAAAAGAGTTTTCAATGAGAAATACTGAGGCTGCAGCACTTGTAGAGGTCAGGTAATTTTGGTTTGGTTGGTTTATTGTTTGTTTATGGCTACTATATGTTAGCTGCTTAAACATAAATTTAGGAGCCAGATGAGGTACAGGAACCCAGCTTTAATAGTTCTTTCCACACTTATTAATTCTTTACTTTGTTTTTACCAGTATTTTACTTGCATATACATGCATTGACTATATGTTCAATGTCAAATACGAGGTAGATTCAGACAATTGTGGTTTTCTTTTTTCCAGAACTGGGGAGCAAGAGTAGCTCTCTTATGCTAAATATTTAACTGGGAATAAATGGATAAAGTTTTATAAGAATAAGACACTAAAAAGACTGAGAGACCATTAAGACGTGCAAAGGAAAAAAACCACACCTGTATGAGGAAACATGGGTTATAGTTGTTATTCCTTTTCAGTTTAGGTTGTTCCCTCTTGCATGTCCATCAGCTAACACATCTATTAGATTTTGAAGGCACTTCAAACAAACTAAGACTTTTATTTTACATTTTAGATAACAGATCATTAGAAGATCCACACGCAGACTTGATCCATGTCTTGCATGAAAACCACTGTGGAGGCCTCTCTGTAGCTTTCATATCACTCTGATAAAGGCTGGACATTCATTAATTGAGGATTGCTCTTTTTTCCTCTCTGCTGTGGTTTTACCCTACCAAATCAAGACTTCCTGCCTTCCCTTCTGTACTCTCTAAATAGCTGCATCAAGAAAGAAGAAAAGATGTCTGTTTCTGCTAAACACCTCTTTAAAAAGTCCTGTTCTAAATAAACTTAATTGACCACATAACTGTGTGATTTATACTTTACTCCTAAGCAGATATGTTGATCCAGGTACACAATGCAGACTAAGCTCTCTTAGGGAATGAATTTACCTTATGAATCTTCCTCTTCAAATTCCATTTCCCATTAGAATGAATGTTTTGTTTGTATGCTTCATTCTCTGTCACATTTTGCTGTCTCCTCACTTTCCTCCCATGCATCAAACACTTTTACCTTAATCTTCTACATTTAAAAAAAAATAATAAAAGCTTTATTACAAGGAAGCCTTCAACTAACTTTAGTAAGTAAAATGACTATACCAGAAAAGTTTGTGTGGTAGCCAATAAAATGTCAGATAATATTGAACACAGGCTTGGACTAACCTTGCAACCCTGTAAGTTATTATGTGCAAATGTTACAACTTGATTTTGAAGAGAATACACACATATGATGAAGCCATTTTATGGCTAAGCTGAGTGATTGATTACAGCTTTCTGATCCATCCCAACAAGATAAACTCAGATAAAAGAATCTGCTGATATTTAAGGCTTGACAATTTATTATCCAAACACTACTGAAAATAAGATTTTATAATTCCACTCATTTAAGTAAGGTTGGGGGTTTTTTTGAAATTAATAAAACATTTTTTGCAGACTGACTATGATTAGAAAGTCTTCTTGCTAGCTAGCAGTAAATTCCACTCAGAAATCAAAATAAGACGAAACAAATATTACTGCTTGTCCTAGTTGCTAGTTGAAGCTGTTGTGTGAAAGCTTGTAAAATGTGAACTTGTTTTTCTGTTAAAATTTTAACCCTTTTATTATGCTTAGAATCTTGCTAGAGCTAAAAGGAAGTGCAACAAATACATGAGGTCAAGGATTTATTATGAATAAAATTGAAAACTTAACTGTATATATCAATAAATATTATTCTTCCAGATGGATTTATTACTGAAAAAGAAAGTAGACCACTATGAATAATAAAGCTCAGTAATACCATAAAGCAGTTGTAATTGGTATATACACAGGCGTATTTTGTCCTTTAAAGAGCATTATGATCACTCTTCCACTGTAGTTCTGTATCCTATGGCACCAGTCTCCCTTATGCAAGACAAGATATGGACAAAATGATTTGTGTCTGAAGTTCTCCAGTGGGAAAAGAGTAATATTAATGGGATTTCTTTTCTCTTCCTCCTTTTTAGTGGCATTCTCATGGGATTTTTTTGTATTTTCTATCATCCTTTTACAACTGTTCTTTCTTGTTTATAACTTCATGTTACATTCTGGGTTAGTATACGTAACATTTTCTACCTATTTTAGATATTTGGTGTTTGCTCTCTTTTTACCCCTAAGCATGATTTTGCCCAAGGCTAAGTCTCCATTTCTTACGCCATTGGAGGTGTGTTTATAGCACTGATGTCTCTAGAAGTAGACTGTTGAGCAGCATCCATTTCTCCTAACTTAACCTCCTAGAAGTTAAAGCCAATCTTTGATTGAGAAGGAGAGAGAGAGAGAGAAAAAGAGGGACAAACACTTCTGAAGGACTATAAGGGAACTTAAATTGGATGGATTGAATCTACGCACTGGAGGCCCTTGTGTTTCTTACTTCTTGAGAGTTATAAATCCATTTTTTGGCACCTGCTCCAGAGGGAGCTTATAATTCTTACTTCAGTGTAACGTTTAACACATAATGGCATGACTATCCTATCAGTCCACTGTGCTTTCATTGTGGTAGTATAGCTATTAAATAAATATTAGAAGTATTTCTGAAAATCATTGCTTCAGTTTACACAATCTTTGTCCCCTATTTTCAATATTGGCAAGTCTCTTTCATTGCCCTCAGGTTCTACAATTTTAATTTAATTTAAGAAAAAATAAAACCACCAACCCTCCAACTGAGAGAAATTGTCTGGAAAGCTGCTGGTGACTTCTCTGAGACATGGCTTATTCTATATTTATTGCTGTATTCAGGCTTTCTGGATTTCAGTCAAATATTACTTAGGCTGTCTTTGGCTATGTGGAAAAAAAATCTATTTTGGTGACATGACTGCAGGAGTAAGTCAAATTTCTACCACTGGGACTTTTTTCCTTCGATCAGTCTGAGTTCTCTTCAGTCTCATTAATCCATTGAAATGTATTACTCTAGAAACAATTAGAGCCAGAAGACTTAGTGTCTCTACTCTCATTTATTTCCTTTTCCTAACCCTGGGCAAGATTTTTAATCATTATTTCCTTCCATCTCTAATACATAAAATGGGGAAAATGGTATATCCTGATATCAAAGATAGCAAAATTCAGGATTCTGAAACCGTCTAACTATCATATGAATAATGACCTGCATATATTCCCTACACATATAAATAATCATAATAAATGTTGTACTAGATAATAATACATTTGCTTGCTTTGCCTATTCTTTCAAATTGAGTACAACCAGAAGAACAGCAATAACTGGTATGAGTAATCAACCATCACAACAATGAAAGCTTCAACTGCAAATGAATACTGGAAGCTGAATGAAAAGTGATGCATTAAATGCATAATATTACCCTAAAAGTGTGAAAAAAGAAATAAATTCCATTTCACAAACAATTTCTGGGTGATGAAGTTGCCTTTATTTCTGGATTGGATAAAATATACAAAAAATATTTAAGTTCATCAGGAAAGATATGATATTTCATTTCAAAAATACTTTAGCAAAAGCATGAAGTGGCATCTCTACTCAAGCTATAAAATTCTTGCCTACATATTAGAATCCAAGACAAAAAATGTTATAGCAACATAAAAAATATTAAAATATAAATATCAAATTTTTGTACCAAAAATACTAAAAAAGAGACATTATATTGTCTTTAGAATAATTTTCATTTTACTCTAAATTGAACTGTAAATTAAATCAATCTTTTTTTCCTAAAGCTTTTCCATTTCAGTACCCTCATTTTATACCATTTGTCAAGATATTTCTGACCAGATGCAGTCATAACATATACATATTCAATATGTCCCTTTTTTCCCAGCTACCAAATCTAAGATTTTACTTCATCCAGCACGACTGCATGTACTTGCTCTGTCTCAGTTAGGGGCTTTGTCACCCATGATTGTTCTCTCACTGGACAGAATGAGACCATCATTCAACAGTTCACATGGTACAAGGTGACTTACTTTGGTTTTGGATCAGTACAGAAGGTTATCAGTTTAGTTGTGGAGACTGTTATCATGGAATTCCTGAGCTGTTTGAAAGTTAACGAGACTATATCAACATTCATATAAATAGATACATTCCACCTTCAAAACTATTGTCCAGTGTTATTTAACTACTTGATACTGAAAGTTTTTTCCCCACCTATTGAGGATATCAAAGTATATTTAAGGTATTTGGTGCTGTTGCTCAAAAACACTCAGTCAAAAAAAGCTGATACTTGAGGTACTCTTACTATTTTTAACCATTTTGAATTGTTTTAAAACAATTCTTTTATAATACATCTGTTCAGATCAAATATATAACTGTATTTCATTAGGAAATACCAAGACCAAGAAAGAACACAAAGGGGTTGTGCTTTGCCTCAAAATTGTGCAACTTTTGTGAGGTGACTTCAAATTGATTCTGCACCTTCTAATGGGCACTGTGTTCAGTGGTACTGTTCAGTTGTTAATCTGTACTGCTTCTATAACATTTACTGACATGGATACATATTCCAGCAGTTCAAAAAAGTTCTGAAATATCTGCACATGTTCATGATAACAACCTGCAGCTTGCAAAACAGAGTGTGAAGTAAGGTGACTGAGAAACATTGCCACCAGTGATGAGTATACCTTAGGTTTCAGTGTCCTGAGTTTCATTAAGAAGTTTTGAAATGCCCTAGTAGAGTCATTTGGGTTCTCATTATGTCATTACAGCTCTTCTCTTTTTCCCTCTGGAGTATGACTTTGTGACAAGGTTTTACACAGGAAGGGCAACAGATCTGAACAACTGAATCCTGCTTATCCTCTCAAATGTTCTTCTGTGTAATATCCCAAAGCCAAAAGTAGTACATAGACAGCAGTACGTACTGAAAAGTCTGTTCCTCAGATATTCAGACCTCTCATTTGTGTGAACAGATGTGAAGGTCAGTGCCTTCTGATGTGCTCTGAGTTTTATATGCAGATGAAGTAGGAACTAATATTTACCCTATCCATATATCACATACTAGAAAAGCAGAAAGACTAAAAGTGGCAGGTGATCTTCGACCCTATGCAGAACTTCAAATCTATCCATTAGGATATGCTTTTCCCTGGGATAAAGACAGGATTTTTTTAAGGTTAATGGGGTTATGGTAACTGTCTTGAAGACAGAGACTCCCCTTTGTGTTGCAGTTGCCTGCTTGCCTTCCTCCTAGGACCTGGAAAAATCCTCAACTACACCACCCCGGTAATGTATGTACTCACAGCCAAGGAACTTGTTTCGAGATGTAGCTTCCAGTCTCTTAGTTCTATCAGAACTGTATTGGACTTTCCTAATCTGATGAGCAGAATCCCTTAGCACTTCTCAGATTCTCATTAGAAAAAAGTGAATCTGTCATATAGCCTCATGGTCATTCACCACATCCATACTTCAACTAATATTGTCTTCCATGTGAATGATACCACTTTATCATGGCTGTCTGCAGATAGAACTTTTTACTTCCCAGGGAGGCAGTTATAAAGACAGGCTCTTAGTCTTTTCTGGCCTGGAAGGAGAAGGGCCAACAAATGCTGCATTTACGAGGAATATGAGAGAGAATTTCTTTGAGGCAGTAAAAACATTTAACATGCTCATCTGTGTCTAGAATTTGACTGTCACAACAGGGGCAAATTTTTAAGTCTAGGGGTTTTAGGGAAGTCCTGATTGTAGAAAAGTTCAATAAATACCTCAGACTGGTAGAGAAAGATGTGTCGAGTTATTAGTTCTCATCAAAACAAAACAAACAAAAGACTATAATTCTATTTCTACCCTGTAGGCTACATGACACACTGGGAAAGAAAAATGTAAGCTAAAAGGAGGGAGCAAATGGCTCCAATGCATTTACATGTCCTGTGGCAAAGATTCTCATGGTGTGGAAGGTGAATGACTTCTGTTATGTCATAATAGAAATAAATGTGGGCATACGTAGTGCTAACCAATACAATAAATAAGAGTCATGAGATCAATCTATGGCTGAGTATCTTTATCCAAACTGATCTTCTCTGTTACAATTAAAGGAAAAAGAGATGAGTATATTCTAAGGATGGTTCCTCTCATTGAGAAGCAGCTAGCTAAAGCAGATCAGCTGGATTGCCATCTGGACTTGCTACCTTTCCTTCAATGGCTGTGAGAGCCTAAACTGACCAGTATGTCTAAGTTCAGAATCCTAAATGTAAGTGATAAAAATCACAGCAATATGACTCTCACAATAACACCAGTCATTTAATTTAATGACGGAGGGAAACAGTCAAAGAGTGTAATAGAAGAGCCATAATGCTGGTCATTTCACAAAACATCTGAAATTTCAGTTATTTCATGAAATGACTGCTTTCACTATCTGACTGTAACATACAGCTGGAATTAGAAATGAACAAGCTACAACCACTTTCTTAGGTAGTGCATTTGTATCTGAACACAGTTGTTCTCTCACTGTGGCTAAATTGTTATGTAAGTTCTTATCAGGAAACTTTACTGTTGCAGCTCCCTTGTAGCAGATAACAATTTTTGCTGTTCTGTTCCACTCCCCTCCCCCCCCATATCGTTACGAAAATAATAATGATTATAGAGATCACTTTAAAAGCATGCCATGCAGGGGATGTGTGTGCTGTAATATATCATTCTGAACCCTACTGTAGTTGTTTATGGTGAAGCATTTTATATTAATGTTTCCATTGCTTATCACGGACACGGGCATTATAAGTGCTTAAGTTAACTAAGCTCAGTTATTTATTAGGATGAGTTTCACTGCCATTTCCCTGAGTAAAATCCTTCCTGTCCCCATTCAATGCAACTTGCTTATTCTTGCTAATCACTGCTACTTGACTGTCGCTACCCATCACACAGTTCATTCCATTATAAATAAATTAATAATACATCAGATTCCTGGTAATAAATAATTACAATTTTCAGATGTAGATCTTCCTATGATTATGTGCATAGATTTTGAAAAATAGGTAATTTAGAGGAATTAGAAAACAATCTAACACCCGAACATTGAGTCATATGTAAAATTTCACGTGTTAGAACCCTTGACCCTTGAATTCCAAGTTCAACACTTCTGGGTTATTCTGATTATTGATATTCCAGACAACTACCTGAAATGCAATTTCTGTTAAAGTTCTTGACCTTTGCTGATGAATATTAAGTAGTCCAAGGCAGTGTTCATAAGAAGCTGTGCTTCCCTGTCTTCTTTGGCAACTTTCCTGTGCATCAGTTGTTATTTTTCCATAGTGAAGTGCTCAGGTGGCAGCAGTGAGATGATGGGATTTTTTTTATCTGATCCTTTAACTGTAAGCTGCCTTCCTTAGGCTACTCTTGAATATACAGGTTTTTTCCTCAAGTTTCTTTTCTTGATTGCCTCCCAACAGAGAAGATTTTGCATCAGAGTTTGCTCTGTTATAAGCAGCAAATCTTAACTCAGTGGAGCTGGATTACTTCATAGCAGATGACAATTTGGCCACTTCATTACTTCTTCACTTAGTAAACTCATGTATGTAAGTGAGAAGTGAGACTAGTTAATTGTTTAGTGACTTATTGAATGCACTGACTTTAAAATGCTTAATAGGATAAAGATTAGAAGTGTCCCAGAAAAAAAGTGGATTTTGAAAGAAAGTTTGCAGCCTTTAGAAAAAGAGGGAGAGAGAAAGGTGATACATAATACTTAGTCAAGCCCTGTCTGGAGACAATGTGATATTCTTTACCCTTTAATTATCTTCGTATCAGGGAAAAAAAAGTAAATTCACTCGAACTTAGGTAGAAGCAGTCAAATGCAATAGCAGCCAAACAGAATTACACTAAATGAGAGGGTCAAAGAAGTTTCACTTTGAGATTTCATGTAAAAACATCTCTGAGTCCTGGATTTTGTAGGATTATCTTCAAATCACCTTTTACTTCCGAACTATACACATATTACTCAAATATATTTGGCCTCTCTTCTCTTTTTTCTTCTCTTCTATTAAATTTTTTTTCATCTGCAACTTGAAGAATTGTGTTAAAGATGCTACCTTAAGTGGAGAGGTGTAAAAAGTAATCTACAGGTATTGTTGTCCATGTTATCTCCTATTATGGCAAAAGGATAATTATCAAGAAGCATGAATTGTTTGATAGCTAATCCTAACAAACAGATAGACATGTGTAACTAATTGATTTTTGACTTGGCTGGTAGACCCCAAAAGATTTTTCTTTCCTTGCTAGAAAAAAAATAAACAGAACCACCAAAATTTGGAGTGAAACAAAAGACCAATTTGTTTTGTTTTCATATCTGTTTAATTGTTTGATATTACTAAAGGAGCTTTTTGAAAAATGAAGTTTTCACGTTTATTTGAAAATGCATAAAGAAAATAATGAGACTTTGCCCATTCTGGAGGTATGAAATTCTTCTGATTTGTTATGACTCACTGTGCAAATAGTTCTATTGTAGCACCTCAGCACACATGGTGACATCTTGTCTTGTCCCCAGGGTCCTGCATGGTCATTCTGGGGCAGTATCTGACACTGTTTAATCTCTCTGAGGTTGATCCTTCCCCCATCCATAAACTTAGCCCACCCCTGTCACTATAGACTGTGCAGAATACAGTGAAAAAGAGAAAAAGAGCTTTCATATGATTTTGTGATTTTACATATTTGGTTAACTGATTGCAATGTGGCGATGATACAAAGTTCAGTTACAGTAATCATCTACATAGGCGTATAATGCAAGGTCTGTAAGACAGCATTACCAGGTCTAGTATTTATTCAATTTAAGTTAAGGAAAGTGCCTAAAATCTTTATTGGGTAAAGAAAGCAAATTTTGTGAAATTAAAAAAAAAATATAATATTGCAATCCAATAGTAGTGAGAATAATCTCTTAAAATTCACCCTGAAAGCACAGCAGAAGAGGAGGTTTATGTTATACCAAAAAAATTGGTAGTTATGTTTACTATTTTCTGGAAAAAGAAGTATTAAAATAAATAAACACAGATGTACAAAAAGAGTCTGTAGTTCATAGGGCATATGCCATTACTTGTCAAGATCAGCAGTAGCTGGCTTAATATTATCCAAGAAAAATACTTTGGAGAAGTTATTAAAAACCTGGGGGGGTAAAAGAAAGTGAGGAAAATAAGTATAATATTGATTTTTAAAATAAAAAAGAAAAAGAATGATCATGGTAGTTATCCTTCTTAGGATCAGCTGAAAACTGCACTGAAATAATGGATCAAGTACTAAAAAATAATAATTACAAAGCTTTTATATAGTTTTATGAGCACAGTAAACACCATGAGCTTATCATAGGAATTACTGGTGAGACTCATAGCTTGCATTTCACCAAGTATGGCTTTAAATATCTATGTAAAGCTAGAGAAAAGCAGATTTATACCAGTAGTGAGTCAATAGTTTTCTCTGAGTTGCATATAAAGTGATCCACAGGAGTGTCCTGAAGCTATAGGAGGAACCTACATCAAAATTCCTCTATTGTGCATTTTGATAAATAAGCTGAACGTGCATTTTTTGAAACACAAATGTGTGTCACAGGTTCTGAAGTGTGTCACTGCTCAGATGCTAGAAAAAAATATCTGTTTGAAAAGGGAGATCTTCTAAAGTCCTGAAAACAGCCAGGAGATAGTAAGAATGTTCTGCCATCACCAAGAAACTGATTTGGAATACATCCTTTATCTAGGACACAGACATAGACTTGCAAAATTATTGCAAGAAAGAATGAGTCATATCATGAGTATTTGACTGTGTAAATGCTAGATTTTTGAATGATCTCATAGATGATGCTTAATTATTTCAGTTGACAAGAAAGAGTCTGCGCCAAAAATAGACCTTCATTAAAAAAACAAAACACCAAACAATTTTCACTTAAATGCTACTTAAAACCTCAAGAATTTAAAAACTTCACAGGTATTAGGCAAGTCATACTTAGTCATGTAAACTTCTGAGCTAAGTATTTCTACTGAGGTTGATAAAATTTCTCTTAGAAATAAGTGAAACCTGCTAAAGTAAAAGTGCTTGAAACCAGGCCTTCGCTTTCATCACCCTGCTCTGAATTACAGAGGTGTTACCTCACACATGGGGAAACTGGGCCATCAAGAAGCAATATATAAAGGTCATAGAATAAATCCTGGTTGCAAAAGCTAGTTGAGATTACTTTCATCCTCTGTTTTAAAACATAAAATTGGCAATTCCCATAGCAAGAAATCTATGTGCAGGCAAAAATTCTTACCAATATAGCACTAAATAGATGAATGAATAACTACATACATGAATATATGAGATCTTGGTTTCCCAAAGTATAGACTTCTTTACTCTTTAAACTCCATCCACACTAAACTGCTAGCAGTGGGAATATACTTGTTAGAAAAGACTTTTTGATGAACATACTCACTGTGCCTATATTGTACAGGTAAGAGAGAAAAAAATAATAATCTACTTTTCAACTAATTTTCAATGTCATAAAAACTCCACTTTATGCTTACCTGCATTTCAACATGTGATGGGAGTATGGGATGCAGGGAACAGATTATTAACTGGATGGAAAATGGCAAACTTCTAGTAATAGTTAAACTGTTGGTTTATGACAGATTGAAAGTAAAATTTATACTTTCATGAACACAAATCATAGAATCATAGAATAGTTAGGGTTGGAAGGAACCCTAAAGATCATCTAGTTCCAACCCTCCTGCCATGTGCAGGGACGTCTCCCGCTAGATCAGGCTGCCCAAGGTCCATCCAACCTGACCTTGAACACTTCTAGGGATGGGGCAGCCACAATTTCCTTGGCAACCTGCACCAATGCCTCACTACCCTGAAGGTGAAGAAATTCTTCCTTATGTCTAGCCTACATCCGTCCCTCTCCACTTTATACTCACTCCTCCTCATCCTGTCACCACAAGCTTCTGCGAACAGTCCCTCCCCTGCTTTCTTGTAGGCCTCTTTCAGGTACTGGAAGGTTGCTGTAAGATCTCCTTGGAGCCTTTTCTTCTCAAGATCAGGCAACAAATGGCCCAAAGGAAGGAGCTTGTAGAGAGTTAGGGGCATTTTATTTTTGAGTTTCTGAACTTCAGAGTCAAAATAGGTAGAAACACAAAATTCTACAAACACATCCAGTTAAATCTCACCCCCCTTTTCCAGCTGTAAGTCAGCTGTGATTCCTATAAATTATTTGAGATCTTTTGTGTTGTAAAGAAAAATTAAAATGTACAAATACATTTTAGAAGTCTTCAAACAAAGATGTGTTGTACAGTGTTTTTAGCTACAAAGACATCTGTTTCTTGTAGAAAAAAAAAGAAAATGAAAAAGAGTGAAGAGCATTTCATAAACATGAAACACATGATCTTGGAACAGGCGATCTTGAGTGCTATCATGAAGCACATGATCAGGCCCAGTCAACACGGGTTTACAAAAGGCAGGTCTTGCCAAACTAACCTGATCGCCTTCTATGACAAAGTGACTCGACTGCTGGATGAGGGAAAAGCTGTGGATGTATCTTCCTGGACCTCAGTAAAGCCTTTGACACAGTTTCTCACAGCATTCTGCTTCGGAAACTGTTGGCCTCTGGCCTGGACAGGTGAACACTCTACTGGGTGGAAAACCAGTTGGATGGAGGGCCCAGAGAGTGGTGAGAAACGGAGTTAACTCCAGCTGGAGGCCAGTGACAAGTGTGGTTCCCCAGGGCTCTGTGGTGGATCCTACCCTGTTCAATGTCTTTATCAACGACCTGGATGAAGGCATCGAGTGCATCCTCAACAAGTTTGCGGACGACACTAAGCTGGGTGGAAGTGTGGATCTGCTGGAGGGTCGGGAGGCTCCAAAGGGATCTGAACAGGCTGGACCACTGGACAAGGTCCAATGGCATGAGGTTTAACATGGTCAAATGCCGCGTCCTGCACTTGGGGCACAACAACCCTAAACAGAGGTACAGACTAGGAGAAGCCTGGCTGGAAAGCTGCCAGGAGGAGAAGGACCTGGCCTCTTCTGCCAAGTGACAGGGGACAGGACGAGACGGAATGGTCTCAAGCTCCACCAGGGGAGATTTAGGCTGGACATTAGGAAAAATTTTTTCAAGAAAGGTTCATTGGGCACTGGCAGAGGCTGCCCAGGGAGGTGGTTGAGTCACCTTCCCTGGAGGTGTTTAAGACACGGATGGACGAGGTGCTAAGGGGCATGGTTTAGTGTTTGATAGGAATGGTTGGACTCAATGATCCAGTGGGTCTCTTCCAACTTGATTATTCTATGATTCTGTAATTCTATAAACTAACCAATGAATGAACCTCTACCTTCCTCCATTCAAAACAGAGAGAAAAGAAATCTTGAAGAAGTTTAACGAAGTATCATTTATTGGTGTAAATTGTTAATTCTGCTGATTTATAGTAGTTGAAAGATGCTGCTAAGTGTAAAGGAGAATGAGAAAAATATAATGATAATGAGCTTTTATGTAGAACCCAAGGCTATTTCCAAAGCTTTGTTCTTTGGGAAGCACCTGGTGCAGTCTGGGGCCAGCAATAACCTAAAAAAGAAGTGAAAAAGGGTCAGGTCTATAGAGCCACAATGACTTCCCATACAAAATATGGAAGATGGAGGAGAGAAGCTTTAGTGGAAATGTTGATCACTAGATGTTTAGGGAAGAAAATCAATAAAATATCCCTAACTCATAATACATGTGAAAGTGCTGATATTATTATGAATCATCACATAATACCATGACATTAATTTTTGACTTGCAGGCTTCCTAAGGAATCTCTAGGTTGTAAATTCTTCAGGCTTAGAAGGAGGTTCCTTCCCTGCCATACTGAAAAGCCAAAAGCTTGAGTTTGCAGAAGGTCTGGAGCTTTCAGCAGTAGCATAACATAAACTGCTTTGTGGTGATATCTTTAACTCAATCCAAGACAATTATAAATTTTTGATAAGTGAGATTTCATTGTCTGTTACACTAATGCAGTCCTCCAGCCAGCACTCAGAATATGATAATAAAATGCAGTTCATGACTACAATATACTGCTCTGCATTTGCAAGCATGAATTCTTGGAGGTTCTAGGTAAGCTGTCACGAATCTCAATGGACAAAGTTACTCTGGACTTTTTACAGTTCTTACACTGACTTTAAACTTTGCTTTTAGAAGTTTTTTTCTTCCATTTCCACACCACCTCACTCCCACCACCACCTCCCCTCTGATTTTGGCTCTATCTGACTGATTGTATGAAGTTAATGATGCTGAAGGGAATTGAGACAGAGCCTCCAAAATTTTCCACTGAGTCACACTGACAATACTCTTCCCTGTTTTTCATTTAAAAATCTGATTAAGCTGAACTGCCGGTTGTGACAAATGTAATTCCAATGAAAGGTCAATCTTCTCTTTACATTTTGCATAAACCATGTGATGACAGAGTAAATCTGCTCATCATCAAGTGTACTAACATCGTGTCTTTCAACTATTTGGCTTATCTGAAATAGAGTACAATTGTTTTTCCAAGTACAAATATTTTTTAAAAGGACAACAATCTCAAGATAAACTCTTTTTTCTTGGGTCCAGTGGTATTTTCTCACTGTAATGATACAGGGATTTGACTTGAGGTACCAAATGCATCATTGACAAATAAGAAAGAGACAAGAAGGAAAAGGAAGGAATTTGTGGAACCAGATTTGCCCCTCTGTAAACATTCTAGTGAAAAAAAAGGCACCTGATGATGAAACGTGCTCAATTTTACATTCAGCTTAAATACGTACCCTGTGAACTCAGAAACATTCCTTAGAACAATAGGAATTTAGAAATGCCCCAGAAAAAATATGCCCATACTACCTGCTTGAAAAGAATCACCACATGTCAAGGTAATAACTAAAATATTATTTTTCAAAATTAGTCCATTAATTTTGAAACTATTTACTAAGGAAACACTTGCTAGTTATTGCTGATTCAGAAAGAAAAGCAAGTGTGACATGATGTAAAACTGCATGTTGAAATGAGGGTGTACATGGATTTGCTTTTAAGCTCAGCATGCTTAGGGACTGTAGAGTTAAAGCAGAATAAAATCCTCTGGGAATTATTAGCCAACATCACATCAGACAACCTTTTCTTGATTGACTGGGTTTCTGAGGCTTCAGCAGAGCAAACAACAGCATTTTCATCTATTCTGATTTCCCCTTACTGTTACAAATGGATATTTGGAGGTGAGGACACACGTCCTAGTGAAACCTCTTGGTGCCTAGTAATGAATGTTTCTATATACAGGCAAGTAGTAGTCTATTATTCTCTACATCCTCTGTGCAGGGAGAGAGGAAAGATACACTATCAGGAAAAAAAGTTGATATTCATTATTTCTTGGCCTTAAGAAAATGTGCCCATCAATCCATCAAAAACAAATTTTATTCTGTAATATTAACGTTTAAGGCTACGCTCTTCTGGAGTATTGATTCTCCATAGGCAGAAGGACTCTGAAATGGAAACAATTTTAGAAATGTAGTTTTCAGTTTCCTTAATATTGTATGTTCCTGTTATGAAAGAAAATGGCTTTTCCTTCCTTCTCTGTTTCTCTACTATATATATTAGTCATACAAAAGTGGACTAAGTTTATCTCCTGTACAAGTCCAAGGAGCTCATATCTCCGTGAAATTTCTAAAACCAGTTGTTTTCTCAGATTATTAGATGTCATCATGTGTTTATTTAAAAATATCTCAATAAAAACCTGGCCCAAAATCAGGATTACAGTCAGGATTTTTTTTTTTTTATATATTTCATCATGCCTACACACAGAGGGCAGCAGCTGAGTCAGGATATTGGTTAAATGTATGCTTAACTTGGTCTGTGCCCATTAGAATTTGAACATGTTGCTTCTGTAATTTGGAGTTAAACATGTGCTGAAAGCTTTCCTTAATTTGTATAACTGGGGAATGTTTGGGCAATAGAAAGGTGGATTTTCAGCTACTTTGGAACCAAAATTTTATATTTGATAAGGAACTGGGGAGGAGTGTTGGAGAGCGTTATGGAAATAAATGGTGAAGTCACAGACAAAGTTCTGGAGCATTAAACTCCAGGCCTCTGAAGTTGAGGCTGGAATTGGGATAGCAGTGAAAATCTCCTCATATCTCTACATCTGGTGCCTCTTTATCATAGATAATATACTAGTGCTTCCACTGCGAGTGTTTCTAGTTTGTGACGTGGTTTGAAATCTGTTTTTCCCTGTTGAGGAACAGAAGGTTTAGGTCTCCAGCTCTGTCAGTTTAACACCTCTTGATAGCACAGACCTCCCTCTTTGGCACTGTGTTTCCTAGCTTTTCTGTCAAATATCTCCTGTTTTTGAAGAAAGAAATCACTTAATCCATTATGGCTGAAATGCAGTCCTTTGCAGACTGCCAGCATAAGATCTCTGCAACCCTAGGGCACCGTCTGACAAGATCTAACATAGGGCCTTCAAAAAGGACATGGGTGACATTTTAAAATTGAATGGATCTTGTTATGGACCACTGCCTACAGAAGAACTTCAGTAGATGAGGAAAAAAAGCACGTGAAATAATTTAACATATTTCATCCAGTACGTTGTTATTTATATAACAACTACTGATAACCCACAGAAAATGTCTAAGCATGGCTTAACACCGTAGATGGTGTAACCCAAGAAGACTTTATAGACAGCTCTTCTCTTGAGACAACAAAAAAAAAGAATGTAACTTGTTTATAAACTCTGCTAAAATGAGATGTAAATGGCATTAAAAGGAAAAAAAGAGAAGAAGGCCTATTTATACACTCTGCTTCCATGTTCAATAAAAGTCTACAAAGTGTGAAAAGCCTTCTACCATATGAGTCTGTAAAACACATGGAAAATTAAAGATGTGTGTGTTTACAGAAAATATTCAACATTCTCTGGCTGCTCTCAGCTCCCAGGCAATGATCACAGTTGATGGGTTCCATGGTGTAGCTGTATAACTCATTATGTCAAGTATCCATCTTGGCTCAAAGATTTTGTACATCCCTGCCTGCTTATTACTGCTGTGATTAATTCTATAATTCACCAGAGGTGGAAGTTCCATGTAGATATGAAAATTAAAATTAGGTGAAAGGAAAACTTATGTAGAGCTGTGGGAAAATATGAGTCTTTGTATCCATCTATTGACTACAGTAAATATCAAATACTTACGTGTAAACAATTAATCCAAGATGTAGTTATACAGTTTTGAAACACCAAAGAGCCTCATAGAGCTTCTCAATTTCTCCAGCTCAGTCATCAGTCAGACAGTGGTACAAAGCAGCTCCTTAAAAGTTAGCCTTTTAGTCACATAATGATTCTGTGTGCAAGATTAGAGATTGAGTTATCCATGGCCCATTCTAGTATGCTTGTTCTGGAGCTCACAAAGCAGTTTATGGTGACCTCTGTTTCAAGAATGACTCATGTTTCCATGTAATTTCTTTTTATCATCTATGCTTAACATTATTTTAGAAGGTGGATTGACCACATCTAAGTTAGAGACATGACTGGGAAAACGTAGAGCAGCAAAAGAGTTGACAAATAAAAAAGATATTAATTTACATCAAAGATTCTGGGAACTTGGAAACAAAAATTGTTCTCTTTCATGAAGAAATAAACCAGTGCCATTTTAGGCGTTTGCACTGTGGAGGAGTCACTGTGCGCAAAAAAAGTTCTCTGTGGCTTCTTTTTAAAGCAGGTTTTATTATGGCTTGTTCTGCACTTAACTGAGATATATCAAAGTCAAAATAGATGCCTTATTGGGGCAGCTCTCAAAGAAACAATTTAGCGAATGTTAATGAACAGTAATGTCTGATGCTTAATCAGGAGAGTATTATAGGGGGGAAACCAATGCAGCAGAGATGTGCATTTAGCTTATGCCAAGTGATTAAGTGGTGATTAACCAGGGGTTGAAATTCTGGGTTCTGGACTTATAATACAGTGTTAAATAAAGATTAAAAGGAGGAAGAAAGAGTAGTCAAAGAAGAAATTCAGTAAGGCTCTATTTTATTACTGTCTTTTTATTCAGTGTAAGGTTTTTTAAAGTCCTATATAGTTGTACTCTCACATAAAAACCTATAATAGAGATGGACATTTAGAATGCAATATTCAAACACATTTAATGGATTTGAAAGCCTGACTCTTATCAGGTTGTTTTCCACATTACCTAACATTGCAATGCGCTAAATGGAATCCTCACTATTTACAGTATCACTTTTAAATATAAATAGGTATCTTTGTTACATCATTTATCTTAGCTATATTAAGCTAACCATTTAGTAGCTTCACAAACCACTGATCACATCCTGCAGCTTTTATTTGGCTTGGATAACAATTACTTGGGAAAGTAGCGTTACTGAAGTCAATGGACAGAGGCATTGATGCTACCGTGCCATGAATGTGGGTTGTGGAATCAAAAGTGGTAGCCAAACTACTTTACTGACTCCAGAGGACTTATTAACATGCAGTGGAAGCTCTCAAGGTGGCTCTACTCTCCAGAGCTAATGATACATATCAGGTATTATCATCATGCTTCGAGTGCTGTTCAACTGCAGTTCATCTCATCAGATGCAGAAGATTTCATTTTTGGATAGCACCACGTGGCAAGTTTTAACTTGGCTTTTGGACTGGCAGAAGTAGTAGGTACCTTAAACCAGTATAGAGGAGTCAAAGTTGCACTTCTGGAAACAGAAGGAAGTGAGAAATAAAAAAAAAACTACCTTCATGTTTTGCCTCTGCCTCAGGTCTGAACATACATGGGTGTTTGAAGAACCAGCCTCCAGACACTCTTGTACTTACACAGTTCTCTACATTAATGTGTGAAGGTGTCAAATTGCTGCTCAACAGTCTATATGCAGGGATTTCTTGGGGTTTCCCCAACATCTCGTTGCAAAAGGAGAGGAGGAATATTAATCATCTTTTCCAAAATGACGCTCCCTATCACGGGAACTGCTGTGGTAAGGTGATGAATTTACCATGAACTTGCCATGACAAGTAGTCCCTGAATGAAACACCAACAGTACAGTAAGTGGGACAAGAAATTAAAGGTTACCATAATGAACTGATTCTTCATTTTTAGAATATATTAGGAGTAAATATAAAGAAACAATCAAACAAAAAGCCAAATGAAATAAAGACAAGGAGAAAAAATTGGTAGTGTCATCATCTAGACTTTAAGTTATCGTGATTGCTTTATCAATACGTAGTTTCTGTAAATAGGCTGATTCTTATACCTTCACTGCTCTTCCTGTAGCTGAGAACTGATTTTCAAAGGATTTTAATTGTCATAATCAAAACCAACTTCTGTGAAAATGAAGGTAGCTCATCACTTTTGAACAGTAGGTTGTTGTAAAGCTATTATGTCAGAGCTGATGACACTGCCTAAGTCCTTTCCCATGCAGCATGCACTGACATGCCCGTATGCTTAACCTAGTGATAGTCATATGCAGAAGTATCCTTTGGCAGAGGAAAAAAAAACAGTCAATCCAGGTTGTAAAACGTTATACTGTGTGTTTTTTTACAAATTCAGAAAAGTCTGGTCTCCAGAAATTTCCAGGAATGCTTTTTAATTTTTATTTCAACCCAAATATAAGGTTTATGTAGTAAAAGACAAAAAATAATGTTTATCAGGGTGTTGAGGATGTTCTTTCTAATTTTGTCCAATTACACCTTTCTATATCTCTTTTATGTCACCATCTGAACCAAGAAAATTCCAGGATCTGGTAATAAGAGTTTGCAGAAATATTTTTTTTAAGGAGTTTTTAGGTAAACTGTTGACTAGTCTTCCTCTGATGCAAGATCAGATAGAAAATGGATAAACACAGATGTTGTCATCAAGAAAATGATAATTACTCATCCAACGATTCTCTAAGAAAATATGTCTTTTTTTCATCTTACTAGTTAGATCTATTCTTCTGTCCTTTGCAGCTGAATTCCTGGAAACTTTTGATTACAACTTTCTCAGCTCGTCTTGATTACCTTTCTTCTACAACT
Organism: Clamator glandarius; assembly: GCA_033459285.1. Taxonomy (NCBI): domain Eukaryota; kingdom Metazoa; phylum Chordata; class Aves; order Cuculiformes; family Cuculidae; genus Clamator; species Clamator glandarius. Next base: position 140,258 of record JAUNZM010001037.1, on the reverse strand, counting down.
GGGAATATGTACCTAACACTGATGTGAGGAAGTGCTGAAATGTGAGTAGAAAAAAAAGAAGTTTATTGAACATAGCAAGGCTATGAAGACTGTTACCTTTGCATACTCACATTGCTGATTCTTCTTTTTCCTTTTTTCCTGTGAGTTGCTTTCAAAGGACCATAAATTTTAACAGAAGAAACTGCCTCCATTAGTCTTCAGTATTCTCTCTTCATTTAAACACTTTTGTGGATTGTACTAATGCTCTGTTATTGAAAACAGTTTATGAAAAACTCTTTGATGCTGAATTGGTTTTATCATTCATGTAAATCAGTCAGAGGTGAAAATTCTGGACACTGGCAGACACATACCCTTTGTTTCATCTCCCATTGCTACTGCTTGGCCTGCAGTACTGGGCACCATTATCAGGACAGACTTGTTTGGATAAGCAGAACCATAATGTAACAGTCATAGCCCATTTACAAATCCAACATGGGCAGCTCAAAGTAATAATAATAATGAAAAAAATCAAACATAAAATAATGGGAAAATATGTGTATTGTTTGCTCAGTTTGACATCATAAAAAAGATGCACACTTGGGATGTTTATGCCTCAGATTGTTATTTTCTGATAATGTACCTGGTTAAAGTAAAATTTTCCCTCTGGATGCATATATAACTCTAAGATAAGAACAATTCACAAAATCCTATTATAGTGTGGCTGTACTTAAACACATTTTCGGATGCTTCAGATAACATCAGGTACATATATACAAGAGGAAGAGGTATTTCTAGGAATATCATTATTGTTGCTATATCTGTTTGAGTTCCATATGCACAGGTGGTGCTCTCTGTGAGGAAGACACTGAAACATAAAATACATTTGATTTCTTTCTGAAATGACAGTTCTTTTTTAAACAAACAAACAAACAAACAAACAAACACAAAGGTTTAGTGTTCTTCCTCCCCATTACGCCCCATGACTCCTTTTTTCCAAGAAACAAAATCATCAGTTTTTGGTCTCCAAAGTGATGTGGTACTTTTAATATATTTTTAATTCCATTCAAAATGTGTTATTGAACTACCACTTCTGTATTTCTTCAGACCTGCACTGTAACATCTGCATTCACTAAGGACTCTTTTTATGACCCCATGCAAACAATTTAATTTGTCTTTGACATCAAGACAACAGAGTAGTTTTGAGTAAATTCATATAATCATGTAATAGTTAGGGTTGGAAGGGACCATAAAGATCATCTAGATCCAAACCCCTGCTATGGGCAGGGACGTCCTACTACATCAGGCTGCCCAAGACCCCATCCAACATGGCCTTGAACACCTCCAGGGATGGGGCAGCCACAGCTTCCCTGGGCAACAAGTTCCAGACTTTCACCACTCTCATGGTGAAGAAATTCTTCCTTATCTGTAGTCTAAACCTGACCGTCTCCGGTTTATACCTATTCCCCTTGCCCTGTCACCACAAGCCTTTATGAACAATCCCTCTCCAGCTTTCTTGTAGGCCCCATCAGGTACTGGAAAGTTACTATAAGATCTCCTCTGAGCCTTCTCTTCTCCAGGCTGAACAACCCAAACTTTCTCAGCCTAACCTCATAGGGAAGGTGCTCCAGCCCTCTGATCATCTTTGTAGCCCTCCTTTGGACCTGTTCCAACAGTTCCATATGCTTCTTATGTAGGGGATTCCAGAAGTGGTCACAATACTCCAGATGAGGTCTCACAAGAGAGGAATACAGGGGCAGAATCACCTCCCTCAACCTGCTGAACATGCTTCTTTTTATGCAGCCCAGGACACAGTTGGTCTTCTGGGCTGCAAGTGCACATTGTCAGCTCATTTCAAGCTTCTCACCAGCCAGCACCCCCACCTCCTTCTCTGCAGGGCTGCTCTCAATCATATCACCTCTGATCATGCATTGAAAACAGGGATTGCCCCGGCTCAGGTGTGGGACCTTGCTCTTGGCCCTGTTGAACCTCATGAGGTTCTCAGAGATCTACTTCTCCAGCCTGTCCAGGTCTCTGGATCACATCCTATCCTTCCAGTGTGAAAAAACACACCTCTCAGCTTAATGTCATCTGCAAACTTGCTGAGGGTGTACTCAATCTCGCTGTCTGATTCATTAATGAAAACATTAAACGGCATGGGTCCCAGTATGGACCCCTGAGGGACACCGCTAATCACAGATCTCCATCTGTACTTCAAGCCATTTACCATTAGTCTCTGAATATGACCCTCTAACCAGTATCTTATCCACTGCATCATCCACCCATAAAATCCACATCTCTCCAATATATAGAGAAGGATGTCGTAGGGAATTATGTCAAAGGCTTTACAGAAGTCTAGATAGATCACATCTGTTTTTTTCCCGCATCCACTGCTGCAGTTATCCCATCAAAACTTCTAGGTTTTCCTCTGGTTTCCATTTGGCAAGTAATTTCTCTCCTTGTGTTTTTATTTTCCCAGCATTGCCTAGTGAATTGGAAACCAGTACTAAAGGACATTGAGACATACAGGCCTACAGCAGAATGCCAGAGGGGGAGTGCTATCACTGCTGATCCCTGAATACTTATAGATAGCAGTGGAACATATTCATAGCAGGATTTACTCAAGGTGGTTGGTAGTTTTCTGGGACATTTTAAATAGCTTTTTAATTGTTTTAAATCCCTTATACTTAAAATAGGTTTAAAAGTATGTAGGTTTGTATTTTACTAAAATATTCAGGCTATTCAAATATCCAACCTAATTAAAAACAGTTCCCACTGTTCCTATTTCTTTCACACAAAAGTTGTACATGTTAAAGGAGATAATACCACAGGCTATAGAACAGCCAGTATTATATGAAGTCAAAAATTCAGCTTTTATGATAGTGTTTTATCTTTCACTATCTTCAGCTATACATAGCAATATATTTATAAATACTGAATATTTTATAGCATTTATGGAATAAAATATTTCCAATAAAAAATCATTAACACCTTTTTTAGTAGTTTTAAACTAAAAGTTGAATTGGAAATGATGTAATATTACATTTTGTATATAAAGTCTTTTTATAAGTCTGTAATTGGAAAGTTGTAAATGCAGTGTTTAGGAACTATTTGGTCAAGAATCAAGAAAATAACAAGAATGCATCCTCAAAGAGCAAGACTCCTACTAGACATCCAGCTGGTATAGACATTAACATAATCTCACAAAAACAGATTTTATAAAATATGCTTTAGAAAGAATCCTGACTTTCAAAAATGTAAAGAGCAAAGAGGAATGTAGGGATAAGTTAACAGAATATATCATAAACAGCTCTCATTCCACAGTCTAAAAAAAACTTCTTGAAATCAAATCAAAACTTCCTGATGATTTCTTATTGAACCCATTTCCTTCTAAAAGTACTGTAAGCTTTTGAACATGGAGAAAAGTATTTATTGCTTAAAAAAGCTCTAGATGAGAAGGTGATTACTTCTGTACTACTCATGTTTTCTCTTAATCTTACAGACACTTTTTGTTTTGATCTCCTGATAATCATGAAATAGTAAAATTCTTTTGAGATATCAAACTGTAAATATTAGATTTTAGATTGTGCATGATTTGAGCCCAACCTCTAACAGTAACTGAGGCACCCATAAAATAAAAGTGTGATTCATTTTACCACATTTTACTACCTAGCAGAAAAGAATCTAATCCAAACTAGCCTCATAGGCTCCACCTGTAGTAAATACAGGAATACTGATGCCTTTGCCCCTTGTGATGTTTGTCATTTAAGATGTGTGTCATATAAAATTAAGCCAATATATGCACCATCTTCTGCAACTACTGGTCTGACTAAAGGGACATCTTAGTTGACCAGTTCAAATGGAATGCAAAAATTTATGCAGCTGAAAACAAATGAGCACGTCAATAGTAAAATGTTTATCTTTATAGGGTTCTTTTTGAGGGGAAATTGTGTTAAGCTAACTTAAACATCTAAACTTACATAGACATCATCTGTCTTTGAAAGCCTTTTCCTTCCCTTAAACAGAGAAATGAGAGACTTTGTTCAGTATGTGGCTTCAGGAGACATACTAATTTAGGGACATGTAAAGTTTAGTTACATCATCTTTACTTACATAGCTTATAGAAACCTGGTCTGGCCATATGCAAAACCAGACAGTAATTGGGGAGCATGACAGATTATTAACATAAAATCTTTGAAAGATAACACTGTGTTCTGTGATATATTGTACACAGTGTAAAATGAAGTCTTCAGTAAAATATGGTATTTGTTCTTTAATGTACTAATTAAGGTATATCTACACTGAATATCAGGAAGGTGAGAGTTTGCTATGCCTATTTATGAAGCATAGCTGAAATGCACTGCAAATTTGCATTGAACAAAATTTAACATTCCATCTTAGTACTGCTTGTTCATTTAGGCTTAGTGATTTTTAATCTAATTCTTACATTTTCTCATAAACTCAGCAGAAAAGTTCTTGCTTACAACTTCTGTTACAACTATACACTTTCTTGCTAACTGAGGTAAAAAAAAAAAGAAAAAAAACAACTTAGAGCTTACATACATGGGTTACTAAGGAAAACAGAATTTTATTTTTCGTTTGGTCGTTCAATTTGAAAACCCTCTAAAAGACCAACTCTTAAAAAGACTCTTCTGAGAAGTGGATGACTACTCCCTTACTCTTTTATGAAAGGGAAGTTCACTGCAATTTACTTGAAGCAGAATTTCTGCTTGTGTTAAGCCTTATGAAATTAAATGGGCTGAGTGAGTGCACAAAGCTAAAACCTTGCCTTGAAAGGAACTCTGAGTCATTCTCTCCAGATACGCATACACAAAAAAGCCAGTTACAAGTGTACCCCACGTGTACGAAATTGATCACAGCCCTGAGCTACTTCCATAAGGCCATAGAGTTGTTAAAGTATGGATGAGAAGAGCAAATTTTGAATCCAGGCAGGTCTGAAAGACAAGCAGGTTTTTCCTTGCCTGAAGTAAGAAGGAAGGTTATAAAATCCTCAGAAATTAAGAGCTAGGTCTCCTTCTGCTTAGTTTTATTGTATGGCCAACAGCTCTACCAGTTCACTCTTGGGAGTCTGCAGTGAGAGGCCTAAGAAGAACTGAGAACAAAAGACAATACAACTTGACATAAAACGGCAGTATTCAATAACTCAGCATTATTCCTACTATTATACTATGTCATGGCAGGACCAGAATGACACAAGAAGAAGTGATGAGATATTGGGAAACTCTGCCACAGAATTTAATTTAAATAGTCTTTGAACAATTTTACCAGCATGTTGAAATGCTGTTGTCATGTAAATGAAGCAGGCCTTCTACTTTTGAACACCAGCTTATTTAGAATATATTTGTGGAGAGAATATTGAGGATAAAATTTGGTAAACAAAGATAAGTAACAGGATTTCATACAGATTTAAGGTTCTTGATATTCATCAATTTGCGTGTCTCAAGACAACTGCTTGATTGTCTTCTTTTGATTAACTGACTTAAAGGCTTTTTTTGGCTTCATAGGATTTATTTAAGAGTAGTCACATTTGCCCAGTTATAAATTGCTTAAGTTATTCATGGTATACCAAATAGGATTCACCAACCTTTTAATGAATTTTGCCCACCTGTAAATTATTTTAATTAACTGTGATACAGTATTACTTACCTGCTACTAATTTTGATAATAGAGTACTTGGTTCTCTCAAGAGTCAGCTGACTTTCCAAAGCATAATACGTTTCAAAAGCCCTTATAGAGAAATATGCAGGACATTCAAGTAATCATTGTGTACTGTTTTGCTTTTAATTTAGGTACCCTTTCATAAGAATAAAATGAACATAACAAGGAATCATCCATTGATTTTTTCCTCCTTTAATTGTGACATGAAAATGAACCCAGATCAAGAGACTAAATGAAGGGAATTAACACTGTTTCACAAATCAGAGAGTCAGATATTAAGATTTAGCTTCTACCTTTTACAGTTTCTTCAGGTTATAAACAGACATCAAGTTTTTAAATAAATTGAAATGCCACTCTAACTTGAAATAACTCATTCTAGCCTCACAATATTATTAGCAATCAAGAATATTTCATAATAATCTTTAATTTGATTATTAGTTCTTGCTAAACAGGAGCTGTTTTTATCATGGATTTCTTTTCAGTTTGAGAAATGGGTAACTACAAACCAGCACGTGTGACACAATATCAAGTGAATTGAAAGCTACTGTAATCAAGAACAGAACTGATTGACAAGTAGATGGATATAATATGTGAAAGAGGCAACACAATTTTTATAGGAGGTAGTTATCCTTTACATTATTTATTAGAGTGATATGAAGGAGTTAGTAAGCATGTGTACAGAAGTGTACTTGGACTTTTAAGAAGCCCCTTATCACAGACTTGTAAAGAATCTACGGTATTGCAGAAAGAAATAGGAAGACTCTTCTTGGGTCAATAACTGCTTGAAGAAGTTGATACTAAGGGAAGGAATAAATGGTCAGTTTTCTTATTGGAGGGAGGTGACCAAGGAGTCCCACAGGGATCCTTTCTGCTGCAGCAGACACAAAATCTGTTGATGGGATTGAAGCAGAGTAATAAAAATAAATCTGACAACCTGTAGCACGGATCTTATGATGCTGAATGATAGGGCAACAAAATGGCAGGTGAAATTCAATGCTGATAAAAGTGAAATAATGAAAGGTGGGGAGAAAACCCCTGACTACATGTATTGTGCTAGGCTGTCATCTCTCAGGAAATTACCCTCTGAAATATGGCACAAAGTACCATCAGAACATCAACATATTGGTCAGCAGAGGTAAAAGGTGTAAACAAAAGAGAAAACTTCATTATCCCACTATCTATATAAAGTGCGCCTATGTTTTAATTCTTGCCTACATTTCTGTCTTCTCTCCACTCCAAACTAAGGAAGGATATAACAAATAGAAAAGAGAAGGAGAAAGGCATCTAGAAATGATAAGAGAAGTGAAATAAAACCTTTCTTCTTCTGAATAAGGTAGCCATGGTACAGATATGTAAAACTGTGAGTGCCATGGAGAGTGGAAAATGGGCATGAATTTTCAGTGTTCCTCTGAATATTGAACTGAGTAGGCAAGAAATTATATGATCAGGAAAGCAGCTCAAACTTTTGCTGAATATCAGAAACATAACTCATTTGAGTAGTTACCCAGGACTATAACAGTGCCTACAGGGCACCTGTGTCTATTTAACTCATGCAAACATACATGTACCTGTCTGTCCATAAAAAGTATGATGAAATATTTTCCTATTCTGCACAAATGTTCATAATACATACATAGGAATAATATCTATTTAAATACACACATGCACGATGTCTCTTTTCATATGTGGGTTTCTATTGGATCTGCCAAGGAAGGATTCAGTTTCTAACTTGGACAGTCCTCTGAGGTGCTTAAAGCAGGGTTTTCCCTTGCTAAAGTAATCCGTCTTCTGATAACAGGAGAAGAGGGCTATCATTTTTAATTCTTCTTTAGTTTTGAGTGGCATGCAGGAGAAAGTTGCAATGAGCCATATTGCAATGTCCCTACCCACAAGCAAATCCAGAACAGACAGACCAAAGTCAACTACAACACTTCTGGTGTACAGCAGCTGAGCTGAGAAGAGATCCTCATTGCATGAAGTTTGATGAAAGACTGCCACTGCAGAGCTTCTGGAATAAGAGATTACAGTCATATGACTTAAACTCTGAAAGTTTCTGACATTTAATATCAGTAATTAAGAGTTCAGATTTGTGGCTGAATCAATAACTCCTTGCAGTTATTGATCAGAAACTGCTGCTGTGCCAATCATGGAGTACAGCTGACCTTATGAAAGCTGATCTCTGCTTCTAACACTGTTCCTGTACCACCTCCTTATGGTCTATGTGCCTCATAAGTGCTTAAAAATATGTATGGATACTGTCACCAGGTTCTGCTCTGTTGGGAGGCTGTTGGGGCATGAAGCAGCAGCTGGCTACTGCAGCTCGCATGAATACAGGAAAAACTTCAAAGACCTGAAAAGCAGGACCACTGGAGAGATACTTCTCTCCCGACAGACTGACCTGCCTCTCAATCTGCTGCCTCTCCGCTGCCAGCCCAGAGCATCTCTCCCTTCCTGCCAGACTGAGAGAGCACAATCTTTTCTCTCCCATGTGTAAACATGAAAGTGTTTGAGGCACCCTTTGCAGCCCAGAGAATGTCACATGCCATAGGATGAAACCTCCCTGCATCACTTCTCACCGGTAACCACCAGGAAGGCATCACTAGGCATGACAGGAAGGCACCACACTATGACCTCTGGATAGGAGGCACTTACCTGGGTATGTGAAAGGCATTTATGTGGAGAAATTGACCCACTGAAAAGTTCAGGTGGTCACAAAAGTAATTTTTTTCACCTATGGATCTCTCATGTCTTCATAAGCAAGACTCCAGATTTTATTTCTCATCTGAAATACAGTAATTGCAGTAAAGTAACTGTTAGGCAATGGTAAAAAGATGATACGCTACTAAATACTACTACTGCTAATGTTAATGCTAATGCTTATACTAATACCATTATCAATTAATGGAATATCACAATAGAACATTTTGTAACAGCAGTCTTTTTGCTAAAGAAAATACTGAATTTTCATTTATCAAGAATGATTCTCTGGAACAACTCCCTCTTCCCCGACTAACTATTGTATCAACAAACAAATATCGTAATTGAAAAATCTTTCTCTTGGACAGTATCTGCCATGGTTAGCTGAGTTGAGAGAGTCTTTTGTTTTAGTATTTCCTCTGCTATTATGTAGAAATTGTAAGGAAACGTAGCTCAGCCTGACAATTCAGGCAATGAAGGAGAATGAATACATGAAGTATCCAATAACCTGTGAAATCTGTGACTCCTATGAAACACCCACAGGACATGCTGAATCAAAATATTTGAAATCTGTATGTTTTAAAAATTGTAAAACTTCTACAAAAAAGATACCCCAACAAAGCAAACCCACAAACCCCAACATATATTTTTCTCACAGCTTCAGTATTAGCAAGGAAATCCTTTCATCTTTGTCCTTTCTTTCATTGTCACCTATCAAATGGGTCCCAATCAATTATTAGGGAATTTTACATGATTCACAAGCCAGTGTTCAGCATTTCCTCCTACTAAACAATCTTCTCTGCCTTGTGTCCTGTCCATGAGTGGCATGTGAAAGCATGTCACATCCTCCTTCCTGAAATGCTCCACCACAGCCTGGTTTAATATCTGGCCTTGAAGGAGAATTAGTAGTAACTTAACTTTTCAGACTAACAATGGGTAAGTATTTTTAGACTTGGAGTTATCTATAGATCTGGATTTTAGTCTTTGGAGATATTAATGTCACATAAGGGATTATATGTTAAAAGAAATTTTGATTAAACTTTAAATTAAGAAACATCTACAAAATCAGGCATCTGTGGAAAGCAGGAGAGAAAGGCATGTAGAAGGAACAAGATTAGCTGTCTTCCCTTCTCTTCAGACAGCTTCCCTTTGAGCTGAACATTTTGAGATGGGCTATGTACACAATGCACCCCCTTCGGCAGGGAGCTGGGAGCAATAGAAGCTTGGGGATGCTGTAAGTCTACTCAGTCAGCTAGTGAAAATTAGCTTTGCTGATGTACAGACCAGGTTGAGTATGTTACTGACTGAGAGGAGTGAGATTCAGCTATGAATGAGGAAAAGTCATCATGTTCCTCATTAGCTTTCTTCTAGGGCCCCATCAGGTACTGGAAGATTGTTATAAAGCCTGTCTGGAGCCTTCTCTTCTCCAGGCATAATAACCCAAACTCTCTAAGCCTGTGCTCATAGCAGAGGTGCTCCAGCCTTCTGATCATCTGTGAAGCCCTCCTCTGGACCCGTTCCAATAGTTCCATATCCTTCTTATATAGAGGATTCCGTAACTGGACACTATAGGTGTTTCACAGAAGGGGAACAGGGGGGACTGGAATCACCTCCCTCATTCTGCTGGCCACGCTTCTTTTGATGCCTTGCAGGATCACAGAATCATAAACTCACAGAATCATAGAATAGTTTGGGTTGGAAGGGACCTTAAAGACCATCTAGTTCCAACCCCCCTGCCATGGGCAGGAATACGTACCATAAGATACAGTTGACCTTCTGGGCTGACCTGGCTCATGTTGAGCTACTCATCAATGAACACTCCCAAATCCTTCTCTACAGGGCTGCTATCAATCACTTCATCCTGTATTGGAACCTCAAATTGTGAAGGACCTTGCATTTAACCTTGTTGAACACCATAATATCCACACAGACCCATTTCTCCAGTTCATCTAGGTCGTTCTGGATGACATTCTGTGCTTCTGATGTGACAACTGTACCACTCAGTTTGGTGTCATCTGCTGAGGACACACTCACTGTCTATATTGTGGAAATGGAAGATTTCCATGTCACGTACGTGCAGCAAAATGTGGCTCATATCCTCACGCTTGTTGGCAAGAAACCATGGGACAGTTAAGCAGAAGGAGAGAACATGGAGCTGAGATAACTGCAAAGGGACTTTTGGGTTGCTAGACAAGCGAAAAATTTGTAGCAAGTAGTTATGCTGCATCCTGTAACTGCAAGACTGAATCTCTGTACTGTGAGACTTCAGTGTGGAAAATCACTGGGATAGCTGGGTAATGGGGCAGATAAGGGTATATAATGCTTTGCTTGTGCATCATAAACTGATTTTGTTACAGCTCCCAAACAGAGTTTGTGTCTCAATTGCTGCAAATTGTTCCCGCATGTGAGGAGCAACAGTTGCTATCAAATGGATTGGACCAGTGGCAAGCCCTGCAGAAATTAAGTGCTGCTGAAAGGAAGCAGAGGAGCCAGCTGGCCACAATCACCTTCGTGGAGTGAGCAAGGTGAGCTGCAGAGAATGATGGGAAGTGGTATTTCCCATGAACAAAGAACAATACTGAATTTGATGACTAAAAGCCCAGCGAAAGATAATGCCAAGATCAAACCAGACAATTTAAAGTGTCTTTTGATTTAGGCATCTAAAGAATGCCCTACTATGACATCTATCATGTTCTATGACCCTGAAACATGGGATGACGTGGGTGTAAAGTTGTAGGATGCTGCCACTTGTTATGAAAAAATCATGGCTGGTCTTTTAGGACCATGGCAAATGCTGTTTGGGACTTTGAAATCCCCTGTGGGTAGTAAAACAACCATTGCCAACAACCCCTTTGTTCAAGTCCAGTAGACCTCAAGAAGGAGCCAGACAGACCAGCACAAATCAGGAAGGAAGCACAGCGGCAGGGGGACCTTGTACTGCTACAAGCTTTTCCTGTGATCCATGCATCAGACGCCAGTCCTTACTGGGAATCAATTCATTATGAAGTGATAAAGGAGATTCAAAAAGCTGTAAAAGAGAAGGTACTAACTGCTCTGCCACCCACACCTGCCCTGGGGCACCCAGTAGAGATGGGTGAGGCACCCCCGCAGCTCCTGCAGAACAGCAGGAACTAAGATTGCACAACTAGTTTATTTTACAGCTTCTTCACCTCAGGTTTTGAATGTGGACAGAGGAGACTGTAGTTTTGATTTTACAGGACTGCCAGAAGGTATGAGAGCACAGACTGTGACTATGGGTCGCCCTCTAATTAAGTGTATATTATATGGGCATGGAGAGATTGTCGAATTAACTGGAATTTTGGACAGTGGTGCAGATGTTACTGTGATAGAAGCAGCCAAGTGGCTACAGGAATGGCCTCTCGTGAAAATGGAACAAATATTATTGGGAATCAGGGGAAATGCGTTACCTTTGCAAAGTAAAAGGCTGATACAGATTAAAGGTCCAGAGGGGCGTATAGACAAAATCCAACCCTTTGTCTTATCAACATCGATTACTTTGTAGGGATGGGATTGCATGTGCAGGTAGGGTACTGTTATTGGTTCAAATTTGTCTTAAGGGCCACTGAGATGGAAGCAACCCTCAAGTCAAATTGGAAATCAGGGATCCCTCTTTGGGTGGAGATGTTGTCCTTGCCTACTGAAAAGTTGCACCACTTGCATTAATTGGTCAAAAAGCAATTAGATGCTAGTCATATTGTACCCACCACTAGCCCATGGAATACTTCTGTATTTGTGATCCAAAAGAAAAGTGGAAAGTGGAGATTTTTGCAGGACTTATGCTAAGCCAATGATGCTATGGAAGATATGGAGGGATTGCAACCACAAATGCCTTCTCCTGTAATATTTTCACAAAACTGGTGTTTAAATATAGTTAACTTAAAAGATTGTTTCTTTGCTATCAATTTAGATCCTTGTCATGCTTTAAGTTTGCCTTATCGGTACACCCAGTCAATGTTGACGAACCTGCTAAATTGTATCATTGGGTGGTTTTGCTTAAAAGTATGAAAAATAGTCCAGCTATCTGTCAATGGCTTGTGGCCAGGGCCTTAAGCCTAGTCTGAGAACAAGTCCCTCAAGCAATTATTTATTGTTATATATAAGATATTTTAATTGTGGCAGAAGATGCTCTGACAATGCAAAAGGCCTTAACTTTAATCAAGGAGTATATCTCTCAGGCTGGGTTGTGAATAGCACCAGTAAAAAACCAAAAACCACTATGACAATATTTAGTCTGGCACATTTTTGAACAAACAATTGTGCCGCAGCAAGATAAATTACAGAATCAAGTAAAAATATTGAGTGACTTACAGAAATTATTAGGGGCTATCAACTGGGTTACACCATTGTTGAGGATAACAAACCAGGAGCTGCACCCATTTTTTTTGTCTCTTGTACAGAGACCCTGGTTTATCCTCTCCAAGAGAATTAACCAGTGATGTTAAGGTAGCATTGGTAAGAGTGTCTATTGCTATTACCAGCCAGCAAGCTGCTCAATGTGATCTTGAGTTTCCTTTTCAATTTATTATCTTTAATCCACCATCACAACCGTATGCTTTGTTATTTCAGTGGGACACATCAAAAGGATCCCTTATCAATCATTGAATGGGTTTTTCTCCCACATCAGATGCATAAAACGAGTTTGACTTGTCCAGAAATGTTTGCAATGTTAATCATGAGGGGAATCATAGAACCATAGAATCATAGAATAACCAGGTTGGAAGACACCCACTGAATCATCGAGTCCAACCATTCAGTGCCTTGTCTTGTTATGTGGACAAGAGCCATCTATCATAATTTTACCAGTGTCAAATCAAATGTTGCAATGGTTCATGCAAATGTCCATGCATTTTCAGATTGCTATAGTGGATTATAGAGGTCAATTAAGTGTACATAGCCCTGCACATAAATTACTACAACAGAGCTTTGTTTTGTATTAAACTTTTAAGTGCAGTCATATCCCTTTGGAAGCACTGGAAGTTTTTACCGATTGCTCTGGATGAAAAGGTCGATCGGTTATTGTCTGGAAAGACGAACACAGTCAAAAATGGTTATCGGACGTTGTCAGAGTCTCAGATTTGCCACAAATTGTAGAATTTGCAGCTCTTGTTAGAGTATTTAAAAACAGTCAGAATCCATAAACATTGTTACAGATTCTGCTTATGTTGCAGGTTTTGTTCAAAGATTAGAAGGCACATATTTGTAGGAAGTTACAAACCCACAACTGTATAAACCGATGTTAACTCTTTTACAGTTATTGAACAACCATCATTCTCCACATGAGAATGTGCACATTCACGCACACACCACTTCACCTGGACCACTGGTAGAAGGTAACTGAAGGGCAGATTCTTTAACTCTTAGAGTCCAGGTTGCCCCTAATGTTTTTGAGCAAGCTCACTTTTCTCATGGGTTTTTTTTCACCAAAATTCTCAAGCGTTACAGAGAGCTTTTCTTTTAACCCCTACACAAGCCTGGGATTTCATTCTTGCTTCTTCAGGTTTTCAGGCTATTGTTCCTTCATACAAAACAGGTGGCTTGAATCCCCAGGGCCTAACAGCCCTAGACTTACTGTAATCAGATGTTACTCATATCCCCAAGTTGGATTGGTTGAAATACTTCCATGTTTCAGTAGATGCTTTTTCAGGAGCTGTGTACATCTCATCACAGAATCACAGAATTACAGAACCAGTTGGTTAGAAAAGACCTCCAGGATCATCGAGTCCAACCATTCATATCAAACACTAAACCATGCCCCTCAGCACCTCATCCACCCACCTTTTATAACTTCCAGGGATAGCTATTCAACCATCTCCCTGGGCAGCCTGTTCTAGTACCAAATGATCCCTTCTGTGAATTTTTTTTTTCTCATGTCAAGTCTGAACCTCCCCTGACAGAGCCTGAGGTCATTCCTCATTGTCCTGTCCCCTGTCACCTGAGCGAAGAGGCCAGGTCCCTCCTCTCCATAACCTCCTTTCAGGTACTTAGAGACAGCAATAAGGTCTCCCCTCAGCCTTCTCTTCTCAAGGCTAAAGAACCCTAGTTGCCTCAGCCACTCCTGATAAGACTTGTTCTCCAGCCTCTTCACCAGTTTCGTGGCTCTTCTCTGGACTCACTTCAGAGCCTCAACATCCTTCTTGTGGTGAAGATCCCAGAACTGAACACAGTACTCGAGGTGCTGTCTGACCAGAGGGAGAATAACCTCCCAGGAGCTGCTGGCCACACCGTTTCTGATACAAGCCAAGATGCCATTGGCCTTCTTGGCCACCTGGGCCATTGCTGGCTCCTGTTCAGTTGCTCTCAACTAGCACCCCCAGATCCTTCTCCTCCAGGCATCTTTCTAGCCACTCTTCCCCTAGTTTGTAGCTGCGTAGGGTTGTTGTGCCCCAAGTACAGGACCCAGCATCTGGCCTGGTTGAACCTCATACCACTGGTCTCACCTCAGTGGTCCAGCCTGTTCAGATACTTTTGAAGAGTCTCCCTACCCCCCAGCAAACTGACACTTAGTGTCATAGAATCACACACAGAATCAAAGAATCGCTTGGTTGGAAAAGACCCATGGGATAATCAAGTCCACCATTCCTATCAACCATTAAACCATGCCCCTCAGCACCTCATCCACCCATCCTTTAAATACCTCCAGGGATGTTGACTAAACCACTCCTCCAGGCAGCCTGTTCCAGTGTCCGATGACCCTTTCTGTGAAGAATTTCTTTCCTGATGTCAAGGCCAAATCTCCCCTGGCTCAGTTCTTGAGACCATTCCCCCTTGTCCTGTCCCGTCACTTGGGAGAAGAGACCAGCTCCCTCCTCTCTACAACCTCCTTTCAGGTAGTTAGAGAGAACAATAAGGTCTCCCCTCAGCCTCCTCCAAGAAGACTACATCCACAGCCTTTCCGTCATCCAGAAGGCAAGTCACTTTGTCACAGAAGGTGATCAGATTAGTTTGGCAAGACTTGCCATTCCTGAACCTGTGTTGACTGGGCCTGATCACCCGGTTCTCTTGCATGTGCTTCATGATAGCACTCAAGATCACCTGTTCCATGACTTTCCCTGGCACTGAGGTCAGACTGACAGGCCTGTAGTTCCCTGGATCCTCCCTGCGACCCTTCTTGTAGATGGGCACAACATCAGCCTCCAGTCCAGCAGAACTTGCCCATGTCACTCAGGAGAGAAATCTTGAGATATCTGTAAACATTTTCTCTTTGCATTTACTGTTTTGGCCATACCTAGTAGGATCAAACCGGATAATGTTCCTGCATATATATATATATGTATTTCACAATCCGTATGTCATTTTTTTCAACAATGAGGCATGTCACATACAACAGGCATACCACACTCCCCGACTGGACAACACTTGTTGAAAGTACACATAATACTCTTAAACATAAGTTATAAAAACAAAAATGTTGAATCAAACAGCTGTCTCCTCAGGAACGAATGGCTAAAACATTGTATGTTCGTAACTTTATAGATTATTTACATAAATTGCCTTCTATATTTAAACACTTTTTGTCACTTTTGCAAATCAACAGACCACTGCTGGCAAAGCATCAGTAATGATAAGAAATGTAGAAAGTGGTTATTTGGAAGGACTATATCCTTTGATAACATGGGGAAGAGGTTATGCTTGTGTTTCCGCAGATCGTGGACCTGAGTGGATGTCAGCTTGGTGCATTTGCCTGTATTTGAAAGAAACAAAGTAGGTGCTTGAAGAACTAACTGATATATGATACCACAGTCCAGAAATGTAGGAAATGATTCGACTGGAAATGCAAGTGTTACTGGTAATTTTAATCATAGGTTGTGACACTTATTTGATTCCCCTCCAGCCAAAAGAGAAAGTATGGGTAACCTTAGCCTATGCTACTGCACAAGATTCCTTGTGTCTGTTGGTAACAACATTAACCAATCTTTTTAGTACCTGTTTAGTAGGTTTGCCGATAGATTGTCCCTCTGTATTTGGCATTGGTGAGACCGCTTCTTGAATACTGTGTTCAGTTCTGGGCCCCTCACCACAAGAAGGATGTTGAGGCTCTGGAGTGAGTCCAAAGAAGAGCAACAGGGCTGGTGAAGGGGCTGGAAAACAGGCCTTATGAAGAACGGCTGAGAAACTGGGGTTGTTTAGCCTGGAGAAGAAGAGGCTGAGAGGAGACCTCATTGCTCTCTACAACTACCTGAGGGGAGGTTTTAGAGAGGAGTGTAATGGCCTCTTCTGCCAAGTGGCAAGGGACACAACAAGAGGGAGTGGCCTCAAGCTCTGCCAGGGGAGATTTAGGTTGGACATTAGGAAAAAAAAAAATCACAGAAAGGGTCATTGGGCACTGGCAGAGGCTGCCCAGGGAAGTAGTTGATTCACCTTCCCTGGAGGTGTTTAAGGCACGGGTGGATGAGGTGCTGAGGGATATGGTTTAGTGTTTGATAAGAATGGTTGGACTCGATGATCCGGTGGCTCTCTTCCAACCCGGTTATTCTGTGATTCTGTGTGATTCTGTGAAAGCTGTGTCCAGACCACAAACATACATGTCAGATATGTACCACATGTACAGGTAATTTAGATGGCTAGGTAAGCCAATTGCCACATTATATTATCGATGAAAACATTAAGCTGCCCAGTATGGACCAGTGATAGACACCACTTGTCACAGATCTCCATCTGGATATCAGGCCATTGACCATTACTCTCTGAATGCAACCATCTAACCAATTATTATTTGCCATTTCTATATACCATAATATCCAAGTACTGAGATAAAGTCCTTGACCATACAAAAAATCAATAAATAGGGATGGTGACTCTAAAGTAGGGTTTCCATTTTCCTCACTTATTTTCTTAGTCACTAGGATACAGAATATTTGGACTATAGACATCAAGCATTCCATCTATCTACAATTATCCTCTATTAGTTCAGGTTTTGGGGAAAGAAATGAAATTGCTTCAAATCACCTCAGAAAGATTGAGGTGATGTATATACTCCTGGGCGGACACTTTATTTTTTGATTTTCTGGATAAAACTGCCTTTCTTTAGCATAAGAATATCTGTCAAATTCTTTGAGGATGTCTATTGAATGTGACTTAGATATGAAACAGACATTTAGCTGTTTAGTATCTTCAGGTCCTAGATGTATTTGTCCAAGTCTGAGAACACATACGGGTATCCAATGACCCTTTATATTAGCAACTGAATCCTTCTAAGACCTCAAGGCTAAGAGAAGAGTTTCTGAGTGAAACGTTTTCCTTTTCCTGTCATAAATGGCAGTAGGTGTTTGTTACATTACTTTTCATAGAATCATAGAATCACCAGGTTGGAAAAGTCCTCCAGGATCATTGAGTCCAACCATTCCTATCAAACACTAAACCATGTCCCTCAGCACCTTGTCCATCCATCTTTTAAACACCACCAGGGAACGTGACTCAACCACCTCCCGGGAAGTGCCAGTGACCAGCCTGGGACCAAAAATGGAGGTTCACTCCACAGAGCTTGCCTGGGTATGTGAGTGTTTTTGTCTTGGGTGGTAGCTGATGGCTTAAGACTACTCTCAATGAAAAAAAAAAAAAAAAAAAAAAAACCAAACCACAGACTAGCATTTCCCACTGTCCTGGCGAATGCACTAAGCAAACAGTTTTTTTCTTCACATACTTAAAAAAATTCCTTATTAAACTAAGAATAATTTTGCACAGGAAAGAGACTGTGGAGTCATGCTTTCTTGGTTGCAGTTTTGGAATTAGACACCTAATCCCTTGCAAATCCTATGGGATATATCCAGACCTGTTCTCGGTACTGGCCGTTGGTTCTTTAGAATGTACCAGGCCACACTGATATCTGTGTGATTGGTAACATCTCTTAACAAAACCATGCCATTTGCACGGCTTCCAATGCAAAGAAATTAGAAAGGATTCCCAAACAGGAAGAGCTTTCATCATACCTTACTGAAACTGTAAGAAAGACTCAGGATCCAAAGGATTGTCCAGACTGTGAATAGGACATAAATACTCATTGTCCATTCTAAGGCTTCTGCTGTCCTGTGTTTCTTGATGACATTACCTGTGCTGAGTAAATGTAGCCAGCGTGTGTACGCCTTCACTTACGTTGTCAATATACCTTAGTTCTTCAGTACAAACACACCCTCAGCTGTTCTGCTCCTCAGCACCCCATCTGCAGAGATGGAGATGGCAACACTTTCCCATCTCAGTGAGCCTGACAGTGGAGGCCTTCGTTATTTCAGCAGATGGTGTCTTGGAATTTAGGGGAGGAAATCAGCTGGTGATCTGGGTTTAGAGAGCTACACACACTTCATTTCATGCATCAGATTGGGACCAACCTCCTGGCGCCTGTTCTTTAGGCTGGGAGCTTGCCTAGGGGAGGGCTATGCAGATACTTCATTTCACACAGTGGCTATTTCAATTTTAGCCGATTTCCTGCACAGGGACAAATGGCTTAATTTTGCAAATAATGGAAGAATGTGTCTAAGGCAAGACAATTTAGATGGATAGACTTTGGCTGAAGTTTAAGGACTGTAATAAATAATCTCCTCCTCATCCACGCCTCTCCAAAAAATCTACATACTTTTGTGCATATTTTATAACAAACCCTAATAAAGAAATAATCCAAAATGGCACCTGTTAAAAAAAGCATATCCCCAAAATGTAGGTTATTGAAATATGAGTGTAATATAGAAAAGATAGCGGTGCTGATATTAATGACCTATCTGTCTCATGGTGCACTTAAAAAAAAGTCTCTCATGTATTTTATTTTATTTTTTATTAGAAACTGTATCATTAACTCTGAAAGACCTTACAGGGAAGAGTGAGGAGAAAGATCTGACTTTTTAAAAAACAGATTCAGCTAGATCGTTTCTCTGACTGAAGAAAAAGAAAGATTTTTCATAAACATTTTTCCCCCTGACTGGAATATTAGGACACTATATTAAATTCCCACCCTCAATTCCACAAAAGGAAGACCCAGTTAACATTTGCATAATAATGTCCCTACTGTGCTTTTGACAGATGAGTTTCATCGACACAGACATACTGTTAGGGGCTTACCAACAGATTAAAAAAACAACAACAATACAGTGTAACATAATAAAAGTGTATTGTAATGTACATCATAACTTTTGGCCAAGGTTAAATTTCCAGTTGGTGTGTGAAAGTCGTATTCCATTAGACAAAATAGATGTCACACTGCAAAACATTAAAGATGAGTTGGCTGAGCCATTTGTTTTTGTTTATATTACATTATATTTTCCTTGATTCTATTTATATAGTTGGTTAGAAAAAAAGAAAAAGAAATCCTTCAGTCCCCCTTACTCACACACACTGCTGCATCACAATGTTATCAACAGCAAGTATTTCCATGTAAGGCTGCTCACCAAGCAAGCTGCTGTACAAAGCCTCAAGATCCATGCACTGTAGTTGCAGCAGTCCCATGTAGATACAGCTGAGCAGTCTGCAAACTCTTACATTGTTAGTGAGCCAGCCACAGCAGCACCAAGCTCACCGAGCAACAACCTAGACTGCTAGTACAGCCCTGTCCACATGAACCTATTCACCTGTGCAGACATAGCTATTTTCTGCTCTGCTTTGCTTGTAATTTCACAAGGCAGACAGGAGTCTATCCTGCAGCTCACTACCTGAGCTAACATGAGATCTGTCTCCACTCTTTGTTGTCTGCCCTAAGCCTCACAGAATAAACTGCTTTGTAATATAAAGACTCTTGGAAAAGATATCCAGGTGAATTTATGAGGGTTTGATGTGTAGTCCTGTCCCAGGATTACCATTTGTTGCAGTGCTTAAACTGAGTTAATTTACAGGTGGGTCCTGTGCTCTGTCCCCATCTCACAACACTTCTGCAGCTGCCTCCAGTGGTAGGGAGATTCTCCAAAAGATTCAGAAGAGAAAAGAGAGCAGCATGTGTTTTATTTTTATTGTTGTTGGTCCTTTCCTCTTACCTCCCCCCTCCAAACTCCAGCAAATTTGTGCCTTTGTTCAGTGATGACTTTGTGCATCTTCATGATAGAAGTCATCCACCAAAGAGACAGAGCAGTTTTCTCTGCACTTCTCCCTGAAAGTTACTCTTGGTTGCAAGAGCTTCACAGCCTATCTTTAATGTCAAGTTATATGGGTTTGGGGGCTTTCCCAACTCCATCAATCCCCCTGACAGTACAGACACTTTGAGCAGAGTGGTGAGGACAGAGCTGATAAACTGCAGCCTCCTCCAGTACTGGATTCTGTCCAATGAGGCAATAATACTCTCCCCAGGAAGTTGTTTATGCCTTGTATAAAAACATTTTCCCACCAGGAGGTGGTAGTGAAGATTCACATGGGGACAGGTGCCACTAGTCACCAGGTGAGGCTGACTTCACTGGTGACACCATCTTTTCCTTAATAACTGGTATTGAAGCAATGGGTTCCTTCGGTTGTTTGTCCTATTGTCATGGCAGCACACAGCCAGAGGGTCTCATTCTGCCTTGGAGAAGCTGTTGTGTTGCCCTGAACAGCCTCAAAACATAGGAGCAACTGCAGTGGAAATTACTGAGAGAAACCATTCACTGGAAAGGAAAGATGAAGGGAAGAAAACATGACATCTAACGACTTGGAACTGCATTTCCCTGCTCCACAGTGAAGGAGGAAGAGGTGGACTCAGTCCACTCTCCTGCTCACACTTTGTGTCTGCACAAGAGTGAGGGAATGAATTCCAGATCATCCGTAACGCACAAGATATATATTGTCATTTTATTCCACTTACTGTGAACTCCAGAAATAAGCCCTGGGACTGTAAGAGGTTAGGTAATATCCAGGCAGGCTGATGTTCTCCTTGTTTTGGTCATGATGGACAGAGAGAACGTAGGTACCTAGCTAGTCAAAAAAGTCATTGGTGTGGACATGCACACAATGAGGCAGAGACATATATTCTATTTTCTCTTCTTTACATTACGTTACAAATTATTCTAGGTCACACAATCTTTTGGTTCTTTCCACTCTCAAATTCTATGTGGCCATAGCACCATGATCAGATTAGAACAGCTTGTTTTAGCTCCCATTCTGGAAAGGGACCCTTTTCCTGACATCACATTGCTGAACTTGGCTTATGATATTTAAACCTAAATACACAGGAATGCAGATTTTCATTTTACAATGGGCCAACACAGCACTAATCCAAATTACTGTTTCCATATGAATAGAGGTATATGACATATAACAGAAGGAAGGGGTTTTTTTTGGTTTTATTTCTTAATCACATTCTGAAGAGGTCATATATAAAATGCAGCTGCAAGAAAAATGTTTTTTTCTTTATTTTTTATCAGCTTTCCTCCTCATTTATTTTATAAGATTGTAGAGCTATCTGCTTTTAATTTCCTATATAAAGCATATCTCCAACTCATAAGTAAATATTGCTTTTCTTGTTCAAGTCAAGTGTTAGTCTCCAGTTGATAAGGAAAATGCATTGAACACCCATAGCCTGTTTTAAGGTGGCTGATGAAGAGAAATGTAATTATGCACTTGCTGGAGATGTTTAGAGCTTTTTTATACTCAGTCTCAGTTCAAGGTAAATCAACAGGTCACATCTATGTTTTGTGAATCTACATCAACTTTCACCACCTAAGAGTGCGTTAGTGATCTGGCGTTAGTCTGCACAAGGCTGCAAATGGGGAAAAAAAAGGAGGAGGTCATTTTTTTTTGAAGTGTTAAGTTTAACAAGTGAGAACTACTTTCAGTCATCTGAGGATAGTGATGCTTGCTAAACTTACAAATAAAGCAACTTTCGTAAAACATTTGTCACACTGAGCTAAGTGCCAGGGAAGGATCTGGCCATTCTAACTAATGCATGGCTCAAACTTGCAGGTAAATTTGTTATGGAGTTAGAAGTAGTCTTCTGTAAAAGGAGATGGAAAGAAATTCAGAAATATGTAAGAAGTACTCATTGTTTCCTCAGGAAGAAAAAAAAAAAAAAAACAGCTTTCATTTCAGCATCTAAACTCCGATGTGTAGTGGGTAAAAAGAGAGTCATCGATGCAAATAAGAAGATCCTCAGATACTGCTGTAGGGCTAACTCAATTACTTTCCTCCTGTGTTTGCTAAAATGGGTACCTCCTGTGCAAAAAACATGATAAACAAATAGCAGTGCCATTCCAAAAGTACTGACATCGTCATCATCATCACAGGCCTCCTCCTGACCACTAAAAGATGAAGGCCTGACCTTAAAAATGGCATCCCTGGCTCGGACCATATGTGACCATTTTTATCCCCATCGTCTTTAGTGTGGTGTATTCATCTTGGTGACAGGCAGCCCTGTCTCTGCTCACTGCCCATCCACTATGAATAGATGAGTGCCTGCAAATGAGCTTGAGTTAAATTGAGGGAGAAGATACTTGCCTCAGGAAAGTATTTTGCACATCACAATAGGAAAGGGCCATTGTTTTTGCTCAGATTTGGGTTTTGTTTCTCGATGTGCTTCTAAGAAAGGAAATTTTCTTCTTTTGGGAGTAATGCAGGAGTTCATTTTTTTTATGTGTGGAGAGTTAAGGAACAAGAAAAAGGTTTCAGGAATGTGGCCCAAGCCAAAGCAGTAACAAGAGGCAAGGATTGCAGATACCTGAAAGAAGAGCAAATGAGTGTTTTTCTCAGAGGCAAATACTCAGAAGAGCAGTAAGACCAGAGGGAATGTAATAAGTCACTGGGAGATACTTGAGTTTGTTTTTAGAATCATCTGATTAAGCCATGTTTCTCAAGCAGCCAGTAAAAACATCGAGATTTTTACCTTGCAAAAAAAACCTCAAAAAACTTATCTTCTGGGAATTAATGATAATTTAGAGACTTGTAATCACAGACAAAAAGAGGAAATAAAGACCAGTCATGAGGATGCAAAAAGGAGCTGAATTAATGTCTCACTTCTGCCATAAGCACCTTTTATAAATCTGGAGAAAATAACTCAACCTTTCCACACTAGAGTTTCACAGGTAAGAGCCCTGTGAAATGAATGTAACAACACTTATTAGCTTTCCCAGAGCCTAGAAAGACACACAAACTGGATGAATCCAATATAAGGGTGTCACTTTTCTACTAACATCATTATCTTATTATTAGGCTGCTTTAAAAATAATGAATGCTGTTCAGGCACCAGATTTCACTTGAAGCTCATGCTGGCTTCTGTTTCTACTATGACTGAAGATGGGCATAATGTTCTTCTTGACTATACAAGGCTGATCCGGAAAATATCCTCTTTCCTTGATGCATGAGACCAGTGTTGTCATTGTGTTCCTTTGAAAATACACACAACGGAGAAGAGAGGAAAATAAAGGGCAGGTTTTAGACATGATGGAGACAGCATATTTTGAGATGCATATGGGAAAACTAGGGAAAAACATATGGAATATGAATGAGATACAAAAGAAGGCTGCCTTACAAACAGTAGACTGGAGGACTGACAAAGTGAGTTCTAGATCCTGGGTGGGAGTGAGGAGGGTGGCTCTGACAAGAGTGTCATTCTGTGCTGCTTGGTTTCTTCTCCAGATAGAGGCTTTAGAGGCCAGATATCACTGACAGTTTGCTCATAAGTGGTGCCCCAGCAACTGAGATATTTATTGGGTCAGGACTATTAATCCTTCACTTACAGAAACATTTAAGTTCACTGACAATTGTTTAAAAGTTGTTAATAACGTCTAACAGTGGTATGACGATCAGCTTTTTATTTTGCCTCTGAGCACCACTAATGTAAGTGACAAGGCTGGAAGAATACAAAATAAGCATCATATTGGTACAAAAATATTGGCAGTTTGCTTTCAGCATGATTATTATTATTTCAGCAATAATTGTGTCTAGACAACTCAGATGAGACTGGGGTCTGCTAGTGATCAGTATGGAGCGAAACACACTACCTTGGATAAATGGGCATACAAACAGGCAAGGGAAAGGAAATATGGGAGTTAAAGAAAAGAAATGCAGGGAAGAGATTTTTTTCCTGCAGGCACATTAGCTCTCTGGACAAGAATATTCAAGAATATTCAAATCTCCTGATTACTAAACTGCTATTTAATCTAATTCCACAGACTTGTGGCATTAGGATGTATCACGGCTATCTAGCACACAAGGGAAAAAAATCAGGATGCATCATGGGATGAATACGTACTTCCTTGGCTGTGTTGTGCAGCCTCATGCAAACACTTAGTCAGATCACTTTTCTCCAGGTTTTTCTGGTGAAAAGGTAAATTTGGATGGCCATCATATGAGAGGGCAGGACTGGAAATGATTGCATGTTTTATATTAAAATATAGGGCACTAGAAGGGACTGAAGAATCTGACAAGAATAAGAAGACAGTTTCTGCAGTCCTGGACAGTTCCAGTGAAACTAGTTATTTCACTGGTCTGGACTGATTACATTTTACCAAGGTGAAATGCAAGTTCTTGTCCGAATTGAAATTATCATCTGCTCTTTTGAAAACAATTGATGTTGCTGCCACTAGTGAAAACCACAGTGTACAGCATCTGGAATCTTTATAGGGTAGCTGGATTGTCATAGAAAACATGACATTTTCTTACAAACAGTCTAGACTTATGTGTACAGCTGCCATTCATGCATCTCAGGAAGACTTTCAGATGAACACTATTTTGTAGCTCTTATTCAGGAAGCGAAGCTCTCCAGTTTCTTTGCCCAGATCCCATAAAACCTTTCCACCAAAACAATCAAGGAAACTTTCTTGTAGCAATAGTCTAGTTGGGCAGAACTCGTTGCTGTGTACAGAGATGTCAAGATTGGTGTTTAATAGTTCTATGTGACATAAAGTTGGCCTGAGAATCTTCATGCCGTGACTAGTCTAGAAGTCTAACATTATAGATAATATCCTCAGATACTGCTTGTGTGTCTTTACTGCCCATTTGAGGCTTTGGATATGTGTGGCCAGGAAACTACACATTTTTAAATGCAGATCCAAGAAGAGATGGGCCAGAAAGGTGGTAAATCCAGGTACAGATTACAGAAAGAAATGGTAACATCCTCTAGCAAGGTACAGAGATTTTGCTGCAAGTCAGTGTACAACATTTTAGCACAGCACATTACCTAGATTTAGGTGGCAGCTTGTCACTGTGGGACCTTGTGCTGCCTTTCTGTTGTGACTAATGAGCCTGTACAGCCAAGTGGGCTCCTTGTACGGCTACTAGAGAGGAAAGATAAAGGTGATCTTAGAGTTTATGGGGTTGAATAAAGCCCTTGAGCACACAACCTCGCTTTTTCCTCCTAGTGCCTCCCCAGATTTCATTTTACCTTATAAAGGAGAGAAAACAAAGGCAAAGAAGTGAAATTAATTAATATCTCTGAGTTACACAGATGGAATAACGGTGTAACTTTGCTAGATTGCACCAGAGATGAGCAATCCTGGGGATCTTATGGTTTTGGTTTAGACAAGAGTCCCCTGGCATGGAGTTTTGGTCTTGATATGCGTGACCTAAGCAAGTTACAAAAGGACCAGCTTCTCCCTGCAAGAGTGCACATCTGTTGTCTCTGCTGATGAAGTAGAAAGGAAGGGTTTCAAATCAAAGTTGATCTGTAGGAATGTATGTATGTGGCCTAGGGATAATCTTTGTGATGGAGGGCTTGACTTCAAGATCCCAATTCAAACAACATAAGAATGAGAAAAAAATAGCCCATTTTAGTGTGAGATTTTTTTGTAGTATTATAGAAATTTGCTGCCAAAACTTATTTTTTCTTTCTGCATGCATGAAAAAAATTACTCTGGATGCAATAAGAACAAGGTGTTCTAATTAAATAGATTTGTTTACATCTCATAGCATGAAAAACTAATTCAGTCTGATATACCGTAGGTTCTTTCACTATCTCTCTCCCACTTCATGTAAATTTACCCATTTTAAGTAGTATTTTATTTAAGAACATTTTAAAATTGGACTTGATTAAGAAAAACTGATTTAAGTTCCAAACTGTTTGTTTCTAAAATAAAGGTTTCCCTTCAGGGTGCAAGAAGATGGGAGGGGGAGAGCAGAAGCTGGGCTATCTATCACAATATTTTCTCCCTGTTTTATTGCATTGCAAAGCTCCCTACCTTTGCTAGTCATGAGAACTCATAGCCTGTAGCTAGAACACATTTTTATTAAATGAAGGTTAAAGTCAGGGCAAAAATAGATCCACTGTAATAGGCTTACAAACATAATATCCTGACCCAGACCTGTGCTATAATATGAACTCCAAAACAGAAGCAAAGACAACACTTCTTGATTGTAACTCTGTTCCTACCAGTGTAAAGATTTCTGCGTGTTCATCATCCAGGAAAAGCTGGAGCATCCTTGACGATACCACAATAGGAATTGCATGGAGGATTAACACTGTCGGTAACATGATCGAGCTGTAAAACCAAAGAAATGAGAACAAATCTCAGCAACTCACAGGACAGGACTGGCCATTGGACAACCTTTTGTAGGCATATAGAGCAAGACCGGTTGAAAATGCTGCAGGGAAGAATAATAAACCCAATGATTTTATTTCTCAGGTTGTCAAACGATTACCAAAAATAAGATAGACAGCAATTTTACTGGCACTTACACAAATTTCCGTTCAGGGACAGGGAACGTAGATGGCCTGCTACTGAGAGAATCATAGCCCATCTTTGAAATGGAAGGACAATATCTGCATGCAGCACAAATCAAGCAATAATCTGTTGTACATTAAAGTCCCACCTATATGCGTTATAAATGGTAAATATTAAGGACTGCTTGAAGTAGGGAAAATATCAGATTGGTCTATATTCTCCAAGAGGAGTTGTAGAAACCCAAGAGTAGATGCATTTCCTGAGACCAACAAGTGCCATTAGAGCAATGCAAGGAGACAAAATGCACTCACCAGGTAACTGCTCTATCATCCTTTCATTCCTGGGATCATGTATGGCCACTCTAGGCAGCTGTTTTCTTCCTGAAACTGAGCTTAGGAACTAGTAGCTGCAGAGAGACTTGGGCAGTTCTTAGCCACAGTAGAGGCCTCTCTCAATCTGTATCCACTGTTGTCAGAGGTGCACAGTCCTTATGATAGATATAACAACTCATCATGAATAGAACCTGTATATGGCTAGGTATAAAGAAAACCTAAAGACAATCTGAATATCTGTGTGCTTTCTTCTCCTTTAGTAATTAAAATAATTTTTAATGTAGTATATGCCTTAATGTATACCTAGAGAAAACAAAGTTTTGAAAGTTTTTTTCTAGAACCTGATGTCTAAATGAATTTAAACTCTTCTAACTGCCAAAATTCTTTCTCTGAGGGGCAAAAAAATTGCTTTTACAAGTTCTCACTCTGCTCCAGCTCTCTGGCAGCCAGAGTTGCAGAAGATGTGGGGATGCTAAGCAGCTTGGGCTTGTGTCTCCCTGGCAGCTGGAGCTGTAGAGAGACTGGAAGCTGGGAGGGAGCTGGGTGCTCAGCCCCTGGCCCCCTGCCTGCTGCAAGGCTCCCATTTTTTGTCAGTTGCCTGTCTGTGCACCAAAAGTTAAATTGACAAGAACCTTTGGAGGGGGTGAGGAGGAGGAAGTGAACAGCCAGCGAAAATCACTGCCATCTCTCCCAAACAAAAAAAAAAAAATACAAAGGGGAAAAAATCCCACAGAATTATCACAGAAGTTGAAAATTTCCACAGAAATTTCATGTGGATGAAGAGACCATATGCAATTAGAATATTGTTCCCTCAAGGAAGAAGGCAAGGGAAGAAAATGAATCATGAAAAACTCTCCTAAGTTCCTGATGGTCTCAGTGAAACCTGCTCATCACCTTTCAGGATAATGATCAGTACTTTCCTAGAGACACTTAGCACCTTCTCAGGATTTTGCCTTGATTTTGTTGGAACTTAGAGATAAGGTGCACTGAGGGTAAGAGCTCCAGGGAAGAGTAATTTTCACATTTCTGGTGCTTACAGCATGATAAAAAACTTTCCTTCGTGCTTTTGAATTAATTCCTCAAAAGTTCCAATGCCTGCACACCCATTTGTTTCCTCATTGTTTTTATTAAACAAGAAAGGCTAGCTTTATTACTGCGCAAATGAAAGCATCACCAGAAGATAGATACTTCCCAGATTCTTATTAATCTCTAAGACTTATGAGGCTGCCTAAGTTGCACAGAAATTAACATACTCTACAGATTTCTTCGAACAAGTCACTGAGTCCTTGCTACCCTATCTAGAGAGACAAGGGAAACCAAAGAAGCACAACCGAAGGAGAATAAATCTGTATTATTTGGAGGTTGTTGCAAGTCAAAATGTGCATGTGCATGCATGTCTTTGTCTACAGATATAGGACCAGGCTCTGCATTATGGTGTATCATCTACAGCACCATTACAGTAATTTACCATAGACTCTGGTTGTATAGATTGAATTATGTGCCACAAAATAGAGGTCATAATCATAATTAAAGTACAGTTGAATTTGCAATTCAAAATAATTTAAGATTAATCTCCAAAACTGCGACTGTGCAAATTAATATGGCAGGGCATTGAATTTACTCTTTTCCCTACTTTTCAGTGTAAAATTATCCTTGCCTAACTGCAGGCACACTTAATGCCTGCATTATAGCAGCATTTAATGTCCCTAGCAGAGACCAAAGTCCCATAGCAGTAGCTATTACACACATGAGACAGATCCTATCCCAAACATTACAGACAAGAAAGAACCCAGAGGCACAGCAGATAGGTGAAATGACTTAATCATCCAGGCTGTGACTGAATATCCATTTCACATCTAACATCTTAAAAATCAGAGTAAGACAGAAAGAGAGAGAGAAAAAAAACCAAAACAAAACAAAAAAACCAACGCCCAAAGAGCACAGTAAACCCTATCCTAAGACAGCAGTATATATCATTAGGGCAGATGATGCTTATGACATAGACAATATTGTTAACATTTACTCTCTGCCAGTGGCAAATTCCACCATTTGTAGCTTTTGGTTTCTCGTGCTAATCCTTGTAATGTAAGAGGCTAGAACAAGTTTTCTTGAGACAAGAGGAGACTTCATAGTCCCCTTGTGGCCCCAGTTATTATATTCCCAATGACACTTCAATTCCCATAAGATCGCACCCAGTCTGTTAATTCTTATCGATGCTTCACATATTTACTGAACAACAATATTGGTTATTCAATGTAAATTGAGACTGGGAAAATTAAAGAGTGGTGATTGCTGAATATCATGAGAGATGTTACTGGTGCACCAGCAATACATATTGAGTCAGGTAAGGTGGCTCTGGACTTTCAGGGACTGTGGTTTAGCATTATCAGTTCTGTTACTGCGGTTGATCACCAGTTGATTCAATCTCATGTTCAAAACGCTAAGATTTAACCACACATGCCTAAGATTCATTTGTACATTGTTGCCACATGAACACATTCAATGGCAAATGAAAGCATGTATGAATCAGTGGTGGAAGCTTGTTCAGAAACCTAAGCTTCTGTGCAGGCAGAGTTTTCCAAAAGTTTTTTGCAAAGCAACATTTGTTGGATGGTCTTTTCATAATGAATGGGAGGCATTTCTAGGCTTCAAAACAGCTTGAACAGAGAACTCACAGGCAACAAACTGAGAAAAAGAAACTAATCTTGGAATAAAAAATTGTTACTTGAATTTTAACTAATTAATTGGTGATGAAAACCTAATTGAACAAGCTTACAGATTGTAACAATACAAAATGAAGGCTTTCTGTCTGTAGTGACCTCAATGAGACCCAGGACTGGATGAAATGAAGTAGCTCAGGTTAACACTTCTAGCCTGTAAGGGATATCTGATAGGATTAGGGGCATGGAAAGTTAAAGAAACAAACAAACAAACACCGCCCCCTCCCCCCCAAAAAAAACAAAAAAAAAAACCCCAAGAAAATAAGAGATCTGGACGTATCATTATCAAGTACCAACATAAAGCACACCAACTCGAAAGGATAAGAAAGGATACGAGGGAGAGGATTCCTGTGAGGCAACATGAAAATCATACCTTGCATGTTCTTGTCCTATGTAATTTCTTATTTATTACAGATGCTGAGATATTTCAGCAGTTTGTGCAGGTTTTGGTATTAAAGTCACACTGACAATGAAGTCACACACTGGGTTATTTATGACATAATGTGTCAGTATTTGTTCCTTGAAATGTGATCAAAGAGTCACAGAATCACTAGGTTGGAAAAGACGCCAAGAATCATCGAGTCCAACCATTCCTATAAACTACTAAACCATGTCCCTCAGCACCTCATCCACCCATTCTCTACATACCTCTAGGGATAGTGACTCAATCACCTCCCTGGGGAGCCTGTTCCAACAACCACTGATCCTTTCTGTGAAAAATTGTTTTCTAAAGTTCAGCCTGAACCTTCCCTGGCAGAACTTGTGGCCATTCCCTCTCGTCCTGTCCCCTGCCACTTGGAAGAAGAGGCCAGCTCCCTCCTCTCTACAACCTCCTTACAGGTAGCTGTAGAGAGCAATATGGTCTCCTCTTCTCAAGGCTAAACAACACCAGCTCCTTCAGCTGTTCCTTGTAAGACTTGTTCTCCAGCCCTTTCACCAGCTTCGTTGCTCTTCTCTGGACTCGCTCCAGAGCCTCAACATCCTTCTTGTGGTGAGGGGCCCAGAACTGAACACAGGATTCGAGGTGCGGTCTCACCAGTGCCGAGTACAGAGGGAGAATAACCTCCCTGGACCTGCTGGTCACGCTTTTTCTGATACAAGCCAAGATGCCGTTGGCCTTCTTGGCCACCTGGGCCACTGCTGGCTCATGTTCAGATGGTGATGATAGGCAGGAGTATCTATATGAATATTACTTATGCAGATCACCTCACCCACCTCATCCGTCTCCCATCAGTCTGCATGTGTTTTGCCACAGACACATTCTTTGGTTGGTTAGTTGCAGAAGTGCACAACTGATGCACATAAATTCCAGTTGCCTTCTATTTGCACCAGACCAGGAGAACATGTAGACAGAGCTATAAGGTGAGCTGATCTATGGCAACTTACAGTCAGGTAACCCTACAACTTCAGAGCTAAGCTGATGTCTTTTAGATGAAAGTAATGCATGGTAACTAACTTCAACTTCCTCTTGAAGAAATGAGATACACTATTTGGGTTGATTTCTGATTTTGCTGTTGTAGTGGTGATTTGGGTTTGGTTTTCAGGGTTTTTTTTCCTCCTTTCTCCCCCTCCTCCCTGCCCTTTTTGATTTTGGGTTGCTGAGGTTAGCGTTTGCAGTGTTCCTTCTTTAACAAAAAACTCCAATGTATATGCATTGTATTCCTCATTTATGCTTCCCCACTACCCAATTAATGTCACACTAAATTATATACCTGCAACAGATTTAATTCCAGACCACTGAGCTGTCACTTTTAACCCTCTGCATGTATCTCTACAATATTTATGAGAAAGCTGTACTTACTTTAACAAGTGATGAGAGATTTCTATAGGTTTTTAACAATTCAATTTGTTGTAAGAAAGAATACATTCCTTCACCAAAATCTGTGGATGGTTCTAAATACATGCAGAAGGATTTTGATATCTATTCTGTTCTTGAGGTTTTAGAATAGTCTTCCAAATCCCTATTATGCAGCTGTGGAATGAAAATGGATGGATCTATGGCTAGAGTTAAGCAGAGATCTGGGCTTATTTCCAAGCTCCATTGAACTCTTCTCAGATGACCTTGAGCATTCACTTGAGATGTGGTCCAGACTGTTTATTTCAGTGTCCAAATGGGGCTTTGAATGAACTTAAAACCTTAAATTCCAGGAAGATGTTTTGAAGGGATTGCCTAAGCTTAGAGTCACACAAATCTCACTGCAAATTTCCATGATGCCTAAGCTCAGAAAGTACAGGACAATCATGAGCTACCTGACCTGAGGCATTAGAGTGCACTCAGACCCGTCACAGACTTAGACGTCATCAAATAATTTCTAAACATGAAATGATTCTCACCACTCGGTTATTCAAGGTACAAGTTGAAATGCAATTATTGTCTATATTAAGAAAAAAAGAAAAAGCACAAAACCAGGCCCTCACTTGATTGTTACAGATTGGATTGTGCCTGTATTTTCTAGAGAGAGGTCTAGCTGAAGCCACTAAATTTATCACTTGGAATGAAACCTCGAGGGTTCCACATTATTCAGCTTTTAAAA
Source organism: Clamator glandarius (assembly GCA_033459285.1). Classification (NCBI taxonomy): domain Eukaryota; kingdom Metazoa; phylum Chordata; class Aves; order Cuculiformes; family Cuculidae; genus Clamator; species Clamator glandarius. Next base: position 107,763 of record JAUNZM010001037.1, on the reverse strand, counting down.
TCAGACCTGTGAAAATAGGATTATCCTCTCAATAAAACTTTCAATACCTTAGAGTGAGAACTTTCATCTCCCTCCAGATAGGACCATACTATCATGTAGTCAGTGTGATGAATGGGGGGCTAGGTCCCATTGCAAGGATTGAGCCATTTTCACAATGCAGGCATATTCTCAAAAATGTCTACAGGTGGCAGATGACTCTTGAACAGTTCCCACAGAGCCTCAGACATGAGAATCAGGCACTCTACCTGCTTAACAACCAGCACATAATCAATGAAATTGATTTTTGACCGTTATGATGTGAAAGTGAGTACACTGACTCTTGCATTTAAACTTTATAGCTACTGCTCCAAAGATATTGCTGTATGATGATTTCAAAAGGAAGTAGGAGGTTAAATACCTATTTGGTTTGGCCCTCTCTGTCTTAGCTTGTTTCATGTAAAATAGAAACAGACGTACTTTCACTGCTTCCATAGCTGTTGAACTGGAGTATATGGGATGCTTTGGGGAAATCATATCTCATATTCTGAGAACATAAGCAACTTAGATAAAGAAATACTCTTTTCATGTCACCGCTTTTCAGAGGACTTTTTCTGGAGGGAGGTACGATTTATTATACCTCAAATTATACCTCAAATTATACAAGAATGGGCATTTTCAGTTCTTATATAATCCTTCAGAAATTTATGTCACTTCCATCCTATCTTCTCTCACGTATGTTCTGCTTCCTGCACATTTTCATATTCATGTCATAGTTACAGTCTTTCAATTTCACCAGACTTATCTGTAGCTGGTAATCAACTCTTTACTGGTATTCCTTAAAAAAAAAAAAAAAAAAAAAAAAAAGTATATGCATTAGTAAACATTTTCAACATGATGAAGTCAAAATAGGCAAATGCAGAGAGATGAAAATTATATTTGTTCACCACGTCAGATCAGCCAAAGGATACCTGATTCAGATATTATTGCTCAAGCTTAGCAGGATGTTGGCGTGAACCTCTGGTAGGAAGGTTATCCAAGTGCTCAGCCAGGCATGGCAGGTACTGTTAGCTGGCTGGAGTAAAGAAGCCACCATTGCTATGTATTCTGTAGCTATTTCTTATTACTTCTGTCACTTAGCTACCGTTGACAAGGAAACAGAGCAATCCACATTTTGAAGTTTTGATTGGTATTTTCTGATCATTCATAATGAAAAAGCAAATCTCCATATACACAAAAATGGTGTTTATTGAAGGAAACCAAGGAAAAGTTCCTGATTTTATTATAATCCCTGTAATTCATCAAAATCCTGGCCAGAAGAAAGCAGTATGGTCATTTACGCTTTTCAAATAAAGGCAGATGAAAGCATAAGCTGGCTAAAAAACAGTACAAAGATCTTGTAGTTTTCAATTAATTTATCCTAATTCGGAATCTAAAAGTTAGTGGTGTGTTTTAGCTCAAGGATTAAGACATCTAATTTTAGATGTCCGTATGTGAGAGAAATGCCCAGGTTCCCATTATAGAGAGCAGAAGTCTAGTCAATACACTTAGTGGTTTAGAAAGAGATGAAGTAAATGTCTATATCTGGTCAACCAATAGCTCTCAAAGCTTAGACATCTAGCTCATATGTAAAACTCTAAATTTAGACATGCAGTGGCTTAAGTCAGTTACCTGAAAATAGAAGTCTGACAATGCTTGAAGTGTCCTTGCATTTTGGAGACTCCCGCATAGAGCTGGTATGTGCAGCACAGGACTTTCTGGAGATGCCTAATTTTCCCTTCAGTCACTGGAGGCCAGATGCCATGCCCTACCTGAACTGAAATGAAACTATTTCTTCATTTATGATCTACTGAGCTTAACCTAGGTGAGTCCTAGGACTTTCAGCTGCCCATCCACAAGTATCTAGTGCCACTTGAGATATTCTAGATTATCTAAGACAGCTAAGCAAGGTTAGCAGATACCACAAAGCATCCAATGGACGCTGTAGCCATAAGCTAGAGGTCAGCCAGAATAGTCCAGGGTCTACATTTAAGCAATTGTATTTAACTCTAAATGTTCAACTAATTGCCTGAGGCTTGTTTTCAAAGACAATGGAGAAAAATACAGAGAAAAGTTCATCCCATTTTAAGATAGTGGTCAAAGCCAGGTCAGATGAATTACCTTCCAAATTTCTCTCAGCTGACAATCAAGGAAGACCAGTATGATTAATCTCTTTCTATTTCAGAAGACAGAGTTTATAAAAAAAGCAGGTTGCATGGGAGTTCATGTAGCATCCTAAGCAGCCAGGACCCATCAGCCTTCTCACAAAATATTCAGATATACCATATGCATTTATACTGTCACTATATGCCTTTCAAACTCTTATTATCAGCAACTGGCTGAAGAGTTTGACACACAATGTGTATTACAAACATCTATATTGGGATGTAATCACTGACAACAGTGCCCATCAGTATGAAACAATACACCAGATCTTGAAGTCCTGAATAAGATCCAGTGCATAGATTTCATATGATGAATTTGCAGACAGCTTGTTTATGACCAATGGACAATATTTTGTGTGTGTTTGCTTTACAAGCTAATGGGGTTATACTGCATGGAGAGTTTCTTCCAGAATGATCCAAAGCATCTTTTAAATTGAAAAGATGTAAAGGGGCTAAGTGAATCAGGGAGGAGGAGGAAGAAAAAAATTAAAGTTTCACCTCTGTTGGGAAAACAAAGATTGTTTTTCTAGGCTAGAGGTCTGGCAGCTAAAATTTGTAAAGAATATGCATAGAGATATCATCTGTGAGCAACACCAAAAGATTAGTTTTTCTCACATGTAATGTGGGATCTTTTAGTTAACATGATGTTGTACAGACTGTAGGGGTGGGGCAAGAGGCATTTGCGGGGTTTTGTTTCCCCTTTGATTTCCCCACAAGCACAGGATCTGATTCGCACTGCACTTTTGAACCAGATCGACTAATGGAGGTAATGGAAAGAAAAACCTAGTAAACCTTTTCACTCTTGCTGTTAAGCCATTTGCAGACAAAATTATACACTTTATGCAGCTGATCAGACTTTGGGATGGGTTATTTATTATTTTGTGTGACATTTAATGCTATATTGTTTAGGTTTCACTATGTAGATTCATATCTTCAGTCTGGAAACTCCTGTATAAGCCCCAGTCCTCCATACCAGCTAAACTAACAGACAGCCTTAAGGTTGCAGCTGACCATATTTTATTCTGTATCATAAATTGTTGCCTATATTTCATCTACTTTGCTACTGCTTTTTACAGGTACTAAATTTAATGAATGGTTTTAATAATCAGATTCTCCTTTTCTTTGAGGTTTTAGTGGTCTTTACACCAAAAGCTCTTACAGCTGCTCTGACATCAGTGATAGTCACAAAGTTCATTATGGCCAGACACTGTATTAGGCATGATTGAACAAATGAAGCAAGACGACTTCTTTCTGCAATAAAAACCAGAACGGATTAGAGATCTGAAGTCCTAAGAGGCAGATGCATGAGAGGCAAAAGGTGAAAGCTGACTGGCCTAGGGTCTTCTTCCACAGAAAGCCCAGTACGAAATGCTGCAGATGCACTCACTGTCTGCAGGAAAAAGAAGAAAAAGAAGTTTCCCACCTATTTTTTTTTTTTTTTTTTTTTTTTTTTTCTGGACAATGCAGTGTGTCTGGTTTCTGCCACTGTGTTCTCATTCTACCAGACAAAACTATCTGAGACCACCTAAACCAGACAACAGAGGGATGTGAAGCTCTTGTAAGCCTACTCCCTACTGATTGACGGTGTTGAGGCAACCACTGCAGAAACAGCAACCTATCTGGGGGAAGATAATTTCTTCTGCTTCCAGAGAAAGGTGTGCTGGGTCTAAATTAAAATAAATAGCTCCTAAAAAGGGCATAGATGTCAAAGAAGTACGAGATCCTTGTCTCAGATGTCAAGTCCAGGATCTGCAGTACAGCTCACTCTAGAAATCTACTTCCTCCTCAGGTAGCTCTGGTAACACACCTGGCAGCTTCTCCCCCTTTGCCCAGAGAACAGACAGCTCTGTCTGCCCACAGCCTCTCACCACGTGCACCCTTCACAAAGACACCAGCTCTTCTTTCTGCCTGGTTCATGCTCAGTGCCCTATGCTGCAGCAGGAAATATTATTGCACTGCTGACATTTCCATGCACAGGTTGGCATTTCTCTTTGGAAGAAGCTTCTTCACTTTACAATTCCTTTTATTTATTGTTACTTTAGCTCCTGGGCCACCATGGAGGTTACTTTAACATAGCTGTAATTAAGGATCTATGATCATAAGGTCCTTTAAGTAGGGATCTGCTATTTTTATTCAACTGTAAAAATTACATACACCCACAGGGACTGTGTAAAACATAAATATAGACGTGGTTGTGATTCAGAGCTCAGCAACACTGGTGTAAATCACAGCAAAAGCACTGTATTTAGGAAAGTCTTACTGATGTAAATTAGAAATAACTCTTTATAGTGTTAAGCTTTCTGTACATACTGTATTTTAAAGATTGTGCTGGGGAAGTTCCACAGTGGGATCTTCTTGTTTTTCAGAAATGCATACATATGCTTTAAGGTCATATTCCAAGTCAATCTGGTAAAGAAACTAGTCTTTGTGAAATCTAGGCCAATAAGTACTGGTTTAGAGTCATCCAGTCCCTAACTGATTGGTAAAACAGCAAGAATACCCATTGTTCTTTGTGTTTTGGTATGTTTGGGTTTTTTTTTTTCTCTTTCTTTTTCTTTAAGTTTGATATGGAAAATTAGAGTTAGAAAGGAGGAAAAAACATTAAGATTTTTTTATCATTTTCATTTGTGTTAATTCATATCTACAAACACAAGACAAAACAACGGTAAACTGAAGATTAAAGAAAATATTCAAATAAAAAAGTTAAACTTTTTCTTTCATTTGAAGACGCAGCAGGAAGGAGAGGATTAATCTTTGGAGGGAATTACAGAAAATGAATTTTGGAAATGGAAAGCCATAATGTTTCATTCTCGAATATGTCAAAATGTGGTATCATAATAAAATTGACACTAAAACTTTATTTGTATTCAGATTACAATTTTTTTTTCCAAAACAAAAAGAAAATAAAACAAACATATGTAAAAGGTTTTTCTAGTGGTTTTAAAAAATTGCTTTCACATCCAGGTTATCTAGAAATTGTTCAGAAGAAAATATTGATGCTTTCTATGAAGAAACATAAGAGACAGAGTGCTGAACTGAAAGGACATAGTCTCCGGTATACAAATCGTGGAGTCCTGATGTAACATTTCAGATTACTTAATGGGCCTTGATTAATAAATTTAGTTTAAAAAAGGAAGTGATCTGTTGCAGGTTGTAAGTAGTTATAGAACCATAGAAGTAGTTTTTAGGAAACATCTTTTGAGGTCTCTACTCCAGTTTCCTATTCAAAGTTTTCAGCATTGTATTGGGTCAGGTATGGTTTATCTATCTGGTCCTGAAAGGATGAAATCTCATTTAGTTTCCTGGGTGATCTGCTCCAAACCTGCACAATCCCCAACAGAAGACATTTTCCCACTCTTCAGCCTTAAACTTTAGGAAGCAAAGTGTGCCTTGCAGTTGTTCTGCTTGTTAGAACATCTACTTCATCTTTGTAAAGGAAGCTTTGTAAAATTATTATAAGTCAATTAATTTATAAATATTTTTAATATTTCTTGAAATAAAATTTAAGGTTAATAAGAGTAGTTCTACATCCCCGTATAAATCATTCCTGATGTTCTTGTATTCTATGAAGTGAACAATGTGTTAAAATAAAATAATTTAAAATAAACTGAAAACCTATTATAAAATGTACTCTTATCTGATTGGAAAGCATGCAAAATTGAAGATTTCAGGCAAATTTTTATTGAAGTAAGTACAGTTTCATCACCTTCTCTTCAGGGAAATTTGAAGAGTTTTATATCTCTTTGGTGCAGCATAAGTAATCTCAGGCAGAAGTTCATAGACTGAAACTGGTTATTCTTTCTTCAGAAATACATTGAGTGTGCCTTAGGCCTTGGAAAATTTACCCCCTGTGGTATTACAAAGCGAAGCCGGTTAGAAACAAGGAGACACTGATTCAAGTGTTTTCCAGTGCTACTAAAAATACTTAGACATTTAAACAAAACTGAATAAAAAATACAAAAAAAATAGTAACTTTTACTACTCTGATTTTTTTTCACCCTCTTCAATCTAAGCTTTAGTTCTTTGAATATACGTTCTTGAGGCTCCATGTGGCATGAAGACTATTCTATTCAAAAATGTAAAGCAGGTAAATTCTCATTGAAATACAGCTCCAGAAGCTTTTATACCTATGATTTGTTTCGGTAGATACGGCTGGCTTTTGGATAAGGTCTAAAAATAGTAAAATTTTGGGTGCTACTAATGTATCATGTGTTTGGTCTGGGTGTAGCTCAGAGGAGACTGAGACTAAACTTGGAACTCCAGACATAATCATAGTCTCATCATGATTTGATATTTACTGGGTTTTTTATATCCTTGATATCTTTTTTTAAAAAAATGAATACCGGAAAAAAATGGGGAAAAAAAAAGGTAACCAAGATCTGTGAACAATACTAAAAATCTAACTAAACAGCTAGACTAAATCACAAATACCCTGAATGAATCTTTAAAGAACAATTGAACAGGAGTGTATTTCTCATCTAAATTTGCACAATGAAATACATACAAACTTCAAGAACGTGTTTGTTTTTTTCTACTTCTTTGTATTTTCTATATTAAAAAATCAGAAGTGCTGAAAGATGCAGTGTAGTGATCAACTCTGAAAGTATCAAATAAAATTTTAAGGGAGGGTCTGTGCGTAATGAAAAGCTGATGAAAATGAAATGGACTAAACAAAAAACATAAAATACTTTCCCACTTTTGATAGTATTTACCAAAATAATGAAATTTATTCCTTCTGTGCATCTTACTCCTTTATTGTAATAAGTTGTTGTTTTCCACTACCAGTTGCAGAATCTCTGGAATAAGACATTTTTTCCAGAAGATAGATATGCAGTAGATTATGTTTCTTGATTGGAATATCAAATACCCTCACCAATATCATCTACAAATCATAGAAGTAGGAGACACCACCAGTTTTAAGGTGGGGACTGCAGCTGTGTCTCATTTATTGACAATGAACTGCTGTCACTGATGATTTCGTTATGTCATTTATGTTGTATTAAGTCCTGGTTAACTTTGCATCTGGCATAGCCTGTAGGTGACCATCATCTCTGATAGCTTCCAGGCTGGTAAGCTGAGTATGTCTTTGCTTCTATGAAGCATCTCCTTGAAAATAAAAATGTAGCAGTTGTCCTGTAGTATATTAAAACTTATGTCATGCTTGTGCATAGGATGATGTAGGTTTCCTATAGAATATCTGGCAGAGAAAATGGCCAAGATTCTTTTATTCAGAATGTCTAAATGATGCTAGGATTTACAAATCAAAACCTGTAGCCACAAAGAAGACATTTTATTAATGTAGTCAAGCTTTTCATAAAGGAGGCAGCTCTGTCTGTTATAGTCTTTAATGAATTTTAAGAAACACCCACTTATAACACTTTCATTTTCTGGTTCCATTGTGTTTTGTTTCCCACTTCAGAATTTCTCTGAATTTCATCATAAAACAAGAAAAACAAGACACAGCAAAGAAGAAACCTTAGAAAGGAGATCTAGCACTTAATTACTTACTTAATGCCATACATATACTTACATATACAAAAATATATATTTAAGTAGAGTATTTGCCCTTAAAATTTGCAGGCTAAGCTCTGTGAACTGTAAGCCTTGAAACAAATTTATTTTCATGCTATATCAGCACAAAATTATATTAATATTGAATCTCTTTAGGGCATAAAATATATCCTCATTTACAAGAAAGGGTATTTTTACAGTGTGTTTCACAGAAAAAAGACAAGCTGAATTTGTTGTGCCAACAGGAAAGCACAAAAATGATGCTATTGAGACTGAAGTAGTAATAAAAGGGCCAGATTCATCAGCCCACATTTGTCAATGTACTAACTACGTTCACCTAACTTTTTGTCATTGCAGTCTATGTCAAGACAGACCACTCAGTTTTATTTCAAGCATACAAAGACCAATGCTGAGCTGTGTCTTTTCCTTAAGAAATAAAACTTGAACCAAAACACATCTGTAAAAAAATCTTGTCTGATTTTGAAGATGTCAAATGATGAAGAAAACTGTTTCCTTCAGTAGTTTGTGCCGCTGGTTAATCATCTCCTCTGTTGTGCCTAATTTCTAATTTGAATTTGTCTGGCTTCAACTCCCAGCCGTTAGTTCTTGATGTGCCTTTCCCCGCTAGATTAAAGAGCCCATTAATACCCAGCGTTCTTCCCCTGTGAAGGTACTGATACGCTGTACTGCAGTCACCTCTCAGTCTTCATTTTAATAGGCTAAACAGATTGAGCTCTTTAAGTCTCTCTCTGTGAAGCATTTTCTCTGGACCTGAAATCATTTCCATGGCTCTTTTCTGCACCCAGCTCATTTTTTCTAATAATCTCCTTATTTTTATTCATGCTGGTGCCACAATTATATTCTACTATCCATCCTATGAACATTGAATGCTGAAATAAAATATTTTCTTCATTCCTTCCCCCTTCTTCCCTATCTGTGAAGCCCAGGATCACACAGGCTTCTCCTCTATCAATGACACTCTTAAAATTATGGTTACAGTTATCCTTTTCATAGTCCTCAGTTTCCTGAATCCAGTGCTGCATTCTGTGTCTGGGGTGCATAAGTTGTTCCCATACGTATATAACTGCATTTAGAGAACCAAATACAGTAAAACTTAATATCATGTGTGGCACAGACCAGTTTACCAAGCAATACAGATGCCTTTAGATGGCTGCTTGGATATTGTTAATATTTATCCAACTAACGGAAGGACAAACATTGAGTCATCCAGAGATTTTGTCACTAATGATTTTGTATATCCTTCCAGTTCCCTGTTTAAAATGCTGATGAGCATTAAGCCTCTCTCTATATTTCTAGTATTCACTGGTGATTCTCTGTTTATAACTATTCCTTTCACAACAGTCAGTTAACCAGATCTCAGGCTAGTGGAGAGAACTGTCTGCTCTTATTTGATACTTTGAAGTATATACTTTCAATCAAAATGATATACTGAAATAAGGAATACTGTAATGTATAGTATAGTAGTAGAATTAGAATCATATAATCATAGAATAACCAGGTTGGAACAGACCAATTGGATCATCGAGTCCAACCATTCCTATCAACCACTAAACCATGTCTCTCAGCACCTCGTCCACCCGTGACTTAAACCCCTCCAGGGAAGGTGAATCAACCACCTCCCTGGGCAGCCTCTGCCAGTGGCCAGTGACCCTTTCTGTGAAAATTTTTTTCCTAATGTCCAGCCTAAACCTTTTACCAAGTAAGAAAATTGTAAGTACTTCCAAACAAATCCAAATTTACTTTATTGGGCCTATTTCCACAAAAAATATTCTATTATTAATATTGTTGTTGTTGTTGTTGTTGTTGTTCTTGTTCATGTTCATGTTGTTCTTGTTGTTGTTCTTGTTGTTGTTCTTGTTGTTCTTGTTCTTGGATTTCACTGTATCCTCTGATTTTAATTTTCTATTTGTTGATTAAAATTGTAAAATTATCCATTGTTTTGTCCAGAAACGACACCCTACTTTTATTTTTTTAATAATGGAACATAAGCGCTATCTCTAAGAATACCAGGGTTTATTTTTGAAGAAAACCTTATTGCTAATTTACTTTAATAGAAATTGCTACTATATCAATTTAAATAAAAACTGTAACATGCAAAAAAGGAAAAGTTTCAACTGTGATATTTCTATAGTTCAAAATATGTCCTAATTTTTTTTTAAATGCATAGATATTTTATAGTTAGCAATCCTCTTTTTATTTCTATTTTTGACCAATATTTCATCTCATACCTGGTAATTTTTGCCTACTTAAAACAACAAAGACAAAAGATACAGGAAATTAATATTCACTGAAAGGGTGCAGTGGGCTTGAGTTACTGCCAACAGACAACTTTAATGCTATCTAGAAACCTATAAGAAACTTACTTGTGGCATTTTACAAAAAGTAGCCTCAGTTTCTGTCCCAGATGCTCAGTCAATTAAATAGGAAACATCCCTAGATCCCTACCTGATCCTTATTCCTTATCATCCCTGCTTCCCTTTAGGCCTATTTATAAATTATTGAAAAATCAAACATTGGCAATAGCTGTCAGTCCAAAAGCAGAAACAACTCTGAACATCGCATGAATATTATATCGACAAACATGTTGAAGATACAGACGTTTTCACAAGAGTTTGACCCCTCTTATTATTTCTAAAAGAATATCTTTCCCTAAAACAGCAGAGTAGAAAAAAAATAAAAAAAAAAAAAAGACCTGTCATGTACTACCGGTTCTTGGTCCTAGGCACTTAGAGTGTTTGGGATGCCTTTATTTTGCTGTGGAAATTTCTTACATTTCCTTCTGTGTCCTAAAAAGGCATACATCTTTTGGACCATTAAGGTAGAAGGTAAAATATAAAAGCACAGAAAAACCCTATCCCTAATGCTCAAGCATGCATAAAACTACAAAAGTAGTAGTCTAAATAGGCATCCTGGAAATGTTTCCATTACGTAGTTCTTCTTTCCTTATGTGTATACGTGTGCATATTTATATGTGTCTGCATGTATTTGTGTACATGCACACAAAAATATGTCCATGTCTATCAATAAATACAGACTGAATGTGCATCAATCTAATATTTCTCTCCTTCTGTCTCTCTTTCTGCATGAACTATTGGGAAACTTTATCTTTTCTTATATAAAATTACCTCTATTTATTTATGACTTAAATGCATATTCAGATATGAGTTGACACACATCTCTTTTCCTGAAGGTGCTTTTATTAATTATGCTCTTCAGATTGCCCAGGGAAGACTAAAAATCTCGTCTGTCCTCCAAAGTTTCTAGTTCCCTAAGAAGAGGGACCACAAAATATGGTCCACATTGGCAAAGTAAGAACTGAAAGGATTTGTAATGAGCAATGAAAGCAGAGGTACAGGAGGTACCTTACAGACTCTCTCTTAATATCTTTCCTCTTTACGTTCTCAGCCTTAACACAGCTTGAACTTTCCTGGCAAAACCTATGTGAAGTGGGACCTTGCAGTACAGATCATGTGATAAATGGGATGCCTCTCAGGAAAAAAATATGTGCTGATGCATCCTGATGCAGAATTGGTGTTGATGCTAACATGCCATTATCCCCAATGCTTCAGAATCCTGTGGGTTTGCTATGTAGTTAAGGATTTATCTTCTAATCTCATGACCACTTTTCTCTGTCTGGATTAGCCATGGGCAGGAAAGTCATTAACATTTATGAGCTGGGGATTATCTACACTCCAGAGCATATTATGTGCTCTATTTGTCCCCTGCCCAGCCCCTTAACCTACTAGGTCTGAAAAAAAAAAAAAAAAAAGAAAAGAAAAGGAACTAACCCTATAGGTCTGGAACCAAGAGTGGGACAGGAGAGACAAAGAGATGGTTATAGAACATGTTTGAAGCTGTCACTATGAGGCAAGACTCAGCTCAACTGCTTCAGTCATTCTGAGTTTATGTGTGTATTCAAATCTAGAGGTTTTCTTACCCTTGGTCGGAAAATGTCAACGTGAGCTAGCTCACAATTCTTTGTCTGTCTTCAAAGGAACCTATTATTTTTGTCAAAAGAAGTTGTGAAAGCAAAAATTATGAGAGTCATCAATAGCCTTTCAGAAAATGATCTACAGAATGGCTCGCAGCATGTAGATCTCGGTATCATATACATCTGCGTGTCATTTCAAAATGGATGTATTTGGAAGGTAGTTGTTGATGATTTTCTTAATTTGTCAAATAATTAGAATTACAGACACAGACTTGGGTTTGGGGGTTTTTTTTGGGTTGGACTTGGTACATCTGAGATAGATAGAAAATAAAACTTGATAGCATAAGTTTCTACTTACTTGGGAATGTAACAGAATTAAAAATAGCTGCAGTTGGAATAGATCTGTAGAGACTGTCCAGTCCAACACCCCCTACCCCACCACCACTGAGTCACATACCAGTCTCTAAAGCAAATTTCTTCTAACCAGCCAGAGGGATTTTGAGTACGTTCATGGGTGAAGAATACACAACCTCTCTGGCAACTTACTGTAGTGTTTGACCACGCTTACTGTTAAAAAGTTTCTTGTTATATTTAAATGGAATTTTCTGTATTTCCATTTCTGCAAATGCCTAGCATGTGCAAACTTGCTCAGAGTGCATTACCCTGTCAATCAATACAAATTTTAAACAGTATTGACCTTCATTATAGACACTAGGGATATACCACTAGTAATTGATCTCTATGGACTTTGCTGATCACAAACACTTCAAGAACAGCAGTTAGGCAGATCATCTCACTATCTGTTTAATCAGCCTGTATTTCAGTGAGACACAATGTCATAAGCCTTGATAAAGTCAAGAGAAACCAGATCCACAGTTCTTCCCTTGACCACCAAATGTTTTAATCATAGAAGTTTATTAGGTTTGTCAGGGATGATTTCCCTTATGTAAATCCATACTGACTACTCCAAATCACCTTCTTGTCCTTTATGCATTTAGTTTCCATGATTATTTGCTTTGCCATCCCCTCAAAGATAATCATAACACTGACCAGCCAACAGTTCTCCAAATCCTTCTGAGTGTTTTTGTGAAAGCATAAGTGATGCTTGCTTCCTCTGGAACCTCCTCCAGCTGCTGTGACCTTTCAAAGATTATTTGAGAGTGGTGTCTTAATAACATTGACCAGGACACTTAAAATTTGTGCATACATCCCATCAGGTCCCATGTCCCTGTGTATCTTCAGTGTATCAGACTCCTCTCTAAACTTACCAACTTCCACCAACAGCAAATCTTCATCATCTATGCTTTCTCATCACACCTAGGATTTCCCCAAGGGCCTCAGGTTTCCTGATATTAAATCTCATCAGTAAATACCAAGGCAAATAAACATTGAATACATCAGCCTTTACCACATTGCAAGTATTCTGCCCCAGTCAGGAGCAGGACTACATTTTCTACAAGTTTTCCTTTTGTTGATGAAAAAGACCTTCTTGTTGCATTTCATGCCCCTTGCCAGGGTCAACTCCAAGTGGGCTTTCCTAACACCATCATTATACACTCAGTGTCTATATTCATCCACTCAGGCCTCCTGCCACTTTTGTTTCATTTTCTGCTAGTTCTGATAGACAATTCTAGTGTTTGGAGGAGTTGGTATTTGAAAATCAACCAGCTCTCCTGGACCCATCTTCTCTCTAGGGATACATCCCATGGGACTCTTCCAAGCAGGTCCCTGAACAAGTCAAAGTCTGATGACCTGAAGTCCAAGGTTGTGAATCTGTTGCTTGCTTTGTGTTTTTCTCCTCTAGTGGTCCTGAACTCCATCATCTTATAGTCACTGCAGTCAATCTGTCCCCAATCTTCAGTTTTTTAAGTGTAATACTAGTCCTCACAGAGCGTGTACCTATATCTAATTGAGGAGTTAGTCTCAAAAACAATGTATGGCAAATACTGAATTTTCTCTTACATATTAATGCTGGACTTCTTCTGGGACATTATAACAGAAATTATTATGAGGCTGATCCAAAGGACTTGGAGGTCAAAGGGAAGATTTTCAGATTTTATGATCTACAGATTACATTTGATGACAATTTTTTCAACACAAAAAAACCAGGACATCAAATTTAATCAGTAAAAAGGGAAATTCAAACCAACAAATGAAAGGTAGTCTTCTACTTGTAAAAATTAAAAACTTGATGAGTTGCTGAACTCCTTTCTGCAGGGATATTTGGAGATTAAATATCCATGTAGGCACATAAAAAGCCCTTCATGAAAGAAAAAGCCATCAAGGCTAACACACAAAAAGGCCATTCCTTATCTTAGAAACCTCTGTACTGCAAATGTGCTTAACATTGGTGGAGAAAAGAATGTTTGATCATCAAGTCCAACCATTCCTATCAATCACTAAACCATGCCCAGCTGCACCTCATCCACCCATCTTTCATACACCTCCAGGGAAGGTGACTCAACCACTTCCCTGGGCAGCCTGTTCCAGTGCCCAATAACCCTTTCTGTGAATTTTTTTCCTAATGTCCAGCCTAAACCTCCACTGGTGAGGCTTGAGGCCATTCCCTCTTGACTTGTCCCTTGTCACTTGGGAGAAGAGGCCAGCTCCCTCCTTTCTATAACCTTCTTTTAAGTAGTTGTAAAGAACAACAAGGTTTCCCCACAGCCTCCTCTTCTCCAGGCTAAACACCCCCAGCTCTCTCAGCCGCTCCTCATCAGGCCTGTTCTCCAGCCCCTTCACCAGCTTCGTTGCTCTTCTCTGGACTCGCTCCAGAGCCTCAACATCCTTCTTGTGGTGAGGGGCCCAGAACTGAACACAGGATTTGAGGTGCGGTCTCACCAGTGCTGAGTACAGAAGGAGAAGAACCTCCCTGGACCCACTGGCCAAGCCATTTCTGATACAAGCCAAGATGCCATTGGCCTTCTTGGCCACCTGGGCCACTGCTGGCTCATGTTCAGTCCCTGTCAACCAACACCCCCAGGACCCTCTCCTCCAGGTAGCTTTCCAGCCAGGCTTCTCCTAGTCTGTAGCTGCACAGGGTTGTTGTGCCCCAAGTGCAGGACCCGGCATTTGGAATCTCAGCCCATACATGCCACATAAACTCGTTCATCAATAACAAATACTGTGACTAAGACTAGGGCCACCTTGTCTCCAGCCAGGTGGAAGAAAGGGACAACCAGGTTTATTGGACTACTTGGATTCAATGACCCCAAAAATATAAAGATCTAGTAGACAATGTTGTATAATGTACCCTAATGCCCTCAAGATATAACAGGGCAGAGCCCATCTGCATTTCTGGATTGACAGGGGCATCCCAGCAACTATGTTTGAGGCTGAAGTAAGCCTATGCGGGAATGAATGGCAAAAGCACCCCATTATCACTGGCCCGTAGGCTCTATGCAGCCTTGGCATAAACTACATCGGTAGAATGTGTTTTAAGGACCGAAAAGTGTATTGATTGGCTTTCAGTATAGCTGTCTTGGAGCTGGAGGAAATTAAGTAGCCTGATCTCTTCGAGGATCTTTCTGTTGGGGGACTACAGAGGGTTGAAGAACAACAGCTGCCAATGACTACAACGACAGTGCACTGACAGCAATATTGCAGAAACTGAGACTCCCTGATTCTCCATAAGCTGATTCATCAATTGGGCAGCCAAGGAGTGATCAGGAAGGCTCACTCACCCTTGAACAGTCCTGTATGGGCAGTTCAAAGGTCTTACAGTACACTGCTATGGCCTAAATGAAGCCAAGCCATCAAGTGCTGCTATGACAGACACACTCGAACTTCAGTATGGATTTGAGCCAAAGACAGCCCAGCGGTACTTTGTTTATGAAGGCTGTAGTGATAGGACTAGGGTCAATGGGTATAAACTGGAGAGGGGCAGATTTAGACTACAGTTAAGGAAGAATTTCTTCACTGTGAGAGAGGTGAGGTGCTGGCACAGGTTGCCCAGGGAAGCTGTGGCTGCCCCATCCCTGGAGGTGTTCAAGACCAGGTTGGATGGGGCCTTGGGCCTCTGATCTATTTGCACATGTCCCTGCCTATCACAGGGAATTTGCAACTAGATATCTTTAAGATCCCTTCCAACTCAAATCATTCTATAATTCTATGGTATGCTATAATTGACATTGCTAACATGATTTCTCAATCTCTTTGACAGCAAAGTGCAGTCCACAGCTTTCTTTCACTTGAAGGGCCTTCCAGTACACCTGGAATTTATTGCCTTGGGGGTAAACACACAGTCCTACCTTTTGTCATGGACTAAACCAGACTAAACTGGGGAGCGGTTGTATGGTACTCATTTTCTGGCTGAGGTTAAGCCACAACAATAAGTAATTTTGTAGTTCCAGATTAATTTCTGGTGCAAGTCTGTTCAATAGAAGAGGCAGATTTGTTAGGTAATTTTTTCTCATTCTAGTCAATGATAAACCCAGCATCTTATTTACTGTTTCTGTTTGTGAGTTAATACACAGTACTGAATTTTCTCTTTGCATTTTCATTCTTCCTTTGTTCATGTTTCATTCTTCATTTCGTTTTCTCTTTTTTTATTTCTTTCTTCATTTCCTAAGGGAATGAGACAAAGGTGCCATTATCTCAAAAAACCATTAAAAACAAACAAACTAAATAACTATTAAATAAAGTGTGTTTTTTTCACATATTCAGTAATATTTTACATCTAATAATATTTATTGTATTGCTGGACAGGTTCTTGGAATCATTAGTATCCAGGAAACAACATGTAATTATAATGACATATATCTCAACTGGGTTGTGGAAGAGAAGAGGAGAGAGAAAGGACAGAATAGAGAAGAAAAGAGAGAAAGAGCAGTGAAAAGAAAAGCAATGATCCATACCTTTCACTGTTGTGAATCACACATACATTTTTATTAACAAAAATAGACTAGTTTCAAGTCTTATTTGCTATTGTATGAATCCAAAATCATTATAGAGTAATTTTGTATTATTAGAACTCAGGTCAGAATCGGGATCATATAGTTGGAGAGACTGAAACATATCCTGTTGTACACTAAGACTCTTTATTGTCTGGATACTTTCATAGAATTATTCATGTCTAATATTAGATGGCATAACCCCCACTTCATGCATCTACAAAATTTTCTGTTCATGTTTTGACCATTCTACTTTTAAAAAAGTACAGCTTGGCTGCAAATGTAGTTTCTGTTTCACAGGAAATTACAGTATTTCCACACTTTCAACTCAGGAATGAGAACCTGACATAAAATAATGATTTTTATTTGAAACTTGCTTTTTCAAAGAACATGAAATTATTCATTGAAATACCCATGTTTGATTGTAGACTGTATAAGCAGTTTTAAAATGTCACAAAAAAAGGTTGTACTGAAATGGAAACATCTGAACGTTCTGTTCCATTATGAGCTCATCAGAACAATCTTCTCAGATTTCTTCATAATGAAATTTTATTGGAATTGATAGATTTTCACACAAGCATGCTGTTTTGACAAGCTTTTTCTGAAAGAAAATGAAAAAAAAAAGGCTGGTAGAGGACATTCTACTGGCTTTATTTAAGAATCTCTATATTATATTAAAAGAAAGAGGATGGGGGCTTGGGGAAAAAGAAACTTTACCAAAAATAGCTAATCAGTTCACTTGAGTTCTCTCTAGAGACTTATCTACTCTGGCTCTTCCACAGAAATATTTCAGTATTTTGCATCTACAGAATATTTTTTCATTCAAAGAGCTGTAACTTATATACAAAATTTTCTTCTCAAAATGGCAACAAAAGTTATTCTAGTATAGCTGTTCTTGTTCTTGTATTCATGTGCTAAGATATGTGGATTGTATATAATTTCAAAAAAGAAACTTGAATTTTATGCAGAATCTAGATTGCAGTATTGCCACATTAGACACTATTAGGCATCCCTTCCTCTCCTTTTTAAAAATAAAAAGAAAAGAAATTTCATCTTTTGTGGATAAAAAGTTGTAGTTCAGTCATGTGCAGTATGAAGGGACAGTTTACTCTATCATCTTGAACAATCAAAGAAACAAAAGGATTAAAAAAAAAAGTTGAACATCCCACTTTTGCTACTCCTGCATAAATAATGCAACCCAAGGACAATTAACATTTGGAGAGTGGTTTCTTTTCATATCAAGCACCACTTCAGAAGTCAGATGATATAGACAAGTCCCTATGACAACAGAAAACACAGTGTACAAAGGAAAATACTTCGCTTCACTAGGAAAAATCCTTTATTTAAAGGCCGACTACAAAAGAGACAATGATCTTCACTCCTGGACACCTACTAGCCATTAATGGGAAAATTCCTCTGAAAACATACACATGCACTTATAACTTTGGCTGTAATGAGGGCTTCACTGTTTGATGACGACACATCTGGTATGCTTTCAGAACTCTGCAGTCCCAATTATAAAGCTGTCCAGCAGGAAAACCCATTACAGGTCTGAGCTGCCAGACCCTCACAATGAGGTTGAAGGGAAAAAAAAAAAAACAAACCAAAAACGAAAAGGTAAAGGAAAGGGGGAAAGGGGTTAAAAATGAAGAAGGAAAATAAAGAAAGAAAAGGAAGGAAAGTAAGACTTGATTTGGGAGAAGAGGGGAGAGAAAAAAAGTAAAAGTTAAAAATGTCTTTAGAGAAAAGTTGTTTCTAGAATCCCCTATAATATGTCAGAGCTAATTTGTGCCTTCAAAGATCTAAAGAGCCTGCTAGCTGCAGGTGGCAAAGAGGTTACTTCTGGCACGGACTGTGGGCATCAGATAACATAACACAGAAAACTTCTGTCCCCAGTGGAAAAGTTAATGAGATCAACTCTTTTAGGACCCCTAAAAGATTTCCTTCTGCCTTCACCCCATCCACATCTCATTCTTGCAGCCAAACAGAAAGTGTATGGTTGAGTTTAATTGGCTAACCAGTGCTTTGATAGCTGTTTTTCTTTTTTTTTTTTCCCTTGCCCTTGGGGTTATTAAGTATTGCAGAATTAGGCCAACTTTTTGAAACATGAAGTCAATTTTCAACCTTTTTTTTTTGTTGTGATTTGGAGGTGTGTGTGTGCATTTTAATTGCTATTGAATATCTAGGTCTGATAATAAATTTCCATAGATAGTAGACCTTATAAATCTGTCACCTTCCTCAGTGTGTAGTCCCACCATTCCTATTGAAGTCCAAAGATTCTCAAAGGCACCTCTAAGTGAAACAGAAATAGAATGAGAAGCGGTATGTCTGTTTCCTGGTGTTGTATTTTCAAATTTATGTGTGTAAGAAACACAGCTTCAGTGTTCTAGGACTCAACAATTGCACCCATGCAAGCTATGGAGTCAAAATATGTGGATGACTACAGTACAACGGGCTATGCCAAGGTACCCTCTTTGTTGTACATGCATGAAACAGCAGTCCCTGCACAGAAAAACAGTACACAGAAAATATTCAACAAATTTATTGCACATTCCAGAGACCTTTGTGAGACTTTCCCCAACTTGTTCTGTACATCAGACAGACAGAGGTTTATTTTACCCCTTCACCCACCTCTACCATCATTTATCCAAGCCATTTACCCCTCTATTAATGGATCTAGGGGAAATCACCCCTCAGCATGGCAGGCTACAGAGTTTAATCTCTCTTTTTCAACTCTTAGGATAATATGAAAACATTTTCTTTCAGAAAACATGTTTATGCAGCATCAGCATCAAAAAGCCATTTTCTTGTTCTCCCTAATGACTTTATCAGACACATAGCAACACAATGAAAGATGTTGTTGTTATTCCTTTTCCTTTCCTTGATCTTTAAGCTTTCATGGAAACGTCATTAGCGAGGATAATAGTTGTGCCAGAATATATTCAACACATGGGTCTGACACTGTCACTCTAATGTGTCACCAAGATGATCTTTTATTTTTTTTCCTTTTCAAGCTCCCTGACATTTATCAAAAGCCTTTTCAGAAGCAGAAACCCTAGGTTATCCTTCTGCTGTCTTTCAGAAGGAGGCAAGCAAGAGTTCCTCGCTACTTCTGCTTGTAGTGGAATTTGTATTTGTATAGGATAATAGCATCTGAAATATCAAACACCTGAGTTCAGTTTCTGGCTTTTTCTCCAATCAGTTTTGTGAATTCTTTTCTCCCTGGAGAAGGAGGCAAGTTGGTCTATGCCAACTATGCTGACTACCAGTATGATGAAATATGATCTCCCTCCAAGTGCTGGCAGAAAACACATGCTATAATTAAAAATGACATAAACAAACAGGCATCCCTACCCTCCAACGAACCAAATTTTTAAAAAAAACCCTTACATTCCACTATCTTGTCTATCTAGTTATCTGTCCTGGTTAAGCTGGTGCTTTTATTAACAAAGCTTTTTGGACTCAGGGATGGTCATTACATTATGTCAGTTTAAGTCCTGGTTTTTTTGAAGTAAGAAAATCCATAACTAGGAACACTTTTCTGATAAGTGCTACTGCCTTTTCTGTGTTACCTAGCAGCTGCTGTATAAAGTATGACTTTAGACTCACTTAACAGTCTTTTTTTCAGGGAATTATATACCAGCTTTTGCCTGCTGCACCTCCATTTCTCTGTGAGATGTTAGCAGGGAATGCTGCAGGAAAATCAATATCCAAAGAAGTTCAGCTGTGCAGCAGAGACAGCCCATGTCCTCAAGACTTTAGAGACCCGTTAGACAGAGGAGACAGACAGTAAATAAGAACATAATGTTACACACAGAGCAAACCCAGGAAGAAGAACTCACTTGCCTGACTCCCAGTGCAACTCTGCTTTTGTACATAGCACTTAGGGTATGTCTTCAGAGAATAAACTTCCATTAGTTTGTATTAGGAAACTGTGTAACTTAAACTTTGTGTGAAGGAGCCCAAACGGATAAGCTTTACTTTTCAGGGCTTGCTAGCTTGCAGCCAGCTATAGGTTGTGGCTCAGCAGAGTGGTTTTATTCCTTTCTAGACTGCCACATAGGGAGAAAGCAGATACAAATCTCTGCCATCAGCTGTTGTATTATCTTCCAACCACAGGCTCTCACTGTTCTCTGGAGGTGCCCATTCAGCCACACTCCTTGGTTATATGCTGGTGAGCATGTGTGTATTGAATGGGAATGACTAATTGTCATTTGAGCTTGTCTTTTATTTCCTTAACTTTACAGACTATTTTGTGAAGTATTGTGTATTTTTGTGGGGCTTTATTTGCTGAAAGGAAAAGGCTAGGAATGCACATTATTTTTTGAATGCTTTCTTGACTGATCTCCTAAGAACAGACTCCTGCAAGTATTACCCTCAGCAGTAAGCTTTTCTCTCTGTATATCACTAGAGTCCCTTGTTCATAGTTCATCTGGAAGAGAGTGAACTGCTCAGCCACACTTCATAGCTCTCAGGTCCCAGCTGAGATATATTCATGAGATGCTCTGCAGCACAAACCAGTGGACTCTTAGAGCGCTGTATAAGTTCATAACAAGGAATAATCCATTCTCAACATTGCATGCAACAGCATTTAAAACCAAACCAAACCAAACCAAACCAAACCAAACAAACAAAAAAAAACATTGAGGAACTGCAGAATGGTTTTCCACAAACACCAAATCTTATGCCCGGTGCTGTCTGGGTACCTGAGCAGTGGGCAGCACAGGCAGGAGCTCGGCAGTCCCCTTCACATAAGGAGAATGGAAACACTTTGAAGCAGTGGGTAGGATCCATCTCTTTCTTTTGAGGCTGTGCCTATGTGAAGAGAGGGATTGTTCTAGGATTTCTTTAGAGATAATGGTGGAACTTGAGGATTTGGACCGTATTCCAGAGATTTCTCTCATTGTGGTGGTTTGGGCAGAAATAAGGCACTTAATCATCTGAAGGAGATAAATATCAGAAATTAACAGGAAGAGGTAGACCCCAGGATACTACCCAAAGTTAAAAAGAAAAAAACACAGTAATTCTCAATTTAGGCCACAGTTTATCAGCATGCAGAGGAGACAATAATCTAGTCTTTTGTTACAGCTATTTGCCTTCTCCTGCCTTTCTCTTCTTCTGTGTTTTAATAGACAAATAATAAAATCCAGTAATGTTACTGGATCTTGGGACACAGCAAGAACAGTGGAAAATCTCCTTGTGTAAATGAATCTTGAAGCAGTTTAAGACAGGTACAGCTAGGTTTATGACTCATACGCATACCTGTCTCAGATATGGAACCAACTGATTTTTACAAAAGAATGTTTAAGAAATACTACTTCTTCCACTGGAGGCTGAGGGTCTTGGGGGGAGCTCAATAAACAGTCCTTGTATGCTGAATTTCTCTGGAATAAACAGATCTGTCTAGAGGTTCCTCCACTCTGCCCCTGCAGCTCAAATACTTTTGTGATGGCCCACACACCAGTGAATCAGTCTGGGACATAAAATCTTCGTGTCCTTGCTCTTTCACTAATGCTT
This sequence comes from Clamator glandarius, assembly GCA_033459285.1. Classification (NCBI taxonomy): domain Eukaryota; kingdom Metazoa; phylum Chordata; class Aves; order Cuculiformes; family Cuculidae; genus Clamator; species Clamator glandarius. Next base: position 85,711 of record JAUNZM010001037.1, on the reverse strand, counting down.
AGCAAGCATTTTCAATGTGTCCAGTATAAATGTTTTACATTCTTAACCATGGCAGGTAGACAAACTGGTCATGGACTAAGAATGTTGACCACCCAATATCAGAGTCAATATTTTAAAATATTGAAAATATTTTTGTACGTATTTTAAGTGTTTTACAAGCCAGAAGTAAATAGCTTGGGTTTATTAAGCAGTCTAAATTTGCTCAACCATCTTTACCTGGACTGAGTTTTGGCAGTTTAATGACAACACTAACCCATGACATTTTGAAGCATTTTAAATCTAGGAATGTAAGTTCTAAGAATTATTTCCCTTGCATGTTAACATTATTTATCTTCTCTGTTCTGACAGATGTGTAAAAAAAAAAAACACAAACAAAACCAAAAAGATAAAAAGTTGACCTGATATATTTGAACCACACAAAAATCACAAAAAAGTTTGAGCCACAAGTCAAAAGAGCCACAAGTAAATATTGATATTGGAATGCCAAGTGGTAATCTTCAAATTATCAGAAAATAGACTTTAAAACAATAAACCTTTTTTTAAAAAAAAAATTAAATCCATAGAGTTTTTACTTTTTGCACAATTGTTAAGTATTCAAGTTAATAATGAAAGCAAAACCAGATGTTGCCAAGATTCCAGGAGCTGTTGATTCATCAAGAACAAAAGTGAGAAATGAAAACAGCTATAAGGAACAGGCTTCACCACCACTTGAAGGGTTGTTGTAGCTCATATGAGATAAGGAGGCGTAAGCATAAACAAAAATGTTATGGGTGGTGCTGGCAAAATAGTTAGAAAAATCTGCACTGAATACCTCATCTGAAGTCCACTGAATTCAATGGAAAATTTGTTATTAACTTCAGTGGGCTTTGAATTAGACTTTGCGTTCAAGTGTTTTGACAGGCCTGCAGGAAAAGGATGAAAAAGAGCAGAGAAAAGTATAAAGAATGAAACATTCAACTGGGGTGAATAACGTAGACTCCAATAGCAAGAAATAGCGACTAAGATGGGCTGTAGCAGCAAGCAGGGCTGTGAAGTGACTGCAGAGCTGTGTTTGTGAATTCACACACTATTCACACCACTTCTCAGATGTTCACTTTTCTGAGAACTAAATTCACTCAGCATTTTTTTTAAAATATGTACTAATTTATTTTTAGGTAAAGAAAATCCTGCAACTGAATATTGGTGGCTCCAGGATGCTGAGTGGGAAGGTAATGATTTATAATACATTATAGGAGTGGACATGATAAAAGTCTAGAAAAGAATTCTATTGCTCTGCAGCCTCTGGTCTCTGCATAACTTAAGCAACAAGGTGCCTCTTGCAGACTGCATGGTTTTAACCTGAAGCTATTACCAGCATTTGAGATAACGTATTGTTTAATCCTTCTAACTTCAACATGAATCATTCAGAGGAATGAGAGGAGGAGGGGAAAGACTTAGGGGAGGGAAAGAGAAAGACTTCCTTAAGAATTATTAGAAGTGTGAGCTGCGGGATCTCATGATAAAGCAGAGAGCTGCTAAGCCATCTGTCTAGGGAAGGTGGGATCCCACCTGAGGGCTCTTGGGGATCTGTGATCATGCCTACCAGGCTGGGAAATAAGAAGCATACAGTGGCTTGCCCCTAGGCTTTGCTCTCTGTCAAGGAGTATCTCAGTCCGTGCCCAATGGTGTCTCTTTTGAAGACATTTGTTTTTCTTCAGCAATAACCACTGTTCAAGTCATTGAAGCACTGGAGTCTTTTTCCTCATGGTTGGTGGACTTCTCCACAGGGCCACACCAGTGCAGCCTCGCCTCTCACACACTGCCTCTGGGACCTTGTAATGCCCTTCAGGACTGAGCCGAGACCTTGGGAATCCAAGCCAGATAAACTCTTGGAGCAGACTTTTTACATGCAGCACTCACAGGCCTACCTGAAGCTGCTTAGGGCCAAAAATAAATATAAGTTTCTTTAGTCAAAACTCTATGTCCAGCATTCTGGGAAGCTCTTTGTGCAAAAATGCATTGCCTGTTTTTTCCTGGGCTCACTTTCATAGGCTTTTGGCATATTTATTTTTATTTCAAGACCACTCTTTTTATTTACTAGGAAACCTCCATCTTACATATTCCTAACCTGTCAAGTACTCTGGCTTCGAGACTTTGACATAATCCAGCTGTTATACTGCAGATAACAGCTTGTTTCCTCTTTTTGCTGAGCCTGAAGGATATTTTTTGACCAAAACATTAACTTTAATACATCAATACATTTAATGAGATTTATATCTGCATAAAAATTCACCCATGGTGGCCTTTTAACCTTTCAGTCAGGTGTTGGCAGCCTTGCATTCTTGACTATTTGTTTGAAATTCAAGCTTGTAAGTAGTGTTTCTGCCCATTAAACTGACATGAATTAAATATTCCCTTGGAGTTGATTTGTGCATAACCAAGAAAATGCCTTTTTTTTTCCTGAACAAAGGAAAAAAGAAGCAGTGAGCAGCTGGGTATCAGTCTTAGTCTCTCTCTTCTTGGTCCTATATGTGGCCTCAGAATAGAATAAATATCTGCATTTTTTCATCCTGAATCAAGGTGATTTTAGTCAATTGACCATCAATCATAAATTTCCTTGCAGAGGGGTCCACAAAACAAAAAGATTTCTATTTTCTTTGTGACTTATGTGCAGGTCAACCTTGAATAGAAGATGCTTCTCTTCTAGTCAACCTTACAATATTCTTTTTATAGTTCTAGGCAGAGTTACATTCTCAGGCAACTGAGAACCGTGTCTGAAGAGTTCATGAATACTGCAGCCATGTCTTGTCATTGTTGGTAACTGCCTGAAAAAGCTGTGAGATAGCTGGACTACTGTCTGACAAGGGTGCCAGTTCTTTACACTAGGTTGAAGCACCTAGATACAGATTTTTTCACTGCAGAAGATTGCATGCAGACAAAGACTCATAGCTATAGTATCACAGAATTGTTTAGGTTGGGAGAGACCTTCAAGATCATCAAGTCCAGCTGTAAACCTAACAATGCCAATTTTGCCACTAAACCATATCCTTAAGCGCGGCAGCTGTACATCTTTTAAATACCTCCAGGAATGATGACTCAACTGCTTCCTAGGGCAGCCTGTTCCAGTGCCTGAGAAGTCTTTCAGTGAAGTAAAATTTCCTAATATCTAGTTTAAACTTCTCCTGATGCAACTTGAGGCTATTTTCTCTCATCTCATCACTTGTTACTTGCTATAAGAAACCAGCACCTGTTTCACTAAAATCTCCTTTCAGGTAGTTGTAAAAAGCAGCAAGGTCTCCCCTCAGCCTCCTTTTCTCCAGACTAATCTTCATTTCTGTCATTACTTCTCCTTCCATTTTGTAATGATATTTTCAAGGAAAAGAGATCATCAATATTTGGAACACAGGCTCATTTTAACTACATTATGTTTATTATTATCACCACCAGTAGTACTACTTAGCTTTTTATAACTCTTTTTCTTGTATATTTCTTACAGAATTCCCTAAGCCAAGAAGATGTTGTTATCCTGGTTTTTATGAGGCACTGAAACACACAGAAAAATTAAATAATTTGTCAACAGTTAAAATGGAGGTTAGTGGTGTGGCTGGAAATAAACCACTGGTCAGAACAATGGTAGACAAGCAGTTTCCAAGGTATATTTGTCAAACATCTGGAAGAGTGCCTTGTTTTGCATTGGAAATTGTTCTTTAAGGCAGACATTTCTGTTTCAGATGATAAAAAAGAATATGGGGTGATAGGTGAAAGTGTCATATTAACAGGTAGGAAGAGAAAAGAATCTGGATCTAAGAGAAAGATAGAAGAGTCTGGAGGAATTAAGTGGGATACACATAAAATTACCTGGGAAACACTATAGGTGATGTTACCGCTTATTAGAAAGGGGAGTTCAGGCCCATTATTTTGTAGGATGGGGAAAAATATTCACACATGACTCTTCAGCAGCTTTATAGATACATAAACATCCTTCTTAATTAGGCTGAAATCAGGATTTTCTCTTTCAATCCCTGAATCTCTGGTTCCTTTCGCAATCCCAGATATATTTAACAAAAAATTAAAAGGGAGGGAAAAAAATAAAAATAAAAACCCCTTTACACACTACCAAATCCATTGGTATCAGTCACAAATGCTTACAAGGATTACAGAACAGTAATGAGCTTTTGTACTAATGGTACATCTTTTAATAACTGCTATCAGCACTTCCAGTTGTAAGAGATAAGTGAGGCTATATTGTCAATGACAAAATGCCTCACCTTTCCCCTGCCCCCATCCTGATACTTCATCTCTCTCTGAATTCCTCAGCTGAAGGTTGAAGAGGAATTAGAGTTAATTCTGAAGCCGTTGACTGAGACCTTATGCTGCTGTACGTGTCTGGTGTCTCCCAGCTGATCACAGGGCTGAGTTCCTGCCCTGCTATGTCCCTCTGGGCTGTGGCACTGGGCACTTGCCATGGTAAGAGGTGAGGATGCCCAAATGAAAAATAACAAAATGCTTCCTTTCATGGCAGCTACTGATAACAGCAGGGAAGAAGAAAATGTAATAGCAATAGTCTTGTTTCAGGAGCAAAGAGAGCTGTGAAGGGCCCAGAGGATCAGGGGTTGGGACTTGGGCAAAATGGTTTCAGCTTTCTCCTCTGCCTTCCTGTGTGATAACACATTTATTTTTGTAGTGTCCCCTCTGAAGCAAGACTAACAGCTTTTCCCCATCTCACATGAAGGATCGGAAAGGAAAGAGAATGGGGATACAATTATTCAGTGACTGTCAGGTCATTACTTATTGTGATGGAGATGTAATGTTGTGAAACTTCATTGCTCTGGAGCTTTTTGAGATTAGACACTGTCAGCGCCAGACTGCATTGCTCATCCTCCCTTGGGTGCTGCTAGGTCTGTGCCCTGTAATTCTGTAGTTGTGGCTACATCTTTATTTAAGCTTCAACTTCCCCTCTTAGCACCCCTTTATTTTTTTTCTTTCCTTTTTTAGTTTTTCCTTTTCCTGTGGAAGGAGAGAGGTTTAATTTTCATGGAGATTCACAGAGAAGCAGAGAAAGACTCAGCTCATATCACAGGCTTGCTTAGTCTCTGTTCATCTGGAAGTATCCATCTCTGGTGGACAGCACAGTCACTACTGACTCAGGCTCTTTGGGACCTCAGTCTATAAACTGAATTCCCTCAGCTGGCACAGTCCTGTACCTATATAATCTGTGCCGCCCTGGGTTTTGTTCCCGATTTCTCCTTAGTACAGAAACAATTCTGTTCAAGGCTTAGAGGCCAAATTGATGCTGGAGTGTTGTCTCAGAACCTCACTGAGCAATGTCCTGTAACCTAGAGCTCCAGTCAGGCTCAGCACGTTTCCACAGACCCGGTGAACACAGTCTGGCAGCACTGAAAATTTGATGAATTCCAAGGATGGAGAAGATTCAGGAAAAATAAGAATAAAATTATAATGCAAATAAGAAAACATTTGGCTTCTACATAAAGTCTGTAGTAATAAGAAAATGAATGAAACCTGTTGAAAAGGATCCTTGTGTATCAGTTGAGCTGTTCAACTTATCACCATGCTTTATAATAAAAGAAAAAACAAACCTTAATAAACCTCCTTTATTCTTTAAGGGATATATAGATCTGGCCATAAAACTGAATTTTCAGGAAGATTCCATGTCTTGAACACTTTTTTTGGATTTTTTTTGTTTTAATTTAAGACAAAATGTAATCTGGAATTTCATGCGAAAGAGAATATTTGCGAAAGAAAATGTCAGAAGCACAGTAAACACTGCTATCACTACCACCTGGAACAGTATAGAAAAATTTCCGTGGAGAAATTTATAAAAATTAACACATTCCAGAAACACTTCAGTTTTGCTTAAATGGCATTCTCAAGAAGAAAAAAGGTATATAAATATAGTTTGAGAGGTTGTATGGCTTATTTTATTTATTTTTTTTTCAGTAAACCCATTTTCTAGGATTTTTAAAACTAGAGATAGAAGAAAATCACTAGACAATATAAGTGTGGATAATAATCCTACCCTGAGAGAGAAATGGAATATTTTAATAATGTGAGGTCCTTATGATCTCTGCCTGCTAAGATTATATGGTAATAATACTTTTTGATGCAGAAACAAGTGCAAAGTCTTTACTATACAAAATACCATGGTGTAGAAATTGTGCCATGAGACAGCAAAATGAGACATGAAAAACAACTGTTTAGGAATGCTCACCTACAAACATCCATAAGCATATTTTCTTCAAATCTATCAAAACATTTTCTTTAAAAATATGTAAATGTATTATTCTATTTATGTATTTAATGTGGAAAAAGTGATTTTCTTTGTGCAACTGTATTTTGATATGTTATATTTAAATAAACCATTAAGATGTTCAAACAGAACACGTAATCTCTGAATATTTCCTAATGTACTGCAAAAATTTTCAGAGTACTTCATAGACAAGTACATATACACGTGTATGAACACACACAAAGACACAAAGTATTTCAATTGAAATAAAATACCTGATACAAATCAGTTTTAAACATTTTTTTTTCTGACCAGTTCAGCTGAAGAGCTAGAGGGTGAGAAATGTTGCATAAAAAAAGAGAAGCGTTAGTGCTATTTCTCCATAATATTTCCCAACGATTTCTTGTTTCAGACTGTTCCTGGTCCAAAGGCAGTATTTTTGAGCATAATAGCTCTCAATGGATTTTTATTTCATTCCATCTCTTTTTTAAACCCATAGGTAATTTAGCATATAGAGCATCTTGTGGCAAGGAGTTCCAAGAAGTACTTCCTTTTGTTCATTTATAAATTCCCATCTGCCAGTTTCATTTCAGGGCTTAGCTCATATTTTGAAAAATTCAATGAACAATGTTTTCATAGACCTTTATCATATCATTTCTCAAACATCTGTTTTTTAGGCTGAGGAGTTTGATGTATGGATAGTGTTTCATGTCTGTGATCCTTCCTGTTGCCTTTTTTTTCTATATCTTCTTCAGTTCTCTTACTTACTTTAAAAATTAGGAAAAGTAGAACTGCACACAGCATTGTGTGCATGGGCACTGCAGACCTGCAATATTTTTCTCTCTCTCACATTCCTAATTTTAGGTATCAGGAAACTGGTATTTTCTTAGGACTATCTTTTACCATCCCAAAACCTCATTTCTAAATAGTTCTGAGCCCATCATGGCATAAACAATGTACAGATTTGTGTTCCTATGTTCATCAGCAGAGACCAGAACTAAGATCTTCATGTGAGGAAAAAGCACTATAAGGGACAAAAAGTTCTAGGATATAGCAATACCTCCAGGTAATAATTCTAAGCAAGAAGTTTGGAGAGAAGACTATCATAGAAAGCTGTTATCTATAACACAAGAAAGGCTGACGGAGCTGAAGTATAATGGAAAGTCCAATGTCAAGGGTATAAATTGTCAGAGAATAAAAGATGGAGAAAGGTTAAAAATGGAATTAAAGAGAGATTACAGTTGTTTGGAATCATATTTATGGAAAGCAGTCTGCTAAAGGAGTGCACTATGGAGAAAAAGAATTCAACATAAAGTCTACTTACCCAGAGGAAAAAAAAAGAAAGCAAGGCAAAAAAAAGTGTTCAGTGCTAGACATTGTCATCTCTGCTGTGGCACTGACAGTTCATTCAATAACTTTCAAGCCTATGACTCGGTATTACAAGCTTTAAAATCTCCAGCTGAAAACAATTGCTATTAATAACCCTCCTGCTTTGCAATATGAAAGCATCAGGTACAACAGTGAGACACCTATAATCCCCCCATGTTAGACAGCTGCAGAACAGCACTCAGCCAACCATGGAGGAGAATCCTATAAAAATACCCAGATCCATCTTTCCATGATAGATGGTCTTTGTACAAGCACTAAAGTGTATTCCCTTTAGTACCACTGTCTATTGATGCTGAGCTACTAAGTAATCTGAGGGAAACTAGGAAGCAATCGCCATGATAAAAAATAAAATGAATTGGGGATAAAGCTGGAATTTTGTCAAAACCATCATGATCAGAACAATATTGCCTGAGAAATGGGGAACTTTATATCTGTCAACATGTCAGTGCTTGGACAGGAAACCAAAGCCTTGGAGACTGGTGTCAGAAGAGGGATCTTTTTCTTCCATAAGCACCGTGCATGTACCAACACAAAATACAAATGCATTCTTGCTGACTAGAATTCACGACAAGTAGCTCCTGTGAGAACAGTCTGAAACCCATAAGGCTGCTCAGATATTCCTAGAAGACTTCTCTATATGAAGACTCTCTATATGACTTCACTAAGCGTTTACTCAAACTTTACTCATAAAATATATCCTGCTAATTCATAGGACTCTTTTCTGAACAGTTCTGGATTTATTTGTGAGTCTCAGTTGAATCCAGTTCTCCATACCATGTGCAAAATAATGAGAAGTAATCATTGACAGTGAGAGAAAAATTCACAGGATCAGAGAAACACATACGATCAAGCCCTACACAAGTACTAAGACCAAAATCCTGATTTGTGGGATCTAAAGCTGATTGAAAGAAGAATCAAAACCAAATGGACAAACCCAGGAAAGGTATGTTGACACTGTGATTTTCAGAAAGAAAAACAGTCAGCAAAGTCATGTAGGAAAAAGTTGACCAGTTGGAATTTGAAAGCTGGGAGCTACCATGCGGGTATCGGTAAAGTGAAGAATATTCAAGGACAGAATCAACTGTTCTGGAGAAATAATAGCGTGATGTCAAGAAAGAAAAGACTGAAACCTACTTCCTCTCTGTACGTGTGTTAGAGATACAGAGCAGGGAAGAATAATAAAATCTACATAAAAGCACAGAGTAAATGTTATTGGAAGGCACCTGTCTCTAGTCGAGCCTTCTGCTGAGAGCAGGATCACCTTGAGCATGATGCTAAGGACCGTGTCCATTTGGGATTTGACCATCTTCAAGGACAGAGATTCTACAACCTCTCTGGGAAACTTGCTGCAGTAATTCACCACCCTAGCAGCTAAAAAGCTTTCTCTTGTGTTTAAATAGAATTTCCTGTGTTTCCAAGTTGTGCCCACTGACGTCCTGCCACTGGGCCTTCTTTACTACCCCTCCTAATTTGCTTATCATATTAATGTAAGATCCCTTTGAGACTTCTTTTCTATTGACTGATGAGTTGCGAGTCTCTCTGCTTCTTTTTTTATGCTTAATTCTCCAGACCCCTCGTCATTGTGGATCTTTGCTAGTTTTGCACTGATATGTCCATGTCTATGTATTGGGGTGCCCAGAACCCGACACAGCACTCCAGATGTGAGCCTGCTTTCTTTTTTTGCACTAGAACTACATTATGTCTCTAGACAGGAAGAAAAGAAAAATCTGTGGAGCAAGATTTCAAAGGCTTTTATCAGAATGATTTAAAATAATTCAATAGAAATCTTAGGAAGAGATAGGCAAAGAAAATGTAAAAACTGTGTGAGCATCTCTTACATCAACAAGGGGAAATAGTGCCCACTTTCTGTTGAAATGTTTTTGGGGAGAAGCTGACTGAAAACATAAGAGTTCTGAGGCTCTGTGTTTTTAAAGTCTTCAGAGGGATGTTCATGAGCAACAAGCCTAGAGTTCTATTTATCTGATATTGATCAGTTGCTGAAGAGAGATCCAATGCCTTTCATGAGAGTATTGTCTGGTTAAACTCTGAATAATGCCCTTACATGGTAGCCTTAGCACCTTTAGCAGTTCAGAAAAACTTTTGGGGATGGGGAAGATTTCTCTAGGCTGAAATGAATCTCACTTTCTGAGAAGCATATGTTTTTTGTTGTTGTTGTTTACAAAATGCTTTAAAATTTCTAAGTTTGAGTTATACAAGGCTGGGGAATTGCAAGTACTTTTCATGCCTGGAGACCATTTCAGATGCTTTGCTTCTCCACAAATAATTCAATGTTTGGGAAAATAAATTTGGCATGGAGATCATCTGCAGTGAGGAGCAAGAGATGAGAAAGGAATAAAAGGACTAGAAATAACAAAATTGGAAATATTAAGGCTATAGGGCTGGATAGTATTTTTCTCTTAGAAGATGTCATGACTCAAAGGATAAGAAGCACACTTGGATAAGATGAATACATGGCAATAAGTTGGAGTGAGGAATATTTAGGCTAAACATGAGGAGGAAATCCTTCATTATGGGGGTGGTGAGACACTGGAATAGGTTGCTCAGGGAAGCTGTGGCTGCCCCATCCCTAGAGGTGTTCAAGGCCAGGCTGGATGGGGCTGTGAGCAGCCTGGTCTGGTGGGAGGTGTCCCTGACCATGGCAGGGGGGTTGGAACTGAATGGTATTTATGTCCCTTCCAACCTAATCCATTGTATGAATATCAAGAATTATAATAAGGATTTGCCAGCTTCTTAGGGGCAGGTTATTTAGTAACCTATAACAGCTGCTTTATTTGCTTTTGTGTTTATTTCATTTGTTTCATTATTGTTTTCTAGGGTTTTGTTGGTTTTTTGTTTGGTTGGTTTTTTTCTGTCCTTTTTTAATGCTAATGCTCATGCTTTTCTTTGTTGTGGTAGACAGGACACTAAACCCACTACTTCTTTTTCTGACCCAGCAGAATGAGCCCTGTGTTCCTCTATTATGAAGTATCTGCTTTTGTTGATATGGCTCACCTAAATAAAGCCAATGCATGGAAAAACATGCGCAACCATCTGTGCTCTGCAGGTGGAACAGGGCATATTTTTGGAGATAGATTTATCTGATCTAGTCTTTTTGTATTTAAATGCCTTCACTGAGATGGCTCACTTAGGTTCTGCCCTCAGTAGAGGGATGTAAGCAGTGGTATGTATGTTCAGTTTCGGATAGTGGTGTTAAGCTAGACTGAATCCTGTAATTGCCCTTGTCCTGTTCCTTCCATTGATATCATCACTGCTTAAGTGGTTAACACAGACTCCATCTCTAGTGATGTGAAATACACCCAACACTTTCATAGGTGTATAACCAAGAATGAATTTATATTGGAGGGTAGTAAGAAATCTACCTGATTTCTAGAATGTCTGGATATGAGAGGAAAGGGAAATAAGAGGAGGAGGAAGAGGACATTTTTAAATTAAAAGGTTATTGTTGACAAACAAAAATCCTAATCTAAAAAAAAGTTATTTTGAATTGATATTAAGAACAAGGAACTTCCAGCTTTGTAATAGGAGAGTTGAGAAGAGGAAACCTAATTCTCTTTTAATTCAATATATAATGAAAGCAATTTTCTGAGGTCATACCTGCACTTGATGACCAGAAAATCCGTACTTTCCTGTGGCATTGATAGTGCAAGCAGAATTTGGTTCATATATATTTTTCTTCCAATTTGTTTCACATATCTTACAGGAATTAATCTTTTATTAATTCATTAATGTGAACATTCATTATTTATTACTTTTATTTCACTGTTTAAATGTGTTTCCATAACTTCAAGGAAGTAGAGCAGAATACCATAGTACATTAACCAAAATAAAAATTTTGGCTGAATTTTTAAAGCATTTAATTCAATAATACAAGAATTTTAGCATTCAGATACAAGACCCTCATTAGGCCTCACAGTCAATGGAAAGCTCCATCTTTCCTCATAGAAGGATCCGGGTAACTATCCTACTTTATGTCATCTGACTATTGCCTTAGAGAATTTCCAGTCCTGTACAGGGAAGTTTTAATGAAAATAAGAGAATTTTGGGGCTTGTATGACAGAAAAGATCATGGGCTATGTCTTAATGCCACTCTTGAGAAAAAAAAGTTTTGTTCAGAAAGCTTTGCATTGAACAGCAAGGTATGAATGAAATAATGTGGAGTGTTTCACATGCCTTAGGTTTCTTAAGGATAAATTTAAATTTGGTCCTACATATCAGTGTAGAAATCTTACGTGATACAATAAGAAGATATAAGATCAGCAGAAAAGATCTGAGCAAACAATTTTTCTTTCTGATGTGCCTGTTAAAGTCACTGGGAAAAGAAAAATTCTTAGTTGCTTAAATTTATGCATATCAGTTTTGTAGCTCTATAGTTGCATTATTTTGAGTTTATTGCAATTCGAATGTTGATTTTTATTATGTTTTCCACTGCTATTAGTTTTAGAGCAGAGTTTGGATGCTCTGTACACAACCCCTTTTCACTGCCAAAACCATAGCAAGATCAGTCTGTGTAGCTATCATGTACAGGAAATTAGGTAGAGAGTTTTCATAATTTGTGGGCTTGCATACAGATCTCCACTTTCTGGAACACAGACAGCACTTCCTTCCCTCAGAGATGAAGATAAAAGACTGTGAGTGATTCTGAGGTACTAAAATATGAGGAAGACGAGGATCAGAGAAGAATCTTGGTAGGTAGGTTTGCAGATATAAGCACTAGACCTGGGTAATATTTTGAGCACTAATCTAATCAGTAACCATATGGGCAAATGAAAATGCAAATGGAACAGAGATATAAATGTTCAGGAAGAAAGATTTCTGTAATACTTATCTGTATTGCATTGACTTCAAGTAGCCCTTAAGTGGAACTGACGGTATTACAAACACAATAAGCACTTCTAGACAAACTGGAATAACAATCACTTCAGGAGCCTGAAAGCATTCACAATTCTGCTGTTGTCAACTCTTTCAGTGGCTTTAATTTTCAGTGGTAAGCACAACTCCTATATAGTGTTGTCAAAACTGCAATGAAGTTATGTCATTGAATATTAAAGTGCTGGCCTGTGGAATGCCAAACACACAGATTTGAATTTCATGCTCTCTACTAAACCTCAAGACAAATATGCCTAATTTCATAAAAACCTCACCAGACCAGAAAGGCTGACAATCAAGTCCAGAGTTACCACTTTGCCCACTGAAACAAGGGATTCTACTGCAAAAATGTTCATCCCAGGAGGTCAGAGGAGGGGAGAAGCAGCACGGGGTTAGGACCTATGGATGCAGTATGAGATCAAAACCTTAAGAGGCTGGAGTACCAAGGATACAATGCACCGCTAATGGACAATGCACATTTATGTATGAAAATGTTCTCCTTGTGCTGTTCAAATAGTTGGGTGGCAATTCAAGAAGTACATAAAAAGCTGGGATGTACAGCCCAAACAATAAGGCTTTCATTTGCTGGGGAGTTTTCCCAATTCCAACCTTGAGTTGTGAGCAACTTGTTCAACAGCAAAATCCAGAGAGCTGCTGACTTCCTTGTACATTCTCCCATTGCTACTTTATGCTCCAACACGTACTCAAGGCCTCTGTCTCTCCCTGTCTTTCCACATCTTCATGAGACTAGAGATGACTGACGGAAATATTTTTGGAGCCTTTTTTTTCTCTGTTAAATCTACCTAGGTCTGATATGTGCTTTCCTCTTTGGGAAAGGTTTTATTCTTTGTGACAGATTACAAAACAGCAGTGAAGGTCTGTGACCACTGGAAAGATTTGAGAAGCCATGTGATTATGATCTTCATGGTAATCTCTAGACTACCAGGGTAGTTTTCTTCTAGATTTTTTTCTACAAAGGATGGCTTTGACCTTGAAAGTATTTCTTCTATTGGATGAAATGCATCTATTCAAGGAATGAATGTCCAAGTCTTACCAATTATATTCAGATGCTCAAAATAGTCTGGACACTGAGATTCTGGACAGAATGAGTTCCACAATGAAGTATTCCTGGCAAACAGCAAAACAGAGGAAATTAATTGCTCAGTTTTATTTGGTCTACAGTTTATAGATAGCACTATCGAAATAAGTGTTCATCATGCTGGGTTTGCACTCTGTGACCTCTCCAATCTGAGAATGACTAAAATCCACCAAACTCCTAGGTATCCTAAAGCTCTGAAAATTAAAAAACATTAATTACCCTGCCTGTAGTTTTATTGCTTAACAAATAATCAACAATTATAATAATAATAATGTATTCTTTTTGTAGTTCCATAGGGCAACAAAAGCACATTAGAAACACCACATTTCTCCTAAAATGACATTGAATTCAAGATATTTCTCTCTGATTATTTTATTTCCTGGGGGAGGGGAGTGGGGGGGGCGGGGAGGGGAGGGAAGGCCTGGGGCATGTCTATGCTCACAGAAATCTTTTGGATGCTCTGGTTTTATGTTCTTGCATTATTAATAATAGTAATTATTGCAATTATTTATTATTGGATGAAGGATGAGAGAGTTTCCAGCAATTCACAAAGCATAGACTAAGATGTAAGCCTTATTCAGCAGGGGTGGTTGTTGAACTTTCAGATCCCTGTGTAGTGAGAAGCCCCCGACCGAGAGAGATTTTACTTTGGAAGATGACACAGAAAATAAATAAATGGACACAGAAAATAAATAAATAAATAGGTATTTACACCTGGACTTCTTATGCCAAATGTCACACTAGAGGGGCTGATAAAAATTTATGATAGTTGGTATAATAATCCAGAATACAGAACAGTACCTTGAAAGGAAGATTAACATCTTATAATTTCATTAAGCACACTCTAATTTTCCATAGGAGATGTCATCTGCCTGTTAGAGTGGATAGAGAAGTGATTGATCACAAAGATGCAGGTGTACTGAGTAAACATAGGTCATAGCGTGCATTGCTATGCAAAGTTTCTGAGCTTGAGTGAAGAGGGAGATGTTATATCTTCAGTTTCCAAATCAGACCTCACAATCCAGTAGGAGATGGGGTTCAGATGCCGAACAGCTTAAAGCAATGACACAAGATGACGAAAGGTCATACCATAGTCTGACTGTCACAACAAACAACTGTAGTCAAAAAAAAAATCACGTTTTAGATTAGCAACACACTTTTGTTGTTACTTACTGTAATGGAAGCTCAGAAATGGAGGATGAGACTTTGAGACAAACTGTCTTCAGGGAGCATGTTCTCTGGAAGGCTGTTTCATTACACGTCCTGTATTTTTTCCAAGAAATAGAGATGGATACCTGTTTATTTTTCTGTAACATAAAAGTGAACATATCCGTGTCATCTATGTGGTGAAACAAGAGCTTAAATAGATCTAGACATATTTGTAATTTTTTTAGATATTTTTTCTAATTATTGCTTCTAATTGTTATGCAGGCGTCTATTCAACACTGTGTGACTCCAGCTAGATAATTTAGAAGAAAATATATTGGTCTTCAAAAATAACTGGAAAAAAGCAGAGAGAATCATAGAGTTGTACACCATTTGGGTTGGAAGAGACCCTTGAAGGTCATCTAGTCCAAACCCTGTGCAGTGAGGTAGCTGATATGGATCAGATTGGGGGTGTTGGTTGACATCTGACTGAACATGAGCCAGCAGTGGCCCAGTGGCCAAGAAGGCCAACGGTATCTTGGCTTGGATCAAAACAGGCATGACTAGCAGGTCCGGGGAGGTTATTCTCCCTCTGTACTCAGCACTGGTGAGACTGCTCCTTGAATCCTGTGTTCAGATCTGGGCCCCTCACCACAAGAAGGATGTTGAGGCTCTGGAGCGAGTCCAGAGAAGAGTGACGAAGTTGGTGAGGGGGCTGGAGAACAGGCCTTATGAGGAACGGCTGAGAGAGCTGGGCGTGTTTACACTGGAGGAGGCTGAGGGGAGACCTTATTATTCTCTACAATTACCTGAAGGGAGGTTGTAGAGAGGAGGGTGCTGGCTTCTTCTCCCAAGTGACAGGGGACAGGACAAGAGGGAATGGCCTCAAGTTCCACCAGGGGAGGTTTACACTGAACATTAGGAAAAAAATATTCATGGAAAAATTCATTGGGCACTGGAAAGGGCTGCCCAGGGAAGTGGTTGTGTCACCTTCCCTGGAGGTGTTTAAAAGGCGGTTGGATGATGCACAGAGTGGCATGGTTTAGTGTTTGATAGGAATGGTTGGACTCGATGATGTGGTGGCTCTTTTCCAGTCTAGTGATTCTATGATTCTGTGATTCAATGATTCTATCTTCAGCTTGATCTATAGCTGGAGAAACAAAAAATACCATGTGGAAACTGCAGAACACATGTAGTACACATAAGCAAAGCATGTGGAGGAGACCAGACAGAGACTAAATTGTCTCTGTAACTATGACAGTGACACCACTGACTTACAGAAGTTTTTAGTTATTATTACTCCTTTAAAAAGATGAGCATGATTCCCTTGTGCTTTTCTTTCTAACACACGCCTTCCTAGCCAAGTGTGCACAAAGTAATTTTTATATCTGAAATGTATTCTGTGGTATAAAGAACAACATATGTACAATTGGAAATGGATCCATTCTGAAAGTCTGATTGTGAATGATATTGGACTCAGTAACATTTTTTTGTATTTGTTTGTTTTTTTCCTCTTGTTTGTTTGGTTTTTTATTGTTGTTGCTTGTTAAAAAAAATAAATCAGTGCAGAAACAAAGGGTTTGGGGTTTTTTTTGTTTTTTTCTTTTGTTTTTTTTGTTCACATGGATCTATTCCCTCTCCTTTGTATGCTTAAGGAGGAGTCCTACTTTACATTCCAAATAGCTTAATGTCCGCAGAGTGTGTATTAGATGCAACCACAGAAACACAGCATTGTAAAGGGTCTGAAGAGGGTGTGTAATCCATGTAGTTCTTTCCTCAAGGCAGGATCAAGTACTTACGCCATTTGCAAGAGAAGATTGTCTATCCCATGTTTTAAGTAATGACCAGTGGTGTACTGCAAGCCATGTACTTACATGTATTACACTAGAATTTGGTGAGTAAAGGTCAGCCTAAAGTCTCACTTGCTAACGCTGTGCAAACTCATAAGAAGCAATTCCAGTTCCAAGTAGCTTTCAGTCTCAGGAGACAAAGCAGCCAAGGGAACATAAATAATACGTAATCATGCCTATTTTACATGGAATTTCTATTTTTTTTTTAGTATTAACCTAATTCATCTTTTCTTAAGGCTGATAGTAAAACTCCAGCTGACCACAAATGAAATTAACAAAATTGCACAGATAATATGCAGAAAAGACAAGAAATCCATATGGGACTACTGTGTTACCTAGATCACTTATATCTCAAGATGGAAGATGGTGACAAAGACATCTATAAGTCGCATGAAATTTTTTTTCACTCTACATTTTCAAAAAAAAAGACATAATAATGATAAAAATAATTATCATTCATAATAATAATAATAATAAAGTCTTAACACATGATGGAGTTTTCCCAACACAGCATGCAGCTGTGGAGCTGAACACGATTATCCACATTCCTTGAGCAATAGTTTGTGTTTTGACATTGACTAACTCATCCATGCTCAGGGCACAAGCACTCAGACAATCTCCATCACCAGTTTCCTATTAGAAATCTTGATCTCTGTTGAAACAAGCTCAATTCCCTTCATTATTTCCCAGCCGACAGACGACTTGAGAGGGAGGATATTACAAATGTCAGTCTCTTTGCCTCTGGACAGGCCATGGATGACACAAGAAGGAGAGAAACAAACAAATAAAAAATATCTCTGTTTATATGGCAACTTTTTAGTGTGTTTGTTGTACCACTATGCTCCATTCATTCTCCCAAAACTAGTTTTCTAAGATTATAGTTTTGAAAATCTTTCAACAGAAATGTTCTTTCTCTTCTTTGTCTGTGACTTTTTTGTTAGATGCTTATTATTTTCCTGAAAGAAGGAGCTGGCAATTCGTCTTCAAGAGCTACTTTATTATTAGTAGGTGTTATAGAACTCTTCAAATTAGTCATTGTGTAAAAATTAAGAAATATTTTTGAGAAGGGTGTTTTTCTCTTCCTACATAAGACAAAGAACAACAAGATTTTCTTAACGTAGACTTTTCCACAAACATCTTCAGAAAGACCATTTTATTTGTAATAATACTTGCATTATTTTGGCAATGAGAGGTCAAGATTAAGGTCTGAAAGTTAATGAGACTTGTCATAGCTCTATTAACTGCAGTAGAGGTATGGTGCTTTGTGCTAAGAGCTAGTCATAAATGTAGTGAAAGACAGTCCCTGACCTGAACAGAAAATAGACAGCATTGAAAAAAAGCCTGAAGAGAAAAAAGAAAGTATGTTTTTCACTCAGCATGATCAGTACTTGTCACTTAAGGATACAAGGTGGTTCTGAACATAAGTACAAACTTTCCTCCATTCTGTGCTCTTGTTCCTGTTTCTTTGCGAGGAAATCCTATAGCTTTTTGTGGAGGTGCTCTAGAACTCTTCTTAGTCAAACACATTAGAAGACTCTGTAGGTATGCCAATACAAGCAAATCAAAAATTTATTGGTCTATTCCTTGATACAGAGTAAAATGTCATGAAATTGCCCTCATCCATACTGTAGAAATGTCTTAGCTTTTAAAACTAGTTTTTAACTGCCTGTTAAGAAAGATCTTAGACCCACACGAGATGCTCAAACCATGCCAAGGAACGTTTTTGGAGACTGATAATTGTTGTAAGTTAAAACCATATCAGGAATTGTTCTAACAATTTTGTAGTATTGGTAATCACATTATAATGCCCATAAATATTCTAATAGAGTATATTACCCATTAAGATAGCCATTTCCTATCTGTCATCCCAGGCGAGTTGTATGATGGCCAGTGAAAGAGCACCAGCACACAGGTGAGTTTTATTAAATGTATATGAGGAAGACCATCTGAGAGGAAAGATAATAAATGATTGGTAGTATGTGGATATGAGTAAGGTAGTTATCTCAAAGAGTATCTGTAGCCTCTGGAATATGAAAGCATTAGGATGGGCTACATTAAAAATTAAAGCACTTTCCCTTAGCTGTTGACATTTGCCATTTTGATGAGTTTTCATCAAAAAAATAAACTTTTTTGAATATGCTAAACCCCTTTCTAAGAATATGGAACAGAATCATAACAGCAACATTTTGGCATTAAAAGAAGGAGGAGAAAAAGAAAATACAGAATCACTGAAAAGAGAAATGATTCAAAATAAAAGAAGTCAAGGAAAAGAAAGGGAGGAAGGGTGTAATGTCTCAAGAAATCTAGTAATGACCTGCTAGAGGATAAAGAAGTAGGTGTGTTTTGCTTTATTGAGTATTTCTGTACAGTGCAGTAAAAGAAAATTCTACCATCTGTCATCTTCAAGAAATTGGCATACTATGACATTAGACAGGTTTGTTCACACTTCCAATCTGCTGCTCATCCATTTCTGCTGAATATTTTTATTTTCCACTTCTCCCACGTAATTTTTATTTTTATCATTATTATTATTATTATTATTTGCAAGTTGGATCAGGTTCCAATATTTTTCTGTATCTTGAATTTTTCAAGCTAAAATAAAATGAAATAATAATAAAAGAAAAATCTACCAAAAAAATCCTAGACTGTCTACATTACCTAACTTGCTCTTCTTGATTTTTTGAGGTGTCATTTAGGTTTATTTTTTAAGGTGATTAGACTTCCCCTACAAACTTTTTTGGATACAATATTAAATGAAATGAGTCCCAATTAACATTAATGTAACATTATTTTTTACCTACATTAAAATCCATAAAGCAGTATATCTGAAATTTCTGTAAGTTATATCTCCTGTTAGGGAAAGTATATTTCTTCAGCCCATAGCAAGAATATGTTTCTGTCTGGATTTCCCATTAGTACATCTTCATATTTCAACTACAATTTAGCTAAAAAGGAAACTCTAAGAATGTGCACATGGCTTTCAATAGAAGTTTCAGAAAAAAAAAAATCTGTAACTTCAAGGCAGACCAAGATATTTTGTAGAAAAAAAACATAAAGCTGTAGAAAAATCCAGAAAGGTATAGAAAAAGATACAAATTCTGAATTGTTGAATTAAGCAGCCCCATACAATACATAAGCATAATTGAATTAGAATCACAGAATCACAGAATAACTAGGTTTGAAGAGACCCACTGGATCATTGAGTCCAACCATTCCTAACAAACACTAAACCATGTCCCTCAGCATCTCGTCCACCTGTGCCTTAAACCCCTCCAGGGAAGGTGAATCAACCATCTCCCTGGGCAGCCTGTTCCAGTGCCCAATGACCCTTTCTGTGAAAAATTTTTTCCTGATGTCCAGCCTAAACCTCCCCTGGCAGAGCTTGAGGCCGTTCCCTCTTGTCCTGTCCCCTGTCACTTGGCAGAAGAGGCCAGCTCCCTCCTCTCCACAACCTCCTTTCAGGTAGTTATAGAGAGCAGCCTCCCCTTCTCCAGGCTGAACACCCCCAGCTCCCTCAGCCGTTCCTCATCAGGCCTGTTCTCCAGCCCCTTCACCAGCTTCGTTGCTCTTCTCTGGACTCGCTCCAGAGCCTCAGCATCCTTCTTGTGGTGAGGGGCCCAGAACTGAACACAGATTTGAGGTGCAGTCTCACCAGTGCCGAGTACAGAGGTAGAAGAACCTCCCTGGACCTGCTGGTCACACCATTTCTGATCCAAGCCAAGATGCCATTGGCCTTCTTGGCCACCTGGGCCACTGCTGACTCATGTTCAGTCACTGTCAATCAACACCCCCAGGTCCTTCTCCTCCAGGCAGCTTTCTAGACAGATTTCTCCTAGTATGTTACTAAAAAATAGGTTACTAAATTCTCCTGGTGCTTTGTTAAAATATCTTTGCAGTTTTATTGTATTTATTTAGGGATGAGATTTCTTATTGGAACAGTTACACAAATTTTGGTGAATTGAGATTATAATTATATAATTAAATGAAGACCAAATTTTTTGGGAGGATTATGGAATATTTTGTGTTGTTTTCTTTTAAATTGAGGGGAAAAGATGAGGATTTGGGATTACTGAGGAGGGCAAAGAAAAGATAGAAAAGGATTCATTAGGCTGAATCAGCAGATAAACCTATAGGGAAAAAGTCAGGATACAAAATATTGAGTGGTGATGACTCATGGGAGTTACACTAGACCTGCAGCAGTGAGTCTCATAACACACTGCCCACATTTGGCCTACTGCCTGGAAAAGAGTCCTTTTGCCGTATGTCAACGTTCAAATGAATATTCTTCAAATTTAAAACTCTTTTTATAGTGTTTTTCCATCTGGAGATCTGTAACATCAAGGTATAAGAGAGATCAAAATTTGGCCAGTTAGATTATAACTCAGGAGAAAGTATTTCTAGCCTGGTGACACATGCTATGTGATAAATAAATAACAATATTTACAATATCTGTGAAAAGAATTACTTCGGAAATTAAGATACAAGTTGACATATTTCTTATATTTAACTGACAAATTATACCAGTATTAAGATTGAGTGCAGGTTTTTATCAGGGGTTGGAGAGGGGTATAATAGTTGAAAAGTGGCATTTGTGGAATTTCCAGGAGAAGTAAGTGGCGTCTAGAAATCCCATACAGTGAAAATTAATACAAGAAAATAAGGGAAATATGTAGAAAACACAGACTAAGAAAACAAAAAGGCAAACTCCTTGATTTGCCAGAATCCCAACTGTAACTAATCTGTCTCTAGACCTTCTGCATCACACAGTGCAATATTTGACCAGTCAGTGAAAGTACACACACCCTTCCTGCTGCCTCTGGAAAACATTGGTTATCTCAAATGATCTGATCCTCAAGTCGTGGTGAGACCTTCAGCTATATTGTCTTTCACTTCTTAGCAAGGGAAGAAATTGAGACAGGCCAACATCTCTCCAAGTACTTCTAAACCTTATCCTTTTTTCCATCCCTGTCCCCTAAATAAGAAAAAAAAAAAAAAGAAGAAGAAGAAGAAAAGAAACAGAAGAGAAAAGGGAAAAAAAAAAAGAAAAAAAAAAAGAATATCTTTGGCCCCTGGAAACATTTCTGAGAAAATTTCTTGGCTTCAGATGTGGTGCTCAGCTTGATATCAAGCTCACAAGAAGAGTAAACCAATGAAGAGGTACTTCTGCCCCCTCTGGAGGTTCCATATAAATGCTCTCACTTGTGAGTTGCAGCTGAAATTCTGAGACGGTGAAGAAACTAAGTTATTCATCAAGGCAGGGCTGGAAAGAAAAGTGAAGGGAAAAATCCTTCTTTGTCCATTCACATAGTAAGAAGAAACCATGAAGCATGAGTTAGCATATACCAGGAGACAACTGCCATACTTTCTCTTAGTATTATTTTTCTCATCAAAAACCGTTGCTGCTCTGGCTGTGACAATATTTGGTTGGACCTTTATTACATTCTTATCTGTTTCTGGCTGCCCAGTCATTATCCATCAAACATCACTGTCATGAGCCACTACCACGCAATTTTTTGGTTCATCACGGGTCAAGAATAACAAATATATTTCATTGCATCTTATTTTCTTGGTGTCTTGGAGTGGGGAAAAACAAACAGTCTATTTAATTTTACTGATCACCATAAGGAGTACTGGATGGTTAATTTTTTGTCATTACCTTGTCCCCATCTCATGAAGTTTCATTTACTGCCTTTTTAAACAAATGATGACTCCAAATCTATTCGTCACACAATAGCTCTCAAACATGCCAAACAATAACTATTACTATTCTTGGCTTGTTTGATCCAAATGGAATTTGCAGACATTATTCCTCCCCTCACCTTGATATGACTTGAATAGAAACCTTTAAATAAATAAAACAAAACCCAGAGCAAACCTCAAAAACAATAAATTGACATACGAGCCCTGGAAAATAATCACAAAAACAGTGGCTGTTACTGTTGTAAGTGGGGAAATCCAATTATGAGATGTCAATATTGTTCTCCTTTCGACTACTTCAAAAAGATTCATACGTGTATAATTTTTAGGTTGATTTCATTGGCTTTGTCGAGCAGAATCAGAAATTATGTAGCTGAAAGGGGACTTAACCCCCCAAATTCTTCTTTTACTTAAACATGCAAAGACACGCACACACATACAAATACACACACACACATACAGAGTGATCGATATCAATTTTCAAATGTACTATTGATTTCAGTAGCCCTTAATTTCAAGACAAACAATAGTTTCTTTTGTAATTTCCATGCTGCTGATATAACTGCCATCATTGCTGACCTGTATGTTGTCAAATAATATTGATTGTGTACGAAATGAAGCAAGAAGGGTCTGCCAGAAAGATGTGTGATGAGAAGGGAGAAGAATACTGGTACCTTCCTGCTAACTAAAGGAATAAATAAAAGGGATGCAACAACTGTATAGATCAAATAGCTGAGGCAGCCGGGTCCTTCTTTGGACTTTGGCATTCTTGGAAAACTTGGCATCCTTCACAGACTATTCTCTCTTCCTATGCCTCTGTTCCCCCCTCTCCCACAGAGGTTTCTCCTACCTATTCAGGCTGTAAACTCATGTGAGGGGATTTTCAGCTTGCATTCATTAAATGCACTTGTCAATTAAGCCAGAGGAGAAGGATATTTTTACGACTAAACCACTGGGAACTAGAGGAGCTCCAGGTTTTCTTTCTGCTCTACCAGTGACTGATGAATCCGGAAACATGTTTCCAGATTGCAGACAATTCTGCATGGTCCCTTCACAGAACCTTCATTATCCAAATTGGGGCTACAAAATTTTTCTCTACCTTTTCTGCTAAATCATACAGTTTTTATGATAAGGAGTGGTGATTCATACAGCTTTTGTGGGTCCCTGTTCTTCAGCCTATGGAGGCTTCTGGGCTACAGAGATGTCTCTGGAAGTGCTGTAACTGTGGCAAGTGCCATAAGTGTAGAAACATGGCATATAAAGGAGGAGGGCAGTTGCAGGATTAGATTTCAGAACTCATTCAAAAGACTTTTTTCATTCACATTTTTTGCATTCACCAGGTTTGGCAGATACTTAGATTTACTTTGCAGGACTCTATCAAGTAACTTGTGCTCTCTAAATCAATATTAAATCCAAAGTATCCTCATAATCATGTCTAAACTTGGAGTTATGGATATTTGAAAGAAGCCTCTGGCTTTCACACAGAAAGGAGTATATTCATTCACTTGTCTGGACCACATGCTGACTAGTGTAATTATATTTTACCAGCTCAGATTTCTCCTCAGTATCTGCTGGCTTTGATATCATTCTTAACTTCTCATCCTGAGCTGCTTTGTAGTGTTGCTCTGTGTTTTAAATCATCTGAATCAGCCATGTATCTGCAGTGAAGGTACGAGAGCTGACTCATGCATTAGTATCCATACCTCCGTCCAATTAATCTTCCTTTAAGGAAACCGTATAAATAAGATTTTATGACTACATGTAATCCAGAGCCCTTCATCCTAAAGAATTTTAGGATGTCTTGCTAGGCCATATATATATATGTACATACATGTGTACACACTCATGTGTATACACACACAGTGAGAGAGAGAGAAGAAAGTCCAATAATGCAGCATTTGGATCCAAATTTGGGTCAAAACTGCAAGAGATACAGCTCCAGGGTATTCTGATACACTGTGGACTTATTTGCACTAACAGTTCACTTAACTGATTCAGGAGAATTTAGGTGCAATATACCAGGTTAATCTACAGCATACATATGAGCCTATGGGTGAAATCCTAGGCCTTTTGGAATCAATGTAGATATTCCCAAAGGACTGAAAATTTCTTTCTGTCTAGGAATCATTCCCTTCAGCACTAGAGTGCACCCCTCACTGGAGTGGGAAGCAGCTGCAAAGCTTTAATGAATGAAAAAGAATATAATATCCAGCTAAAACTAGAGTGGGAATTATAAGTAGGCAAATCAACCAACAGTTACTCAAATTTAAATCTGTTGAGGATGCTGGGGTTAATGACTAGTTTATGCACTACATTTCCTTCCTTTAATATTATTTTAATATTGTTGTATTTTATTTTAATTACATTCAATCTTAGTTTTTCTGTTACTTTATAGAGGAAGCACATTTGTGTTCACTAGCTTGGAAAAAAAGCAAGAAGTGTCAAACTTACAAAACCACATGGGATCTAAAGCTTGGTTTAATTCTGATTAAGACAGGTCTAAATTAAAGTCTATTCCCTTTTCCTGTGGAATCCTTACTTAAAGATGACAGGTCCCTAAGTGTGTGTATTTGTGAGATTGAATGTGTTACCGAAGGACGATGAACAGAACCTAAGAGAGAAGTAGATACAAGGAACAAGTAGATATAATGGATTATTTCAAACACTGCGTTTTCTTTCCCTTTTGAAATTCCCACCCTTTTGAAATTCATCTCCCTTTTGTTCGGTGTGTGGATACCTTTCACCTTTCAGTCTGCTTTGGAAAACAGCAAAGCATCAAAATTACACTGGATATGGAGAATGGTGGTATACATGGAAGGAATCCATTGTAGAAGTAACTGGTCAGGAGAAGTCTTTAAACTGTGTATTCTGGGGTATGACAAAGGAAAGCTCACATATTTTCAAAAAAATCACTACTATATTCTCCAGGAATTTACTTATTTAGTAGCAGAGAAAGTCCAAAATATTCTGGAACCCCAGAGTGATAAAAATGTCAAATATTAAATCTTGATTTCTAACTCAAAAAAAGTATGTTTGCATTTTGTTACATTTATAGAAATGTGTGCATACAAGAGTGGTTAAATAAACAAAAATAAAACAGATATGAATGCAACTCTGCCCATGAGGTTGTTCAAATCTCTAGAAATAATTGACAGCTTGGGAAAGAAAATTCTATGGACAAATTCATTCTTCCCCAACACCTAACTTCATGTGGTCGATGAATGGCATTCCTTCACAGTTTTATCAATAGAATGTAATTCTGGCCAGATCAGTCTGTCAACAAGGAACAACATCAAATCATTTTGTCCATATAAATAAATCACTTACTGTTTATTATTTCTTTTCCTTGTTTGTGGATGAAATGGTGTGATTAAAATGTGTTCTGTAGCCCAACATAGGAATGGGGAAGATACTTCATTGGAGACTAAGCACAAAGTACAGGCAAAATTGCCATAATACAAAGAACTATAGAATGAAAAAGATGAAATAGGGTGAATTAAAAGAATCTTTGACTGTCCAGTGTATGATTTGCTGGCTGGATCTTCTGTAAATTGAAGTTTTGAGGTTCAAGTGTGTAACTTTCTCGTATAAACACAATAAACACATAAAACTGTAATGATTGTTGCGCTGAAGGGCTTGAAAAGCAGTTCTCATTACTAACTAATATGTAAGAAGGTTGGGAATATTTGGTTCAGTGGACATTGTTAGTTAGATGGTGTCTGTTTTTCATCAAAATGATTTCAGTTTCTCATCCCAGGTGTTTCTAGTTTTCTTATGAAAACATAAAAGTGTTAAGGTATGTGTCTGAGAATTGATTTTGATATTTTCTCCAAGTTACTTCCTCAAGCTCATCATTGAAGGAGGGCACTTCTCTATCCTATTCTAGTTTATTTCTTCCACTCAAAAGTTGCTAATTCCTGTACCTTTTCATGTGTTTCTCAATGACCTGTGGCTCCATCAAGGGAATTACAGAGGTCAAAGCACAACTAGTTAACAGTATGTCACAAAGCAGAGGGATACTGTAGAAGATTAGAATTTGAGATTTTTTCCAGCTGATGTTGTTTCAGAACATAATCTCCTACATTTTGGGTGATCCAGGTGTATGTGCTTTCTTACACCCGCAGGAACAACTTTGTCATGATTTATCATGACACAGGAAGAGAGAGATGAATGCAGCTGTCTTTAGCTCCTTGTAGGTCTCCAGAATTAGGTAGGATAACAAGGTACAAACTGCATCTTACAGGAAAATTGGGGCCTGTTTTGATAAATAATATGAAATATGTCATCACACACTCCTCTAACCACCTCCTCACAACCCTCTTTTTGTTCCCAATTTCCAGATTTGTAAGAATAATTTATTTCATGTCAATAGATAATGTAAAGCAAGAACTCACTAGGATACTTAACATGTTACAGCAAAAGAGGAAATAGACCTAGTTATCTGTAATCAAGGTTGTGCTCCAAGGTCTTTAGAGGATCCTTGCCCTCACACTAGGCTCTGGGATCCTTTGAAAGTAATTCTAGCTTTCTTCCAGGCTCTAGACCTTCAGAATACAGTCACTGGAGCAATGAACACAGCAGGACATAGCTTTTACTGGAAACTGCAGCATTCATTGAGGTCACAGGATATAATAAGTTTAAATGAATATGTGAAGAAAGATGAATATTTTAGTTCATCTTCACAGAGAAGGACACATATCAACTAATCAGACTTGAAGTTGCTCTTCTCACAGATATAAGTGTCTAACTCTGGGTTGGTAGAGTAATTGCCATCTTCTATTTGGCATTCACAGCTCCAAATGTTTTTTCAAGTCTAGGCTAGTAGGTAACTGTAAGTTTACTGTCACCTCACTAGCTGGATCACAGCTCAGCTTCCCTCTGTGCTTATAATGATTTAAATTCAGGCTTCCTCAGCTGTGGATGACTGCACTAGCTTCCAGACAATACATTGTTTCATGCATGGAAATGTTATACTTGTGCCCAGAATTTCTCAGGTGATCGTGAATGAGCTGAGAAAGTCCAATGACCTGAGAAATCTTTAGGCCAGACTTTTCATTTTATCTATCCTAGAAAAGAATATATATTAATTAAATTCCCTAGGTGAAGGGTAGTCCCATTGTCCTTTCTGCCACCTGCTCAGCCTCTTGAATGGTACAAAAAATATCTGTACAAAATGAAACAGTTTCTAGTAGAGGACGGCACTCAGTCGTGTTCACAACATCCAAAGCCATGTGGTCGAGCTGTAGGCCTAGGAGACAGGTACAGGATGGATTCTTAACTTATGGGCTTAAGTGCTGTGTGACAGTGAATTTGGACCCAGGTGACTTAAGTGATAACTGGGCAAAGACTAACCACGAAGTCCATTCATTAATCTAACTCTACAACAAGCAGCTGACCGTTGAGCACTGGAGGCTCTTAGACTGAACCAGCTGTCTCTTAGACAAGAGCAAATATATCAGTTGCCTGCAACCTGGTTGCTTACCTGGAAGACAGCCAGAATGGGATGGGAGAAGAGCAAATGGTCCAGGCACTAAGTCAGGCAGGACATCTTTCACTCTGGCTAGACTGAAAATCTGTGCTCCCAGGGAAGAGGCCCTAGGGAAAGATAATGCTTCCCTGTACCCCAGTCTTCCTGTCTCTAGATTTTTCAGCTACATATCTTCCTCTCATTTACCACACTTCCTCAAGTTTCTTGGCAGGTTTAGTCCATGAGAAAACAAACAGTAAATGCCTGAGAGTTTGTTCATTTCTGCTGTTCTGTTCTGTTTTGCTGTTGCTTTTCCTCCTTGAGTCCCCAAAGAAACATCAAAGTACAAAGGAAAGAAAGCAATACTGAGAATAAGAGTAAAAGCCAAACAAAAAGATGGAGGGGAAAAAAAAAAAAAAGAAAAAAAAGAAGAATAAAAGAAGCTAGCTATGGCCCCAGGGAACTTCCTTCAAGGGGGTTAGACTGACTTCAGAGAAAGTTTAGATATATGTTTATTTGTTTGCATTTTCAAATTGGGGTTGTTTGTGCACATTCAGAGGACAAGAATAAAAGAAAGCAAATTTCAGAGGAGGTGTTTAGTGCAGCAAGCTGCTGGCAGGGCCACCTGGCTACTGCAAGCAGCCCATTGCCTGCTGTGCTCACCTACTTAAATATTAACAATGAGGGGGAAGGCAGAAATGTATCAATTAAACATCAGGAGTGTCTGAGCTGGGAGATGAATTGTTGTCAGGACAGAGTGCAGGCAGTTGCATACTCTGACTTCTGTTTCTGACTACTTAACTATTTGAATGTTAACCCATCTTAACGTATCTTCCCTTCCTCCCCATTTTTTCTTATGAAGACATGATTGCAATGCATAAAAGGAATAACATTCATTTTCAAAAAATGAGAAATAGAGATTCTGTATCAGTCCAGAAGTGGACTTGAGTTGACTGCAGTTCTGGGCTACAGCATGGCACATTTCTTCTACAGAGCCTCCACCCAAGCTGTCAGGTGTTTTCCACAAAGTAGAAGAGAGACATGTAAAATAAGTCTAGTGAGTGCCAATTAAACAGCTCAACAGTGGCTGAGAATCCTGCTTTTCCTGTGTGGCAATGAAAACCCATGGCAAAGGAAAACCATGCCAAAGCAAGGAAGTAAGCTCTAATCGGTGTGAACTGGAAGACTTAAACAAAACTATTAACTATTCTGATTACACAGCTTAGCTGTCACATTAGATAATATATAGTAAGATCTGTGATCAGCTAAGACAAACAGTTTAGATAGCAGTACTCCTCCAGTATATTCATATCACTAAATCTCTGCAGGGGTGTTACTCCAAATTGTAGTACATTTTGTGAATAGGCTTAAGAAGAGATAATTTGGAAAGTCTAAAGCAAAGGAAGCTCATATCCAGTCATCTGGATGGCTGATGGCTTAGAGTCATGTATAGTTCCACTCGGGCAGTGGGAAACATGCTTTCACCTACAGAGATTCACCCACAAGCTTGGCAGTATTGCAGATGGTCTTAATTTCCAAAAACTCTTTCAGTTTTCATACTGGCCTAATTTTGGTTGGAATTTCAAGAGATTTAAACTAGAATCTTTTTACCTTTTCAGCTGGGCTATTTAAAATAGTTGCTGATAGGTCAAATCTACAGATAATTTACTCTCCCAGTATTTCTAAGAACTAATTACCTGTGTGTATCAAATGAAGAAATTTCATTATATTTTCTTTAAAAACCTCACCATGCATTTCATTACATTATACAATTACTGCTCTGCTTGTACAGTATTATGTTACTGCCCGATCATAGACTATTTACTGTACAGATGTGTTACTTTGATTAAACAAATGCAACTAGTCATACAGAGCAACATTTATTCAGAACAACATTATCAAGTACTGGCCATTGATTCTGACTTTGGTTTGATCAGTGAAGGGTGAATTCAAAGCTTAGTTTTGCAGAAAGATTAGGTTTTCAGTTTCCATAAACTTTTTAGCAGCAGTGATTGCTTGGGTTTTCTTCAAAGCTGGAAAAAAGAGATTTTTGCTCCAAGCTAAAACCTAGAAAAATGTATTTAAAATTATCTTTATTATTTTTTGTATTTGTAAGGGTGAAATCAGGTGGAGTAAGGATGAATGAAAATGTGAAGCAAAGACATTTGAACAGAGATGACAAAAAACTATTGGAAAAGAGAAAAAGGGATAATAATGACAAAATAAGTTGTCTAGAACCTTCATTAAGTCAGTTACACAGGAGATAGCCTGCAGTTCTCCAAAGCCTCAACATAGTATTCCATCCTTTTGACCAAACTAAAAGCTTAAATAATCTCATAGGAAAAGCTCAGCAACTGGGAAAAAAAAATACTGAAATACTGTTGACTTCCAACAACATTCTCTATTTTAAAGCAGCTGAGGAATTGTACAATTCTATCTATTTGCAAAGAAGAAAATACTAGAAATTTTTAAAGGGGCTGAATAACATTGAACAGCACTGCTTATTTTCTCCTTGCAGTCAGATATCTTGGTCTTACAGCTAGGCCTCTGCTGAAGGAGAAATGCATGACTTCGTATAATTTTTCAGCTCATATAATATACAGTGTATTGATATTATATTTGTTAGTTGTTTAACAGAACTTAGCAAATCAGAATTTGGACAATCCCATTTCCAAGAACTTCAATCCTCTTCCCTGAGTGTAATTCTGTGATAAGTTAGAAAAGCTATGATGGAAAATACCTCCCTGAGATATTTGCCACAGCTTCCTACAAAGGAACTGTAGCAAAGATCTAAGAATGATGCAGCATTTCTAAAAGAAGAAACTTGCCACTACTCCAGTTGTGTTGGCAACTCCTCAGGCTGTGTGTGAGTGCCATCTGCTGACCCCTGCCATGGGAAAACAAAGCAAAACACACTAGTCTCCTCATCGTTCCTTTGGATCTGCAAATGCTTTCCACTAAATTAGAAGCAAACCTATTACACTTCCCCATAATCTAATACATCCTGAGGCAGCTGCTTTTCTAGTTATTCCCACTTAATGGCTTCCTCAAGGAACCCATAACTGTACAATATTGGACCCACTCTACGCTGTTATTGCTTGTTAGAAGTCTATTCCAACACTGAACTTCTATCTACTGTCTTGACATGAGCTTGAAGGTGTCTTTAGCTCCTATGAACACAATATCTGCTTGAGTTTCCTTCAGATAAGGCATACCTTCCTAGTATGCGCTCTTCTTCTTATGTCATACGGAAAAAATATCAACACAGTGGGACAGCAAAATCTATGCATCCTTTCAATCTTTCTTATATAAGATATGAATCACGTTACAGTAATAAATGCATCATCCTGGGAATGATCTGCCAGCTCACTGCCAGCTCTGGATGTCCTAGATTTACCATAGGTTGCTCATGTGTTACTGGACTTGTCACTGATCATCCAATGACTCTGTCTGTACGAGGGGGATAAGAATATTTTCTCTATTTGCCTGATATTGGTAGATTGTGATCTAATTAGGGCAGGCACAATTTTTTTTATGCTTAGCTACAAAATCTACCATGGCATTTTCCTTCTGGCACTGTAAGGACAGCATGGCTGCAGTATATACAGAAGTATTGTCAACATTAATTTAAAACTCTCTTAAAGACTCACCTACTGTCATTTTTCTATTTTCTCTTTTTTGATGGGGGAAGTCTTCTTCATAGAGGAAATTTTACTTAGAAAGAATAATAGAGATTGAATTTAATTTTGAGATTTTGGGAGAGATTCAACTATTTCAAGTCATTGTATTGATATCAGTGCGCATGATCTGGCTGCAGTGGTACAGGATCGGTAAATCAGGAAGAACAGAAAAATTGCCCTAGCTTACAGAAGCAGTAGCTTCCCAACATATTCACAGCCTTTACTTGTCAGAGAAAATATTCTTCCTTCAGGTTACCTTATTTTTTGGATCATCCAGATTGTTCCTCCAAAAGCTTAGGGTCTAAAACAAAGCAGATGTTTGCCATCTTTGTTACACAGGCAGGAGTTAAAGTCCAGAGAATTGAAAGCACGCGTCCAATACTATAATTAGAGTCATGCTGCCAAGAGTGGGAGTTGAATCCAGACCTTCCCCAGATTACATACACACTCACCCTAAGCCAGCAGTATTTACATCTGCTGGTCCTGTAATTCCATGTGGCTGAGCCCAGGTATATAGGCTGTGCCTCTTGGCTGGGCTCGAAGCCTCAGGCATACTGACACATGACATGTATTTATATAGGTTTTAGTTGGGCCTGAACATATACAGCAAAAGCGCTTCCCATAGACCTCACCATACAGAACCAGACAGCCCCAACTCATAAACTTCGGCAATGAGAACAATTTTTTAAGAGTTTTCTTCTTCAACGTAGAAGAGAAATTAAAATAATCCATTTATTCCTAAAAGCCACAGAACAAAGTGAGAAAGAAAGAAAAACTCTACACTTCCCTCCCCCATCACCTCCAAACAGCAGCAAATTCCCACCTCTGTAGGAGCCACATTTCCAGCTTTTAAATAAATAACAACAGCAAGGCCAACCTTTCTATCTCCCTTATGTAAAAGGAGAAACATTCTGTCTTTGCCACATGTCCTGTAATTATGGGTCAAACCCCTGTTCACAGGGGTATCGATCTGCTGCGAGCTGAGTCTAACTCATTAGGTATTCCTTCATTGTTTCCTATGCAAATTAAGTTAATGAGAATTAGGAACATAATGGAGCCCATTCACCGTTCTAGTTGGTGGAAAATGGGTTTGACTACCAATTTTCCATTACAGCTGTTTTGTAATTACTCTGGAGCACTCTGCATTCTAATGGAGATCCTGAGCTGATCTGACAGTCACTTAGGTTTTTTTGCTTCCTGGCCCCCCTCTTCCCCCCCACCCCCCATCTTCTTACCAGAAAGAAATGCATTTTTTTTTCTTTAAATATCTAGAGTTTGATATTTCTGCAGTTACAGATTGAGGGTTTTTTTCCTGGAATAACTTGCACTTCTCTTTTTCTGTGAAGTCTGACTTGGGGTTTGCCCTGGGAAAAACGGAGGATAACTCAACCTAAACCATCATGGATTTAATTCTGGTTTTACTCTGGTTTCTCAAGGAAACGAGGCTTATCACGAGCAAAAAGCACGTGCACTCCTGCCTATCTGTCTGTCTCACTTTATAGACTGATTAACTCATTTCAATCAAATTTATCTGAGGTTTGGAGGTATCTAGGATATCAAATTACTATAAGCTTCAGAGAAGAGGGATCTGAATAGCAGAAAAACACTCTATGAACACGGCCGTTAAAGGCAGGCTGCAGCATGAGGCCACTCTCATTAGACACAAAAGAACCCACATAGACGTAGGTGATTTTGAACATCTCAGCCAGAGGATCAGGGTCTTCACTTTCCCTGACACTGCAGTTCAGTCACAGAGCCAGTGAAAACCAGGCTTCATTAGTTCTGCTCATCATAGAATGAGTCAGTTTTAAGCCATTAGGCCTAAAAGTCTAAGAAGGTCAAGGCTTCAAGCCTTGGAAACTACTTTCAGCTATTTCTCTACAGAACACATATTATTAATCATGCTAATTACAACAGTGCCTACGGGCCAATCAGGTATGGGGCTCCATTGTGCTATTAGGCACTGAATAAACATCAAATAGGAGCTGCTTCTGGTTCTAGAGAGCTTCTTAGTCCTATCAGACTGAGCTACATATGAGGATCAGGAGAGACTGGAAAGCGTGAAGTAGGGTGTGGCAATGGTAATTTGCCCATCAAAGTTGTATCTCATCTCTGTTGAGGATGAGGGTAGATACTCTCAGCTCAGGTCCTTCCCTTCATCATAAAGGACATTATTATGCTGGAAATATTCTGCACTGTGGATGGTGAAGTTCCTTTTACATTTTGCTTCAGAAGATGATGTCTATGGTCTGATCCTGAAATAAAATGAATACAATTCTGATATAGCAAGATAACTTCCTGTCATTCTTCCATGAACAGATAGAAGCTGGTAACACCAACAATATTATTCCTATTAATAATAAATATAATTCATATGGCTTTAGATCATAGGAGACTTGGCATGGTCCAACATGCTGTTGCACTCAGAAAAGCAGAGATGGTTTCTTTTGCACCTTTCTTAAGAACTGCCTTTTTGGGCTTCACCTCAAATCTAGGGCTCTCCTGGAGTCCAATAACGTAACTTGAAGGATTAACAGATACTGATTCAAGGTCTACAGGCCACATTTAACAAAGAAGCCCAGGTTTTTTTGAGTATTTATCATTGCTTATGACTTTTGAAAATCTGGACACGTCCAATTCCACATGGTTTCTTTCCTGAATCCAGTTAGAGCAAGATGCATAAAAGAATTGTACTAATCAGGAAAAAAAATCCCAGCCTTTCTTAATGAAAATAGGATGAGACTGAGGGTTTAGAAAGGCCAATGGCTACATGGAAAAGGAGGCAATGGGAGTACAGCTGGATACCTCACACAAGGCCAAATGCACACAAAGTACATTATACCATTTGGATTACAAGGGTGGTTTAATTGAAATGCACAAACCAAAAGGTCAAATTCATGTAAAATTTAAAGGCCATTTTTATTATTTGACATGGAACAAATCGTAACTCCATATTGCCTTTAGATGCAATTTTGTTCAATGAAATTAGATTAAGCTAAAATAAAACACACCCTTTAAAGTGTTAAGATGAAATATTAGAACTTATTATGGGTGGAAAGAGATTTTGATTTCTCTAATACACACCAAGGAAAATATTTGGTGGAAAGTACAGTCACCTAATTTACATTAATACAACTAAGAATTATTAAGTTTAGCTGATTACCATATTCATATGTACTGTAGGCACCACATATTCAAAATAATCTGATCACTAATGGAAAGTATTACATCTAAAAGCAGAACCTTTGAATTTCAGAATGCACCATTCATTATATTTGAAGCATGATACAAAAGCAAGGATTTTACCAAGAAAATTAATTAGATCACATTTTTCTTTTTTTAATTTGTAAATACTTCAATGTTTAAAGAACTTTATAAATGTCAAAAGGAAACATATATGAGGCAATACTGACTGTTTAGGGAATGTCTCACATAAAATGGGAAAACTAAATGAAAGAGAACATTGTCAGGTGAAAAGAAACTCATAAATACAATGGAGATATTGTCTCTTATTGACATGGCATACGGTTATTAAGAGATTTTATCATGGTAACATTTTAAGACTAGGGGAAAATTATTATCTTTGTTTTCAAGTGAGAACCAAGGTAAATACAATGACTGCCTAATACGACAGGGGAAGATTTGGGCTCAGGTGGAATTGAAATACATGTATATATTTTATATTTTTCAGACCTGCAATTTGTGCCTTATTTGACATATTCTTCTCACTAGACATTTTCTTCCACTTATCATAGCATGCACCATTCAGTCTAGCAAACAGCTGTTGCACATTTTCTACTATCTGAACTAACAGGACTACCTGAATAATTCCATTGACTTCACTAAAGCAACTTATGTTTAAAAATTTTCCACACTGGAAAGAGTTCAATATATCATACTATAAAATACTGGCAAATTCAATTAATCAGTTACCCTTCTAATTTGATCTTAGGTAGGTATAATATAAAAAAAATACATCTTTTCACTCTTCAGATAGTTTATCTTAGGTATTTTTGATTTGTCGTATTGTTTGACTCCATCCTTACTCTGACATGAAGAACTGGAAGGCGAAATTCACTGCTGTGATCTATTCAGACCTTTAATGATAGAGACAAGGGAAAAAATAATTTCTCTTTTTTCTTTCTTTCTTTTTCCCTCTAATCACACCTGATGCCAGTGTTGAGCTGAGGAGGCCACTTAAAAAAGTCATGCAAATTCCTTTAACTTGGTTACCGATATCATATTCTCTGCTTTTTGTCTTCCTTGGAAAAAACTGAATAACTCTGCTGGACTTTCATCATTAAAAATATTTTATAAATTAACATGATGATTTAGGTGCCATGATAGACCTTTTTAACTCAGCATGTAAAACTGAAAAATAGGAAGGTCCATTCAATAGTGAGCTTGTAATATTTTTATACCAGTCACAAACGGGAATTTCAGATCTCATCCTGATGAAATTGTGGCACTGTTTTAAAACTGTTACATGAAAAGAAGATTGAGAACATTTTCCTTGCTTTTTTATTATTATTTTATACAGCAATCATTTCAGCATTCAATTCCCTGTCATCACTGTTTTTCAGTTCTTTGTTTTTTTGATTAACAAGAAAAGTGAAACAATTTTCACAATGCTACTATGGATGCATTCAGCCACTGAGGTAAGATACAGGATCAGAGACTTAACCCTCAGATTTGTATTTTTGTTCTCTTCTTTACAGCAGTTATATTCAGATTGGCAGTTTCTAGCTGAAAGATTAGGCCTCCAGCTGTCATAGTAAATTTAACTTTAATAGGATCTTAGGCAAAAGTAAAAGCAACAACACTAAAAAGATTGTCCACTAGTGAATTTTCATGGTTTCACTCCTGTGTCCAAAACTTCTGGAAACTGTATAAACTGCTGATATAGAATGTGAGAGTGTATCACTGAAATGTGCTCCAGAGACATCCTTCTTGGGCAAATCCTATTCCAGAAGTCACACTAAGAGAATTTCAATGAAAACTGTTACACCAAGAGATGTCCAGCACAAAAGTTGATGCTGAATCTCCCATTGGTAAGATATTCCATTGATAAATGTACCTTAGAGTACATATAGCTAAAACCCTACACAGATGCAAATTAAAAATAAATTAGGCAAGATTAAAGGGATGAGTGTATCCTGATCCTATTTTCATAACAATTGTACACATCAGTTTCAGATACACCTGTCTTCACAACATCTCACAGGTGTTATCATCCTTATTTTAAATATGCTGAGACATGGATAAACATCTTGTGTTCAGGCCTCC
This sequence comes from Clamator glandarius, assembly GCA_033459285.1. Lineage (NCBI taxonomy): Eukaryota > Metazoa > Chordata > Aves > Cuculiformes > Cuculidae > Clamator > Clamator glandarius. The sequence goes on along the minus strand of JAUNZM010001037.1, from coordinate 48,984 downwards.
AGGCTTAAGCAGTGTCTTCCTTCCTTTCAGTAGAATTAAATCTCAAATTAACAGCACACATTTCTCTAAAGTAGAAGAAAAGGTCCAAACCCTGGAAACTAGAAGAAGCTAAGCATTTAGCAAAATAACTTTTTGCTATGGAGACCTCAATGTGAGTTGTAGGTGTGTAGAATTTTTGAGGATTTAACCTGTCACTTTAAAAACAGGCAGCATGAAGCTTATTTTCTCCTGTCCTCACCCAGGCTGTGCTTTGTTAAGAACAGTATATTCAGAGGAAAATACAGTTTTGGATTTCATACTCAAACGGTATAACCTGAATTCCTGAGCTAATTGAATTAGATGAATGGATTTCCCCTGGACCTTACTGGGATCAAAACTTGTCATTTTTCATTTCCATTAATGAGATACCATAGATATACACTGGCAGCAATACTGGAAAGAATAAAAGTGGAAGGAAGAGCAAATAGTTAGACTATCCTTTTTAAACTTATAAACTCTCAAGGCTGTTAGGGAACTTTTCTTTTCCTGTCTTACTACTGCAGATCTTCTTACGTCTTTCTCTAAATAATACTCCATTCATCAGAGAAGGAAGAGTCCAGATGAAGAAACGCAGCTCTATTACAGCTTCCTTTACAAAAGCCCCTAAATTTCCTGTTTTCAAATTCTTTCTTGTACAGAATAAGACAGACCTAGGTGTGACCGTATTTAACAAAACTGAACCTAGATTTTCTCATTAATTTTCAGCAGTTTCCCAGCACAGCAGAAATTTTCCCAGGAGAAACGAAAAAGGGCTAAAGCTGCAGATCAAAGCCAAAAGAACTGGTTTTGTTTGCTGGGGGTGGGGGAGATAAAAAGTACATTTGGTATGGAGCCCCTGGGAAAGAAAGCAGTTGTTTTTTCGTATTTTCTTTTCCTGCTTTTTAAAGGGGTTTTAAAATGGAAAAGAAATCACAATAGAGGACTTGGAGAAATAACTTTGAACACAGTGCAAAGATCTGCTGAATGGACAGAATGATTGCTATGAACTAAACTGATATTTTGAGATAAATTGGCACTGGACAGAGAGGCTACCAGAGTTTTTTCCTTATATAGCACTTGCACATTCTCTGAGCAGAAGAAGTACTCTGAGTGGCCTTCAAAGGCCATACATGAAGTATTGCAGCAGATGTGAATTCAGTGGACAAAATCACATTGATTGTTCAAGAGGGAAGCTCTCTAGACTGAACTAATTGGAATATTTTAGAAATTAAAATTAACATGGCCAGGCTGGAGAATTGTATCATCTCTTGATTGCTATGTCCCAGGCATCCTCCAACTGTCATGTCACCCACAAGTCCTTCTCTGTTAACAAACAGCAAGTCTAGTCGGGAACTTTCCTCAATAGGCTTGCTCACCAATTGTTATAGGAAATTGTCTTCCATACACCCCAGAAACCTCCTAGATTATTTCCTCTCTGCTGTATTATACTTCCAGCAGACATCTGATAAATTGAAGTCTCCAGCAAGGATAAGGGCTAGTGATAGTGAGACTTCTCCTAGCTGCTTATAGAATAACTCGTCAGCCACTTCATCCTGGCTGGGTGGTCTATAGCAGACTCGCACCATCATATCTGCCTTGTTAAGTGAACCTCTGATTTTCACTCATAGGCATTCAAACCTGTCATCACTATCAATGGGTTCCTTTCCTTCCTTCCACCTTTCCTTCCTCACCTATCCTACCTGAAAAGTCTGTAGCCTTCCATAGCAGCACTCCAGTTATACAACCATATTGCCCTGAGAACGATTTTATCATAGTTCTTCTACCTTACAGTAACTTCTAACTCCTCTGGTTTACTGCCCGTGCTGTGTGCTTTGGTGTAGATGCACATCAGTTAGGTCGTTGATCTGGTCATGCTTCTAAGGGGACAGTCTTAATTCCTCAGCAACTACTCTCTGAGTTATCTAACCCTTCTGTGAAAACATTTGGCTGGAAGATTTGAAAGAAATTTCTAGCATTGATTTGCTTGTGTAACACAGTTGAGCAATGACAGTGCTTGGACTTCAGGATGAAATGAGCAATTCCTTTTAAAAACAAAATATTAGAGTCAACATTAAGAATAGGACCACAAGGACATAGTGTGTAGCTTCAAGACACCTTAGTGCCCCTTTCTTAAGATAAAGTCTATTCCCTGTCACAATCAAGAGTGCAAGAATATGCTATATGAAGCCATCAGAAGGTAATGAAATTGATAGTATGTTGTGTATAGTCCTTGTGTGTAGAGGTCTGATGGAAGCCAGGAACCAAAGTTTGCCTCTAGGTCCATGAGATTCATATCTTAGAGAAACGGCATGCAAAATACATCTTACAATGTCCTCAAGGGAAACATTTAAGTGTCCAACACTATTTTCTGCCTGGGGCTCCTTGGAACCATTAAATAACATTTCTTTGGTTTTGGGAGCTCTAAAGAAATTCCAGTTTTTTATTTTATAAAATTCAGCAAGACAGATGTACTGAACAGTTGTTCCATAATGGTATCCAACTCTCTTAGTCCTTTGGCAGGAATTTTTTTTTTCCTTATTCTCAAAATAGTATTAACTATGACTTCTCCTATTCAGAAGTTGATCTTGCTATACTGATCATGAACTTATTTTTAAGTTACACAGGCAGGGGAAGTTTAGAAAAAACAGAAAGAAAAAATACTTAATTCACCAGGAGACAGACACTTAGCTTTGGGTCTTGTCAGCAATCATAAGGGGAGGTGTATCAGTACAACTGCAGAAATATCGATTCACTTTATCTGTCTATGGTACTTAAAGAAAAGGAGACATACAGCATAAAGTAGGCCAGATCTTCAGTTAGGGGAAACTGTCATAAATATATGGAAGAAAGTATAACCATACTTGTTTGCATCAGTGAAGACTGGCTCATGATAAATGCAGAGAAAAAGCTGTACAAAAATTTCAAATATTTGTGTTTATTTACATACCTATACATGTATACCTAGATACTGCTTATTAAGTTTAAAAAGTCAAGCACTCAGGAATCAGTAAACACCAGAAACGAGGTTGCCAGTGCTATTTGCCTTTTCTCTCATTGTGGCTGTTGATTATGAAGACACATTTAATTACATGAAGACATGTTGTTCACTCCATGGGTGTCCTGCCTCATTCAAAACTCAGGTTGAATAGGCCTCATTTTGTACATAATGATCCTGTATGTTCCTTCCCACCGTTGATTACCAGCCATGGGATTCACCTTACCTCCTTACAGGGATCCCACAAGTAGATGTTTATATCTAAGCTAGCTGCTCCAGGCTTCTCCTCTAAACAGGGGGAACAAAGAGGCATTTTAAGAGCTGACCCATTTTAAATGTGTTTTAGAGAGAAATGAATCACCCCCTAAGGAGAAGCACTTCTCTTCATTGACTATAAAGAAACTTTGACTAGCAGATAGAGCCTCCTGCATTGTTGGTGCATTCCAATGTATATGACTCCAGCTGTTATCAAGCAAGTAGACTTTAAAATCTGTTTGAAATGAAAAAAAACATCATCAGCTTTATAAGTAATCTGGTGATCCTTATAACAGCGACTAACTCCTGTAACATACACTGTAGGAAAGAATGTTCAAATTACGCAGTTTCCAGGACTGGTATTTGCTAGCAGAGCAACTGAGTCTATCTAACCTTATGCCATCATGTAATCAATGGAAGGAGAGAGTCCTCTCCAGAGAGCTATTCTCTACCAGATTATAAGAGTGGGTATGGGGATGTATTCTGTGCTTAAAGTTGGGTGAACTGAATAACTCCTTCACCAAGGACTCCATTTTTTATTTATTTTTTTTTTTAAAGATTATTTCACCTATTATTTTACATGCTGAGTGCCCCGTCCCTCTTTCCTTTCATTACTGCTCTGACCCAGCACACACTTTCACAAATCAGAACCTAGGGCCTGAAGCCAGGCATTAGAAAATGAGGAAGAAGCCATTTGTAATCACACCTGAGAAGTTTAGGTCTTTATTTGCAATACACACAGTGCAGAATCCCGATCTCCAAAACAGGTCAGTGTCTCATCTTTTAACTCCATATGTCCTCTATTTGTTTCACAATACTGTCTCAATTCCAGGATATATCCATGCTTTTGAACAAAACAAAGCCTTAAACTGAAAAGAATTTATTTCTCTTGGCCTTGTTATGACATCCATGAAGACTTTTTAAGCTAAAAACCTTGATAAAAAGAAATTAAACTTCCAGCTTCCCTTCTTTCTCTGTCAGGTATGCATAAGCATATTTGTGGCCCCTGCAATTCTGTTGACCTCTTTGTTTCCTCTCTTGCCTCCAGGCTCAGACTGTGCCATCCTGAAGCTTATAGCTGAGTGTGGGCAAGCATCTCAGGAGAATGGACCTGAGGTGAATGCAACATAAACACAGACATAAGTTGAAATGACAGTATATTTGTATCCTCAGTGGATCCCTGCAGATCTACTTTCTTTATATTTTTTGTTGGGGGGGAACATCTTATTTTCTTCTACTTTTTTTCCTGTACCTTTTTTTTAACTCGCATTCCATGCTCTTTGCTTCCTTCCTAAGCTGGGGAATCCCAGACAGATCTGTGCATGAGATTAGAAGAAGCCTGGCTAGAAAGCTGCCTGGAGGAGAGGGACCTGGGGGTGTTGGTTGACAGCCGACTGAACATGAGCCAGCAGTGGCCCAGGTGGCCAAGAAGGCCAATGGCATCTTGCCTTGTATCAGAAATGGTGTGACCAGCAGGTCCAGGGAGGTTTTCTACCTCTGTACTCGGCACTGGTGAGACTGCTCCTCGAATCCTGTGTTCAGTTCTGGGCCCCTCACCACAAGAAGGATGTTGAGGCTCTGGAGTGAGTCCAGAGAAGAGCAACGAAGCTGATGAAGGGGCTGGAGAACAAGTCTTAAAAGGAGTGGCTGAGGTAGCTGGGGTTGTTTAGGCTTGAGAAGAGGAGGCTGAGGGGAGACCTTACTGCTCTCTACAACTGCCTGAAAGGAGGTTGTGGAGAGGAGGGACCTGGCCTCTTCTGCCAAGTGACAGGGAACAGGACAAGAGGGAATGGCCTCAAGCTCCACCAGGGGAGGTTCTGGCTTGACATCAGGAAAAAATATTTCACAGAAAAGGTCATTGGGCACTGGAAGAAGCTGCCCAGGGAGGTGGTTGAGTCACTTTCCCTGGAGGTGTTTAAAGGATGGGTGGATGAAGTGCTCATGGTTTAGAGATTGATGGGAATGGTTGGACTCGATGATCCCGTGGGTCCATTCCAACCTAGTGATTCTATGATTCTATGAGATAATCTGTAGCAGGAACTGGAGTAGGGCTGTATCCTCAGGGGACCATATATCCATTGTGTCAAGTTGTGGAATCCTCAGCCTAAGTAGAATATGGAACTGTTGTAACAGGTCCAGAGAAGGTCTACAAAGATGATCAGAGGGCTGGAGCACCTCTTCTATGACAACAGGCTGAGAGAGTTGGAGCTGCTATGCCTGGAAAAGAGAAGGCTCCAGGGAAAACTTTTAACAGCCTTCCAATACCCAAAGGGTGTGTACAAGAAGTCTGGAGAGGGACATTTTACAAGGGCATATAATGATAGGACAAGGGGGGATGGCTTTACATTAGAGGGTGGAAGATGTAGACTAGACATTACAAAAAACCTTCAAGATGATGGTCGTGAGGCCCTGGAACAAGTTTTCTAGGTAAGCTGTGAATGCCCTTTCCCAGGAGGTGTTCAAGGCCAGGTTGGATGGGGCCTTGTGCAGCCTGTTGTGGTGGGAGATGTCCCTGCCCATGGAGGGAGGGTTGGAATTAGATCCCTTCCAACCCAAACCATTCTATGATTCTACATTTCCTTCTAACAGGTTCAACTAACTAAATACAACATCTGCTAACAAAACACATAGGAGAATAGTAAAATTAGGTACCGGTACCAAATACTCTCAAAAATTATATTATGGAAATAAATCTTCTAAATCTCTGGCCAAGACTGGGAGGTAAAGAACTTACAGAAGACTATTTTCCAGAAAATAATTAACTTCTTATTGATTATTGTGTGTTGACAAGGGTCTAGAGTAGTGTATTTAATGTTGTGTGAATTTTCACACAGTCCAGATTGGAACAATAAAGCTCCTAGTCAGTGACATCACTATTGAGTCTCCTAAGGTGCTCTTAGTTTATTGGAAAAGAAAGGTACAAACTGCTAGATTGGTGCTGGAGTAATCAAGAAATTAAAAAAAGATCATGAATTTACTGCTGCTAGTTCACAGGAAGGTGAGGGAGGAAAGTTTGGTTTTCATATATATGGGTTGTTTCTTTAAAGTTTAATACAAAATGATGCTGGCTCTTGTCTGTAGGGTTCAGACTCTCCACTTGAAGTTTTAAGCTGACCTGAACTAACTTGATTGTAAAACGTGAAATTTTGATGAGTCAGGCAGGAGATGCGAGAGTTTATTAAATTATTAATAATCTCTTAGATAAATGTACTTGGAAAGCTTTGGAAAGAAAACAATTTTTCATTATTTATCAAATCACTGAAGTTAGTTTGCTTAACCTGTTTGTTTTCTCATGCACTAGCATTGTACTGTGACATTTACTAGGGTTTTCCATTGTGCAGCAAGTATAGTATTACGTAGCCCTCCTTATGTCAAGTGACTGGTCCCTTTGCTCCAGTTGTTAGGACACCTTCATTTCAGGTTAGATGGCACTTTGTTTATTCTTTAGTGTTGGGAACAACAATAATTAGCACATACACCCCCTCACAAGTATCTCTGGGTGGGGTACTGAATGGCTTGAAGAGACTAGTCACACCACTGTAGAACATACTTTGAGTCAAGCGTATCCTGATGCTTTGCTGTTTGCAAGCGTTTTTCTAGACACAGGTTGATAGGAAAAGCTATGGAACAGGGAGAAGGAAGCAGGAGCAGAAAAGACTGAGCCATACTCAGTATGGTAAGCCAACAGGAATATAAGAAAAAAGCTTCAAGGTCTGTCATGTCAGGGCTGCAGCTTCAACCAGGGCTCACTGATGGTCCCTGAGGTCATATTATTGTGCTCCAGCTTTAATACCAAATGGGAATCAAAGAAAAGAAGAATTTATAGGCAAGAGACATCCAGCACAGGGGATTTGAACTCTTAAGTCCCAGGCAGGCAGCATGGATTGAAGTGACCCAGGAAATCTTAACAGGAAATTCAAGCCTACACTAATGAATGGTTAACAAAGGTAGCAAAGAAACAGCCAGTGATGCTTCTTCTGTGTGGAATAGGCTGAACCTCATCAGTGTTCCGAATTTGTATAGTTGTGACTGCAGATTATGTTTCTATGTTCTCTGTTCCAGCAGAAGGGTAGGATATATTCTTAGTGGAAAGGGAAAAGCGTATTGTAAAATATGATCAGAATAAGAGAGAATAACCACCTTCTTTTCTTCTTTTACCAGTTGTGCAGTAATAGATAAAGACTAACCCAAAGCAAAATAGCAAACCTTTGAGGAACTTTGAAAAATATTTTCAAGCTCTCCATGCATTTCAACTTTTTCTACCGTATCTTTCTTGTTGTCATTAACAAGAATGTTATCAAAAGCAAGGATGGAGAATAAAGGAGTGATTTTTCCCTTACAGTGCACTTTACAGAGGTTCAGAATTATGAATGACTTTATGAAATGAAAGATTATCTTAAAAGACTTTACTCACCCCTTGTTTCTTAGTTAGGAACCTGCTCCATTTGCTATGCTGTTTGTGGAAAAAATATTAAAAAAACCCAAAAAACTGAGCAAACCAGAAAATTTCTAAAGAAACATTTTCCAGTTTGAAAAAGTTAATATATAAAAAAACCACATTCATTGTGTGGATCTGTGGATCTTTTTTTTAAAGTACAGGCCTGGTTTTCCATACACTTTCCCACAATTTGCAAATTTAATTTTTTTCTTCTACTTTAAAACTTTTTTTTTTTTCAGACATTTGGGAATTTGTTGGGATTTTATTCCTTTGGTTCATTCTACAGTCAATGGTGTGTTTGATCATTTAAAAGCCTACAGTCTAAGAAACTCATTATTGCTAGTAGTGATTGAATGTTACATCCTGATATGGACTAATGCATTTGGATCTCTTGGGTGAAATGAGTTTAGTGTTACCAGGCATTTCTCAGGATCTTACATGTGCCATGGGAAACAGAGACAAAGGAGACAAAGGGACCAACTGAATCACAGAGCCTATCTATCTGCCACTGCAGCACCTCTGCACATCCAACAAGTTTCCTTTTAAATCTGCTAGGCTTCTTGACCTTCCTGTTCTGGTTGAGTAATGTTTGGATAAATAGATATATACATAAATGCACTGGCAGGGAGTTTAAAATGCTCTGGAATGCATTTTGATTTCCTTCGCTGATGATCTATTGAATATACCTGATGCATTCTATGTGTTCATTGACTTTTCTATTTGTTTCATACCTGTACTCATTTTTACTGATAACCATCTGGCATTCTGCAATGTCAAGTTGTAATGAAAAATCTCCCACCAAAGAAGGTGTCCTTTGATATTTCTTATAGCTTTTATTTTATTTTGTTTTCTGGATCTTTGCCTGCTGCTTTTTGATGAAGTTTCAAATGCACAGCACAGAGTAATAGCTCAGGATTTGGTAACTGGTTTTTTGCCCTTCATTTCATTGGAGTTCTTTTTTTTTTTTTCTGTTTTATTCAGAATTGCTATAGTTGTGTAGAACACTTATGAAGGATATTCACAATATTGTCATTATCTGACTAATACAGAGAAAATTTAAATGTGAATGTTTGTCAGTAATTGACAACTGTGACAATACTGACCAGAGAAATTTATCTGTTTAGGAAACTAGGACTGTTTGAAATGAATCAGAGATCTTGTACTGCATTTGTGTCAAAATACACTATCTTAAACAGAAGTTCCTTATACATGTTAAAAGCTTTTTTAAAAAAGTGTATTCTATTTTCTATTGTTTATTGTTTGAGTATAAAGGATGAAAGGTCACTGAAGGACGGATGTAAGAGTAGTGTTTTGCCACCTTCACACAAAATGCTCTGCAGGGTTGGAAAAGACTTAGAGCAGCTTTCTGGACATGAGAGGAAGAAAAAATTCTAAGCGGATTTTCACCTTTTACATACTTTCCACTCAGAAAAAAAGAAAAATCAAGTGTCTATGAATTAACATGAGAAATCTGGCATGAATTTAATATAGTTGTTACAAAAAAGAAAACAAAAAAAAAACCCAAAAAAAACCCCCTGTAATAAACAGAAAACTATGTACCTTGCTGGGAAATTTCCTTTTTGAAAAGAGCACTTGCATGAAAACAAATTACAAGTGCCTGACTTTCTGGAGAGGAAAGCATGCCAAACAGAAACAAGAAACAAACCCCTTCCCAACTGGCACCCTTAGTAATAATCCTAGAAGCTGTAAAAAATGACAATGGTCTGAGACGTCTAATCACCCCGTCCCACACTAATGTGAATTAGGGCTACATATTCCAGTGGATTTATCTGTGGGCAAACCTGTGGTTCAGCCAGAATAGGGCATTTGTCTTAGAAGACATGTTTACCACAGGTTATTGGGTGTTGTACATGAATTACTGGGTGAAGTTTCCCTGGCTGTACTCTGCAAATTGATTGCTAACTCCTCTTATTTGAGTTCATTTCTCATGATAATTTTGTTTTCCCCTTAAACTTTCTGGAGTTATGTTTTTTGGAGAATGTCTGGGTTTATGTCTGTCTTTTCTTAAGTAATTTGTAGTCCCTGTGGCTGAAAAATCAAGTTTATGGACACAAGATGAAAAGATTCCTGAGAAACCCCTGTATCAACCAGAGAGTACTGGAAGTGTCTGTCACACCTCTCTCATAATTTTCAGTATGTTTCACAATTTGCTGAGTTTTTGGTATTTGTATCCCTGAATTGGGGAGTACTATGGGTAAGCACAACACCATTTAATGGCCTTAAAATCTGCACACATAAAATAGATCTCTACAAAAAAATTCCAAAAAGAATGTCAATATCATAGAGTGCCTGCCTGAAAAGGTTTGTCTTGCTCACATTGTGATTGTACAATGAATAGAGAAACAATAACAGACTCTGTGTCGTTAATCTGTTGCAATTCTTTTTCAATTACCAATAATCAATTTTTAACACAGAGGAAAAATTATTTCAGTGAAAAAAAAAATAGAAGAAGAAAGGAGGGTTAACCTTTTTCATAATTAAATTTCTAAGAACTAACCTAAAGTGCAGCTAGCTATCAATATAATTAATTAATATATAATAAATAAATATCTGTAATCTGACTTTTTGGTAAGAGGGATAACAGACATGTTTAGATGAATTTAAGGGAAAAGGTAGAGTCTGTCTTGGCTTTTTCTGCCCTATACGAGAACAATTTGTATATAAATAAGAAAAATCCCAGATTGTAACTTCCTGTCAGCCGTTAAATTGTCCTCATCACAGCATCTTACTGCAAATCAAGCAGGATGGACTGTATTGAGACAGTGTCTGGGTACTCAGTGTGGGTTTGTATCTCTCCTCAGTGAAGTTGTGACAAGGGAGATCCACTTATTTTCTTCTCGTGATGAGACCTTTCCTGGAGCTGATAGAAACTAAAGGGACTGCCTTCTTCCACTTCCTTCAGGGTGGCACACACCTCCAGATGCAAGGAGAGGAGATGTTTCCAGTACAGTGATTACATGTTAGGGCTACAGATTATGCTGTCACTAACCATCACGGCATTCACTGGAGAACTGTGCTTGTAAGATTCAGTACTCTCCTATGCACTCAGAATGAGCTAGGTTTGGTATCCTCCAATGCAGTTTTGAAGAGCAAGATATGTTTGCTCCAAGGACACCAGGCTGATATGTTTTGATTTACAATACAAAACTAATCAATTTGCTTTAAACAGAAGAAAAAGTACCTGGCTAGCCTACAGATTTTTTTTTAATTTATTCTTATTGACTTTTGGAAAAGAAAATGAACTTTTTGAATTGTAAGCTTTTGCTCTATGTGGTCTGCAGTTTAATTAAAACAGTAAAATTTTGAATGATGTTGTCTTCTAGGAAATAGAGAACCCAGTCCCATTTCCCACTGCAAACATAGTCGCTAAAGTGCTGAAAAAAAATCATCTAATTCTTCAAATCAGTGCAGTGCTTTCACCAGTACAATTCTTATATGATCTTGGCAGCTCAAAGGGTGCTTGCTCTGGTTTTGTTGCTTTGACAACAGATTGAAGAAGTGTTTGAAGGAGAGCATCTGCTTGAGCCTCACAAGGCTGAATTGGAAGTTCTTTCCCTTTTTGAATGAAGCTTTGAAGAAAGCAAAAAGCAATGTGAGTTTAGTCCTGCCTGCAATTATACTGCTGATAAGATGTTAATGAAGAGAAGCTCTGAACAGGGTCTGCGAGAAGTAGTTATAATCAAGTCTTGTTGTAATTAAAATTGTCAACAAATTGACAAAGACTCTTAGTGACTTGAACTAAAACTGCTAGGAAACTGGAGCTGGAAGCATCTGTGTGTACACAAAGGCCACTGGCTGAAGTGTTACCTCATTTCAGAATGACCTTTTCCTTAGGAAATTTCCCATATACAGGGTCAAGATAAAGGTCCTGTTAGCCTAAAGCATTAAGTACACCTTGGGGCAACTGCATCTGTTTTGTGACAGTAGAAAAGAAGTCAGTCAAGCACATAGTGGTTCTTTGCCTCTTTGCTTCTTCTGGCAACGCACAATTTTAAGACTCACTGATCAAGATTTTATTCAGGCTTGTAAACTGCAAAAACTTCTGGAGACTTCTAGAACTGCAAAGGAACTGAAATTTTCTGGGCTGAAATACTTGCATGTATGTCTCCATACCTACTTAAGTACCTCTGTATCTCAGTCTGTCCATGTAAGCTCATTATGTAGAAAGCTTAATTTAGCAAACATAAGACCTGATGTGTAACTTGATCTTCGTGTATACATAAGATAAAATATATATTCATGCAGTGGTAGTGGAAGGAATCACAAAGTCTTTTAGAAACTCTGTAATATAATATAATCTAATAATTAAAAAAAACCCCAAACAAACAGCTATGCTTATTTATTTGCAGCAAGGGTCCAACCCAGGAAAGCTATGGAATTAGTATATTTCACAAGGAATTGGACTGAGTTATATTAGCATGCAAGGTCAGGCTATGGATCACTATAAAAGAGATTTGGTTGCTTGGCTGCAGTTTTTCTGAACAAGACCATCTCTTTTTATAACGTTATATTGTTTTCCTCCTATCTTTACATCAAAAGTTCAGGAAAATCATTAGCAGTAGTTTCACAACCTTCAAACGATATCACCCCTTTCATTCCACTGTAGAGGAAAACACAGTGTGTAACTCTCAGCCTTTCATCCTCAAGTATTTGCCACTTAAAAACAAGTTTGAAAGCAACTTAAATGTACAGCACATCATATATTTATAAGCTGGGAGAAGAAATCAAATAGGTTGGAGAGAAGGCTAGAAATAGCCCACATATGTTAGATAGATATATAGACATCTATAGATAGACCTTTTTTACATATTACACATAACCTCTGCATAAAAAAGATTGTAGCACAAGGTGTGAAATAACTCCTTGCTTTTGAATAGGACAAATGCAATGTGATGTGATTAAGAGGATGATAGTAAGATTGTATGTCCCGAAACATTAATAAGCAGGCATTACAAATGCTCCCTGGTAACTGGCTTTGACATCAGCATTAAATGTTAATCAAGGAAGTGGAATCACTAGATAAACATTTAAGCAATAGTGATCATGAAGTGTTTGTAAACATAAGAATGATCGTGTTCTCACATGTGGCTAGAGCTAGAATCTGCACCATATTTCTTTATAATTGTTACTACTTCTCTGCCACTCTGCCTGTCTTGCTTCACTGGGCACCTTGCAAATTTTTTCTTCTAATTTTGTTTATGGGAAGTGGAAAAGAGAGTTTGCTTTTCTGCTTAACTTTTGTCTTCTTTCAGAGCAAAATAAAAGCATTGCTAGTAGATTGATGAGGCTTGGAGGTTTGTAATTATTTCTTGCAAAGTTTTACACACTTTCTTTAAGGACATCATTTATTAATCTTGCCAGAAGTAAAGCAAGAGAAAGGATAGAAATATGTTCTCAATAAAGTTGTTTTCCTATTTAATTCCATTTTATCATTTGAAAAACTCAAACTTAACTTGAAATTTGAGTTTAGCAAAATCTGTTATTCAAAAAAATCCCACAACTTCCATTGGTAAGTATACATAATATCTCTTCTGGATTAAAAGTGGGCAAGTAAAAAACAACAAAACAAAGCAAAACAATACAAAACTAAGAGAAGATCTGAACCAAAAAAAAAGGAATGATTCCTCCCGATAAGAGACTGAAGAGTGATTTTACAGCAGAGTTCTGCTTTCTTCTGCACTGATGGAGCCTTATCCAGGTTTAAACATTCTGCAGCCTCCAAGAGAACAGCCATCCAATTCCTGTAATTTATACTGATTGTACATTTCAGTCAGCCTGGATTCACCTGACAGGTATGGCAGTCCTGCTTTATATCCTCCTCCTTTCTATACCACTGACACATCCCTAAGCCTGGGGATGGCTTTATGTCAGCTGAGGATCCTTCCTTGATGGGGAAATCCTTACTGGCCAGTTTTAAGCAGCTGGAGATATCATTTTAAGAAGCAGAGTACTAGGAATAAAAGAGGTTAATCAGGTTAATTTTGATTGCAAAACTTATATGCTTGGACATTAGGGACAGATCAACAGGGACAAGGAAGGGACATTCTTCCAAGCACAAAGAGTGAATTTCATGCTCCTTTTTTTTAGATTCTTTTGGACAATGAATTTAGAGGCCCTCATTTAACAGCAGTTGGTTATTTTCTGCATGTTTTTCAGAGCCTCTCAGTATGTGCCAAGACCCATAAGACAAGCGCATTTTAACAACACCCCATCAGACAGATAAGGGTATATATTTGTTTGTCTCTTCTTCCTATGCACTAAGCTGCACAACTTACAGTATCACAGTGGCATGAGTCTTGAGCTCTCATCTAGTTCACCCAGACAAAGGCTTGATAATATATGGTCAACAAACCCCAAAATAATTTGTATTTGAGAGTACATAGCTGCATAACGTAAGCCTATTCATGTCAAGATATGCAAACTGAACCTGTTAATGGCAAAGAGGAAGCCGAGTCTTCCATGAACCATTCCAGCTTCAGTATTCAACACTGTTTATCCTTTGCAGACAGACACCTGGAGCTTGTGTCTGTCTCTTATTTGAAGTAACTGACTCATGTTCTGTACCTGAGTCCTCTGCGACTGCACTCCAGGTAAGGATTATACCCATGTTTAAGCATGAGGGAAAAGTTATCTTGATGCAGTCAATGTCGTGAACACACAGAACTGATGACTTGGCATTCAAGTGCTGAGTCATCAGTCATAAAGAATCAATCTTCATTCCCTGAGGAGCTGGTCCCAGGCAAACACAAATCTTTCTCACTGCCACAGACCTGATAGGTCTTGTCCCATTTTAGAGAGTGTATTTGTTCTTATTTCAACATTGATTCACTTGGCATTCTGGAGTGTTTTCCAGATTCCCAGAAAATGTCACCTAATTCAGCCTCTCTAAAAGGGGAGTTAATAATTGTATATTAGACAATTCTAATACTTGTTTTCTCAGTAGTATATTGCACTCCTAGATCTGAATGGAAAACAAGATCCTGTTGGTTCCTGTATTGCTTTTTGTGCATGTGATTTGAAAAAGAAGAATGATTGGCATATAAGGAGAATTGTTAAAAGATTTTGAGTGCTTTTAACTGAGTAAGGCTTTTTATGTCTATCAGCAGGTAGGTTAATCAGTAAACCTTATTTTTTTTTTCCAATGGCAAGTGAAATGGACCATTCTGAACTAAGACATTGTTGGAGCCAAAACCTGTAGTAACCACAGAATGAAGGCTGGACTCTACCTGCTAAAACTTTACACTGTATATGTTATATTTCCTATTTTTTTTTTTTTTTTCCTGTGACAAAATGTCCCAAAAACCTTCAACATCAAGGTAAACATATTCAGGAATTTGAAGTGCAGACTCGAGAATGTATTTACTGTACTGACTGGACAAGGGAAAAAATATTTTTGATTTTTCTTCTTTTTCTTTCTCCTTTAGATTATTCTTACTCATAAACAAGGAGTCAGAAGAGCCAGCTCTCAGTTACCAGAATATGTGAAACACAGGAGCACATTTCACAGTGCTGTTTTCTGCATAGATTCTTATATTTTGGGACTTCTAGAATGTTTGTATTTGGAAATTAGAAAAGCTCCAATAATTAGGAATCTGCATTACATTTTTGCCTTTACAAGCAGAGGTAGTAGTAAAAATCTGCAGGAGAGAACAATTTTCCAGAAAATGAATGAGCTTTATCAATCTTCTTGCCATGCTTTGGGAAATAGGAACTCACATCTCCTCTACTGTGAAAACCAGGCTCAATTACCTGTACATACTGTTCTTCAGGAGGTTACAGTCTTCTGACATGTGACTTTCTGCTTGGGCTGACTTATCTAACATTGTGCTACAGGCTGAAAATGTTACCTCAACCATCCCGTGCTCCTATCTGTGATCTGCTGCTGTTACCTTACATGAGTTCCAGAAATCATGCAACCATGGAGTCAGATGATGTAGTTCAATGCTCTGGCTGAAAATGAATTTGGAAACAAACAAACAAACAAACAAACAAACAAAAAAACCCTCTAAACAATTAATTTTCTGTCAGAGAAGGAAACTAATGAGGCTCACCTTGTAGTCACAATGTGCTAAATCTGACATGAGGTCAGGATGGGGGAGAAGGATGGCTGACTTCTTTCAACCACAGTTTGTGTTAGATCATGAAATGACAATGCCCACACTTAACTTACTGTGTAATCAATTATGTAAGAAGATGTGGGAGATATTAGAGGTCCTGACAACTTCAAACACTGCTGGGACTTCACAACAATATAAAGTTTTTTCAGACAGTCCTACAAACTTATTTTTCCTCCATTTACTGAACAATTGGCCAGATGTCTAAGCCTGCTCTTCATTTTTCACATTTCTTCCATTCTCCTCAAAGTGAAAAATCTCTTTATTTCCTTATATAAATATTTTAAAGAATCATGGGGAATAAATCAAATCGATACGCTAAACATTTAAGCACTGGGAAGAACCCAGATTCTGTAGATGTCATTTCTCAGGATAAGATACTCAGAAGCAGATCTCAAATATTTTTTTGGGGTGGGGAGAGTGGGTTTACTGAAGAGATTATATTCATTCTAGATTAAGTTCATAGAAGGAACATAACGGCACCAATTTCACCTTCGAAATTCAGTTTAAGTCGGACTTTCATAGATTATGAAAAAATTGTAGGTTGTTCATATATATCTGAAATTCCCTTCTCACAGATAAACTAAGGTAATGATGATGAATTTGCACCTTGTTACTCTGGCACTAAATTTCTGGTCTGCAGGGACCTTGATAATCACATTTCACTTGCTTAGAAGAATTTTTGTTCCAACTGTTGATAATCTAGGGTAAGTAATTAGTAATACCAGAATTTAATGACAAATTCTAGTTTGTCTTCGCACACACAAGAGTTTCAAAGTACATTTATATAAAGTTTGGGCAAGTCTCTAAACCAGACCTCCAGACCATCTGAGTTTTGTTCATTCTAAGCCTTAATGCTTGGGAAAGTGACCAATGAGGCATAAAGCAAATCTTATTGCTTCATCAGATGGTGAGTGCAATTTATGATCTACTGACAAACCCAGCAGAGAATGCTGAAATATTGTGGTCACGCCTAATAAAATAGCAGGTACAGTCTGCAGATAGGGCAAAGACTAATCTCAGCTTCATGCACTAATCTTCACTGAAGCCAATGGGAGTAACATTGGCCTCGGTTCAACAAAATATTTAAGCACATGCCTAAGTCCAAGACTGTGGTTAGAATAACTACAAGCCACAAATGAAAGAAAATAAGAGCAAACTCTCAGTGAAACTCACCAAGATGTGCCATTTCACTCCTTTACTAAATCCCAGAGCAAGAGCTTTTGAACACTGTGTATGTCTCCTTTATAAGAATTTTTTTTCAGATTTGGAATGTTTTTAAGTATATGTTTTAAATTAAGATTTTCAATTTAGCTGAATTTAACTTTGAGTAGAAAATTAATCAGACAAAACAGGAAGAGTGATGGTTAGCAAATGATCAGGAGCTTCTACTGGCCAAAGAAATGCACATTAGGTCTGTAAAAACGTGATTTAGTTAGCCAGGAAGTTTCCAGGACATCCAGGCAGACATTTACAGTTCTTGTAATAACAGAGATGCAGAGTCTTGCTGAGACAATGAGGGACCTGCTTGCATGATGAATCCATGATTATCTTTCTCTCCACACATTTCTGCTTGTCCTTCTCCACCTAGCTTAAGAGAGCTCTTTTCAGAGAGAATTTCAAGGGCTGCTTTATTTGTTAGGAGACAAGGAGGCACTAATAAATTCCTCTGTGTGAGGTATTTAATTACATAATAATGTGTACACTAATCAAGGTAAATGTGTTTGTGAAAACACCTTGATATGGGAACAGTTAATCACCCAAGGCATTGCTTCTTAACACACCTTGGAAGTTAACTTAATTAAATTAATTAGAACAATGAAAAAAATGAACTGTTTATTGGTCTACAATGGCCCGAAGCGAGTGCTTTTCCACCAGTGCTAGGAAATCTCCCAGACTGTGAGTAATTTTATTTTTTTGCCTGAACCTCTGGTTCTTGCATATATGGCATTTGTGAGAAGCCTGAAACTGACGACATTTACCTCTACAGCCTTAACATGCAAACTCTTTGTCTACAAGAACCAGGTGATTCATATCTAGAAGTACTGTACCTGCTCCCAAGACCCAGAAAATGCATTCATCTGTGAGCTGATCTGTGCTGCTGTGTGCTATTTAGAAAAGAAGAACTTATACTCAGGGGACACACTTGCTCACAATCTAAAGCCAACAGAGATGTGTGTAAAGACACCATAATATCTTTAGTAAGCTTTGCATTGGATTTCATTATCCATTATCACTTTCTGCTTGCAAGCATTACATCCAGTTCAGCCATTTGCTATCCTGTTTCTCTAGCTGAAAAATACAATTCTATTTTCCCATGTGGCTTCAGCGAACACTCATTGGCCAGAACTTAGTCAGACATACAGCTGGTCTTTAGGAATGTGGTTGTGTGCTTGGTCACACATGGAGGTGCTGTTAGCTGTATGTGAACACCAGGGCTGACTTAAGCTTCAGATTCATATATAATTTAAGATTAAGGATAACATTGGCATAGAAAAAAACAGACATGCTCTCCTAAACCTTTCTTTCCTGCTTCTTTTTCTTTCCTACCTTAGGTCCGGAGAAAACATTCCAATAGTGCTATGGAGAGAGATCTGTTATATGAAATACATATATTTTTCTTCCTTACCTTAAATCAAAAATGTACCTTGACTTGATGCCCAGTACAGCTGCACAAAGGTCAGTTTTAGCAAAGGATGAGAAGGATATGTTACAGAAGGTGGAAGGAAGGGCTGAGTGAATTTATAGGGTGTCTTCTTTATGAAAACAGTAGTTTATGCTGACTTGGATCATGCTTTAAATTAATGTTCTAACATGCCATGCTGAGTAATGCAGGCAAAAGGGTCCAGCAGATGAGTGATTGTTCATAACTTTTGCCATGCATTGAGCTTTTGGAAGTGACCTAAATGACTCCCTCTAGGGCATCCAAGAAGAGTGGTGAGGGACAGTAAGGCCTGTGGATGCCTCAAGGCCCTGACATCTGCTTGACATTTGACATGATATCAAGCAGGGAAGAAAGGACTTCATCATTGCCACTAGTCTGAGATGGAAATAAGTCATTCAAGCCATAGAACAGTCCTTTCTTCATCATGTTCTCATGTTCATGTGTGTAAAAGGGAAGGCACAATTTCTGAGTGGACTAGTTTTAAAGTTATGTATGTAGGTTACCCAGGGAAGTTGTACATGCCCTCTCCCTGTAAGTGTTCAAGACCAGATTGTATGTTACCGTCAGTACTCAAGGAATAATACTTATTGGCCAGGATCACCTTGTTCTAGGTATTTTGTAAATGTTAAACAAAACGAAGGGGTTTGTGCCACAGTGGTACTCTAAGGTCAGATAAGATGCTTCATAAACATGGGACTGGTTCCTCTGTTTGTCAGTCTGAGGAGCAGAATGGGAATAGGTATCAAAGGTCTTTCAAACTTGATTGCACTCCCTGATAGGACACTTTTGGCAGCTCCCACTCCTCTGTAAAACCTTTGTTGCATGTGGTTCCCAAAGGTTTAGTAGTTGGCATAACTGTCCATTCAGAGCACAAACTTCTACCCTAAACTGATTATTCACATTGTGCTTCCCAGGAACTTGTGCAGGTGCACTGCTTTATCAAGAAACTGGATTGTTGTGTCAGTGTGGCCTTTCATCCCAATCCACATGTCCTGCTTCACAGCTTTGCAGTTTGAGTGCAGAGCAGTGTTCGTAAAGTGAGATTTGCCCCATTTCTGGAGCTGACTTGTTTAAGGGCAACTCAAGGATCTCCTCATCACGCCTTACTAGTGAGTGCTGATGAGCCCCGTGATAAGGAGAACTTGATTTACAGACCTGGTTCTGGAGTGCACTCGTGGATGAATCAAAGATGAAATTAACCCCATAAAAATTGACTGTGAAAACAGTGCTGATATTTTCAAAACCCATTAATGATTTTGATAGGCAGTTTCTTCCCAGACAGCAGTTATTACTGAAAACTACTCTTTGGTTATTGGGACCTTTTAAGGCACCTCTAATAAGTTCAAGAAATAAGCACTGTGAAGACATGAACTGCAGGTAGGCTTCTGGCTTTCATTTATTTAGTCATGTAAATTAATCTGTCACTGCAGTGCTTCCTTTCTAACCTTGTTCTCACTCACCTGTATGATCCAGTCTTCCTCATAGTCACAACAGCATATGAAAAGAGGGAAAAAGAAGGCATTCCTTGAATACATGACACCAGTGTTCTCCACTTGCATTTCATAAATATAGTTTTTCCAAACTCTCTATATTCTTCTGCTTCCAGGTTTTATATGCACTGTTGGTTTTTTCTCCATTTACTTTCTTTTTTGTGTGTTTTTGGGGTTTTTTTGTTGTTTTTTTTTTTTTTTTTGTTTTTCCTTTTTGTGTATATTTTCTTACCTTAGAATATTTTGGTTAATTTGTGTGCTTGTGAAAACGTGTTTATAATATTGTTGGGACTCTTTCATCAGGACCTATTATCCCAAACCTATGTTGTTGCTATGTAACGAAGCTGTGCTGCTGCTTTAACATCTTTTTTTTCTTCTTTGTCCCTGTGTGTCTTTCAGTTCTTTATTGTCTCTCTCTCTTTCTGTGCCTCCCAGACTCTCTTTTCCTTCCTCTCCCATGAAGAAGACTAAAAGACATTCAAGACATAAACGCATGCATGTGCACATACGCACACAGGTATTTACAGAAACACAAAGGAAGACTGGAGGGAAAA
Source organism: Clamator glandarius (assembly GCA_033459285.1). Lineage (NCBI taxonomy): Eukaryota > Metazoa > Chordata > Aves > Cuculiformes > Cuculidae > Clamator > Clamator glandarius. The sequence continues at coordinate 28,434 of JAUNZM010001037.1, read as the reverse complement.
ATCCTCCAATTTATCCTATAGAATTTGATGACTTATTTGTTTATTTTCAAGGTCTCTCCTGGAGCTGAGAAATCAGGCATGACAAGGCATGTGTTATGCTGAGATAACACATACCTTGGGGGAAGTGTAAAACACAAGGCAAAGAGTAGTCCTCTCAGTGACCCAAGATTGGAATTATCTTATGGTAACGTGCACCTCCATGTGACCCATTATGGTTTTGAAGGATGAGGATGGAGGAACTAGAAGTAAAAGGAATCCTAGAACTACGATTCCTTCTACTGTTATTATTTTTAAGTTAGTGTGCAGCATGTCCTTCTGTCATAAAAACGAGAGTAGAATTCCAGCCAATAATCCTGTGGGAAGTCCATTGTGATTTGATACTTGCAGAGATAATAAAGCCAGAATAGCCACTCACAATTACTTTTACTGTGGATAGTTCCATACCACAATTATTAAATATCTTGAGGTTGCTCACCATTGGATTCCATGTATTCGCCTACCTTCCCAAAAGACATATGTATTACTTCTAAGGACTTCAAAGCACAGGAAATCTATTACTTACTTGAGTAATTTGTCCCAATAGTTAATGACCCTTATGATTAAAAAGTCATGCCTTCTCCAAATTCGATTGTCTGCCAGTTTGAATGTGTTCGGTCATTGTGCTTGTTATGCCATGTTATATTAGATGAAACTACACATCCTACCTTGTCCTATCTACGTTGTGATCAAGTCACATCCTGGCATCCATTTCATAAAATTAAATTAATGAGCTTTTTTAATCCTCCACTAAGAACATTTTTTAATCTTTAGGGTAATTTTTAAAACTTCTTTAGCCATTGCTTTATGTCAGTGCCTTACTTTCTCAGGCCTGTCATAACCCTAGTGTCACCAGTACACTCTACAGAAAATATACAGTGCATGCTACAGAAAATACCATAATTTCCCAATACCTCCTTCTGATTTTTACTTCTTCTTTTTTAGTCCTTCATTTAATTCTAAGGGTGCTGGTCAAGATGGTAGCCTCTGTAGTTTAGACACTGTTTGAAAGTTTATGTAGGGACGTTAATTATGTGTTTGAAAAAAAATCTACATGATGAGCTTATAATTTTAACAAAGGTATTCAGAATCTTCTTTCTAAACAGGGCAAAAAGGTTTTGGATCTTCTGTTTTGAAGTATGACATTGGCTTGTGTTGCAATGAAACTTATGTTTATGTGGCATCACGTTTTTACACAAACAGATGATATTTTTGTCCCCATTGTGACTTACCAGTCTTTCAATCTGTGACATCTGCAGATTTTAGCTGCAGAGATTTCTTATTTACTTCCAGATCATTGATGAAAATATTGAATAATGCTGCACTAATTACCAAGCCATGTTAGAAACAGCTTCCTCCCAAATCCTGAGATCTTACAACATTAAGTACTGCATATTTTAAAAGGGTGTAGGATGAAAGCAGTCTTACATTTTGTTGGCCCTTTCAGCCATCATTAAAAAAAAATAAACAAAACCAGAAAAAAATCCACCCCCCAAAATCAACCTAAGAGGCTCCGTCTGCATTCCTTTGCTTTAACAAGTGCCTTTTCTTTCTACAATATCAAGCTTTCAAAGTCACTGGAATTTGTCAGAGAATTTGGAAACTAGGCTGATCCAAGCAAAAGGTAAGGGAAGATGATTGTCACACAGATCCTTCTAAGAGTGATCTTAAAAACAACTGTTTTCCTGTGTGACCTGGGTGAATTGAATTCAGGATTTATTGTAGCAAATAGTGCTCAATTCCCAGTAGAAGAAAATCCTGAGATTAATAGATTTTAAGGCCGAAAATTATGATTATGTCCTCTGACCTCTTGCATAGCACCAGTTATGGAATTTTAGCCAGCAATTCTTGCTTCAGGCTTAATATCTTATGATGTATAACAGCCTATTATTACAAGTGTCGGACCTCTTTGGTGATAGCTACATGAGACTTAACAGTTTTCAGTATCAGTTTGGGTGTAACTTGGAGGTGGTTAAGGAAATGGCTGTGAAATAACATATATTTTAGCATTTCTTTTTCTAAGGAAAGGTAGAATGAAAACCATAGAATCAATGTCATCACCTTTACTGTGCCACAGACAGGAAGCTGGGTACTTCCATTTATCTCATGCATGAAGACACACATCTAGAAGGTGCAAAGCTGTTCTTCCAGGTTAAAACACGACCATGTCCCGAGGTTGTCAGAAACATGTTTCTAATACTTGTTTTTTCATGTTAAAGAGAAACATAAAAAGTTAAGGATCTTAGAACCTCAGAAAGGAATGAGATTTCAATCCACTGTGTCTTAAAGGGATGATTTTGGTGGCCAGGTACTGGCCCATATGGAGTGTGTTTCTTGGTTCTGCATTTCCTTGGTATATGCATCCAAGCTTACGTTTTGGTTGGTAGTCTCAACAGTTGATCTCCAGTTCATCTGGGCATGTATACTGAAAAAACAGCATGCACTAGAGGCTAGGAAAACAGTGATGGACATTTTGATGCTGTGAGGAATATGCTTTGTGAGCCAGCCAAGTCCTTAAGCATTCAGTGGTACTGACATACCTTGTGTCACATTACAGGTAACTGGTAGCAATTTTTCTGACGACCCTTTCCTCAAGGATGACGAACTTCTTATTGCTTCATGTAGGAAAAAATAAGTCTCATCCACTACATGTTTTAGCTCTTCAGTCTCTTCTCAGGGTGCTGATCAAGATGGCAGCCTTTGCAAATATGAATAGAGGAAAAACACAGTAGGGATGTAATGTAGGCGATTCTTCAGCAAGTAACAATAACAGATTATTACACCAGTCTTGCCAAGGGCTCTTACCATGAATGACACACACAACATTAACTCGTGTTCCTAGGTACCTAATACTTACAAACTCTTTTGAACACATCACTGGGAACAGGACATGCTAAGCGGCTGTCGTTTCACTCCCAAATAGTGCCATATTCATTATTATCTTCAAATGCACCTTTTAGAACTTTGCTGATCCCATTGAACATTCTGGGTAGCTGAATTTTCAAAACATATTCATTCCCAATAGAGCTTTATGCTTTTTTGATTGGCTGCCTCTTTTCCTGATCATGCTGTGAACTTTAGTGGATAAAATTTTATACATAATCACGCTGCATTCTTTGCTGATTGAGCTGCCTATTATCACTATTTATATAGCCATTACATTCTGCATTTGCCAGTCCAGTTTCAAGCTTGTTTTTTTCCCCAATATATTATGCAAAATAAACTGAACAGGAATTACAGTATTTCCAACCTGCTGTGTCTTCAGAATCTAAGACAGCAAAATGCTTAGGTTTTCTTTCAAATAGTGGGATAAATGTTTTTCCAAAGATTGAAGCTGCTGGTTATGGAAAGCTTGTGCCACTTACTATATGCAAAATAGGGAGATTTACAAAGAAACTGATTGCATCTTTATTTGCTTTATCAAAGAATCTAAAACCATAGCTGAAACTATAGAAAATGCACTTTAGTCGTCTTAAAACAAATGATATCCCCAACAGATTTGTTGACAGCTTAGCACATAAGCTCAGGCTGCTGAAGTAAAAAGGATCTGGAATTACTACTGCTAGAATATGCACCTTAACAAGGAAAAGATTCAAAAGTTCAGAGCCTGAATTGTACAGCTTGGTCAGCGGAGTTTTGCAGCTGAACAAGCGCGGTCTGTGCAGATGGCTTTCTGAAAATAAATAAATAAGGGGAATGAATAAACCAGTGCTGAAAAATATGAATCTTCCCTAATAATAAAATATGCAAAAATGATAGTAAACTCTCTCCATTTATTAAATTAAATTATGCATTGCAATCAGCAAAGTGCGCAACAACTGCACTCAAGAAGGGCGTCACTAAATCAGGGGAAGATACAGCCCAATCAGGAAAATTTAACAACTTGATCATTAAATTAGGCAACACTACTAGAACCAAGGTAAATAAAAAAGAGATAAGCTGTGCAGGCTGATCTTTGCAGGCTAGAACTGTGAGAGGGAAACTGAATGACACCATTGGATAATGTATAGGTCAGTTTCCCAGGGGACCATACTTTTAAATGATGTAAATGATTATTGCTTTAATGAAGTCAGTGGAGCTGTATCTGTTCTTCCAAAGTAAACACCTGGTACAAAACTTATGTTGTGACTCATTCTTTATAGAATGGTAGTTCCTTTGTACACTGATGATCACTGCTGCTGCTGCCCACACGCCTCAGGACCCTACTGGCATAGAAATTGTAATAATAAGCAAGGCATTTAAGTTTAATTCTTACTTGTATAGTAGAGCTTTTTTTGCCTTTCTCAAGTAATTTGCTAATTAAAAATAATAGTAATTTAAAAATCACAAAAAAGTGTTGGATGTATAAAAATCTTCCACCAGTGCTGTGCAAAACGTCATCCTTCATGCTCAAATATTTTATCACAGAATCACAGAATCACAGAATAACCAGGTTGGAAGAGACCCACTGGATCATCGAGTCCAACCGTTCCTATCAAACACTAAACTATGCCCAGCTGCACCTCGTCCACCTGTGCCTTAAACACTTACAGGGAAGGTGACTCAACCACCCCCCTGGGCAGCCTGTTCCAGTGCCCAGTGACCCTTTCCATGAATTTTTTTTTCCTAATGTCCAGCCTAAACCTCCCCTGGTGGAGCTTGAGGCCATTCCCTCTCATCCTGTCCCTTGTCACTTGGAAGAAGAGCCCAGCACCCTCCTCTCCACAACCTCCTTTCAGGTAGTTGTAGAGAGCAATGAGGTCTCCCCTCAGCCTCCTCTTCTCCAGGTTAAACACCCCCAGCTCTCTCAGCTGCTCCTCATCAGGCCTGTTCTCCAGCCCCTTCACCAGCTTCGTTGCTCTTCTCTGGACTCGCTCCAGAGCCACAACATCCTTCTTGTGGTGAGGGGCCCAGAACTGAACACAGGATTCGAGGAGAGGCCTCACCAGTGCCAAGTACAGAGGGAGAATAACCTCCCTGGACCTGCTGGTCACAGCATTTCTGATACAAGCCAAGATGCCATTGGCCTTCTTTGCACACTTATGCCACCCTTGAAACAGGTAAATCTACAGGACAGTTTAGTATGGGTGTTACAAATGAATAAAGAAAGCTGAAAGGAGAAATTATTGAAAGCAAAGAAACAGTAGTGGCTCAGAGGTGATGATTCCTGGAAATAAATAGAAAGTTTGCTGTTAATTTGACTGTGGGAAAGGACGGTCCAGACAGGTCTTGCTGATAATTTTTTAGCCTGACAAACTTTTTTTTAGAGTGGTGTGTCTGAATGGCTATTAGAGTGTCCTTGGATATTGCAATGAAAAGAAAAATAATAAAGATAGATAAGATTGTATCAGGCCCTTCTAGTAGGACAAGTTTAAAGGAAGTATTGTCAACAAATATATCAACTTTTACCACCATGGAATAGATCTGACCAGTTAACAATGGCTGCAAATTGAACATGACCCTGCAGTATAAGAGGCAGCTACTTCCCTGGAGAGTTTGCAGTCTAGTAGGCAGATTAGATGAAAAGATGAAAAGATGTAAAAGGATTACATGACCAAATTGAGCAACAAGTGGAAGTCAGTATCAAGGCCACTGAATCACACTGGCTTTACTTAGTCACAAACTTTTATTGTCCTGTGATGCAGGACTCATTCTATTACCTTTTAACAATCTGAGTCAATTGTTAACTGTCAGTTGTCGGCTGATCAGCATCCTGTCCACTTGTGAGGACTGGGAGCCTGAATATTTACCCAGGGCCTTTGGTGGGTGCATTTGAGTTTTTCTAGCTTGTGTCAACATGTCATTGCTATTATCTTTACCTGTATCAAGTAGGCTAAAGACAATCTTTTCTGAGATAGTGTCTCCAGTTTGCTGGGTAGGCATATGCTTAGTCAAATCCTTAAGGAAAGCTGCCACTAATACAGTAGATGAAGGAGCTGAAGTTACTGAGCAGTACAGGTGTTTATTTAACCTTGGCATACGTGGGAAAACTATAATGATTTGTTTTGTATCTGAAGCCCTAGAGAGGATTATGCTGCCTGTCTACTGTCTTTGTGTGAGGTGTATGAGCAAGGCAACTTAAAAGCCACAACCAATTTCTGTGCTTCACCAGGATCAAACATTTCCATTAAAATACTAACATTTAAACATTAGAATTAGTCTGAAATAATTATAAAATAATGCTCCCTCCAGCCATTATATCCTTAAGTGAGGCAAGGTAATTTTTGCTGCTAGTGTTCTCAGCACTATTTTTCCAGCTTTCTTCTTTAACAATTCTTTACAATAAATTCAGTGCTTTTGAAAATCAAATACTATTTGAAACAACCCAAGAATTTGAGAACACCAGAAAACAAGCAGACATAAAAAAGTGCACACGTGGGTGAACACACATGTATACACACAGAAGAAATACACAAGCATGCAAAAGCTCACCTTAGGCTTTCCGTACTCAGTGGTTTAATCATATGTCATATTTACAGGTCATGAGACATTAAGGGAAATGCATGCACATTTTAAAATCATTTGCCACAAGGTAGCAGATGTTTGAAGGAACCATAGTTTCAGAAGCTAGCGGAGATATAATTCACAGGGCTTTGGGAGCTAAAATAGCCTTTTGTCTTCGGCATGCTCTCCATGGTAAATTAGCATTCTTCTTCCACTAAAGTGTGTAGGAGGTGAAATATCCAACACCTCTGGGGCAGGGCTGGGTGCCCAGGAGACATTGATTCAGCAAACACACAGGCATGTGCTTCAGAGCCACTGAATTCAATAAGAACTGCCCACTTGTTCTCAGCTCTTATTGAAGCCAATAAGTCTGAAGCACATGCCTGCATGCTCTGTGGAGATAAAACCTAGGGAGCTATCATATTCTGAGGTTTATTCAGAGGCAAGAACACAGACCCCTTAAAATGACTTAAAAATCAAGGCATCAGGAAACAGAACAGGTTCTTTGTAATGTCACATAACAGACGAAAAGGTAAAATACATATGATAAGGCACAGTTTTAGCTAAAGTTATTCCTTAAGGAGCATTTGAACTTTATTCAATGGTGTAAACACTTGTTATAAGATTTGGAAATTTGTTTATTCATTCACTTACTTATTGGAAGGTATCATTAATTAATTTTAATTAATCATTATTTAAACTCTGGAAAGTCACATGAGGGACATAGAAGATAGGACAATTTACCATTTTTCTACATGAAACAATAGGACAATTCATACATACACTGGGGGCAATGATACTTAAAAATTTTAAAAAGTTTCATTAAAAAGAAACTTATCCCAACTGCTCCTTTCATTTTTATAAGTTACAGAAAGGAAGCTGCTGCTGATAGCTGTCCAAGGCAGCTGGTGTCTTATTGGAAGTTGTTAGTTGTGAATGGACAATTATACAGGTCCATGTATTGGGCATAGTTTGTAAATCCTACTCTGGCTGGCCCTCAGCTTTAGAAACATCTGCAGACTTCTGTAACTCCCAGCTCACTGCAGTGACTTAGGCCTTTGTAACTATTAATGAACCAAATAAGCACATCACAGTATCACTGCTGCCAGAGGAGAGGATGAAATTAATTTTACAAAATATAGAAGTTTATATATGAAGTTGTCAGTTCAGGACTTCCTTACAGTCAGTGGACAGAAAGAAACACTTTAGATTATGTAGTTATATAAAATAATGTAGCAGAACTGTGCTCTTTTGAAAACTGATTTCTCTAAACTGATGCAAACAACCCCCATGAGAGCTACTTTGGAAGGAAAGGGTCAGAGTTCATTTTTCAATGAAAACTCTTTGGGAGGAATACAAATAAATTATGTTTCCCTTGACTCTCTTTTCGATCCTACCCCTCCCCTATGTATCTTCCAAAAATCCTTTTTACTATAAGGGAAAATTTCTTATCTTAATGGAAGATTGTGAAGAACATTTTGACAAGTTTTGCTGCTTATCATCCAATTGATCAGTTTATATGCTGACATAATTTTGCACAAGGTCTGCCATTGTTTTAGGACTACACTTCTCTAACCATAAGATGTTTTAATTTCTGTTAAACAAGTGTCTACATCTCATAAAAATCTGCTGAATTTACTGCTATTTAAACATGATCCTAAAGGCAAACTTCTGGTTTCAGTGTTCCTCTGAATTTGATTTTCAGTTATTTGGGTATATTAAAAGTGTTAGCAGATTTTGTAAAAAATAATTTTAGCTGACCATATAACTCAACATCACAAGAGGGCTGAATCTTTTCTGTCTGGCTAATTTTTGGAGTACTAACTTTTGAGTACTTAGGTTTGCAACTTGGTAATATTCTCTTAGCATTATATGTGTGAAAATTTAACAATGACCTCAGCATTCATGTACTGTATATTTAGAAGTCCTTTTTTAAAACAGGTACTGTTCTGAGCAGTAATTTATTGTTATAGTACCTCAGAAGTGATTTCTCAGAAATACTGAACAATTTTAAAAAGGAATAATTTTTAATATTCATTCTTGTTTGACCATGTCTATTCCAGTATAAAACAGCATAATTATTTTATTTTTTCATGTGACCTAACCTCAAACTGTCTTTAGAAAATATTGCTTTTAAAAAGTATGTATGCAATTTCTTTAAAATATATTGTTAAGATGTTTCTTTAATGAGAATCCGTGTGCAAAATTTATGCTGTACATTACCATCATTATATATCTAATTGGACAAGTGCACAGGAATGGAAAATGGAATTTTTCTGTAAGCTGACAAAAAGTATGTAAGTTTCCAGGTGTAAAGTATTTAACTGTTTTAGCTTTGCAGCTGTATAATTGTATTGCTGAGCCAAACAGGCAGTCTTACACGAGTTTATAATTAATCTTGCAATTTAATTCTGAATCTCTGTATTTATGTTCCATTTTCTCTATTTCTGAACATTACCTTTCTCACTTAAAACAGTCCCTACATGAGTAGTACCTTTTACGTAAGTATTTTACTCTGGTGGGTAAAACCAATATGCAATAGTATCATAAGATGCTAAGGACAGGATTTTTCTCACCTACCTTTAGTTGCCTAAAAGATAAGTACTTGGTCTAAGCTAATAGCTGGATTCTCTTTGTATTCAGTGGAGAGACGTGGGCACTCTCAGAGGCTGATTTGTCCTGCCTGTGTCAGACATCTGGCCTGAGCTGGGACAAATCACTATTTGGAGTTGTCTGTTTTTCTCTGCTGACTGCAGAGAGACTCTAGGTGATTATTTTAGGCCATTCACCCTTCAGACAATGCAGGTTAGTTGAGATGAATCCTATCTCTAATTGTGGAAACCCAGATGGCTGGGAAAAAAAAAAGAAAAAAAAAAAAGAAATGAGAAACAAAACTACAGATAAAATACGTTTCTTACATTTATTCAAGAAAGAGGAGGCACCGTATTCAAAACAGATGCATAGTGTTCTGTGCTAATCATATAAAAATCACAGCAAAGAAAACAATATTCTTCATGTGTGTGGATATGTATGTAAAGGGACTAAGCATTTTAACACATGCTTATGCTGCCAAAATAGGGTTTGGATTGGACCCAAATTAAATTTAGTCAGCCCCAAACACCTGTTTAAGTCTGTGATGACACTGCCATATGGTGGGTCAGTTGCTGCTCACATGCAGACATGATCAGGTTTGTTGGGTCAGCTCAAGTAATAATAACCCAGACACCTACATGGGACCCAGAATATGTTTTCTGGTGCATGAGATCTGTAAGATTCACAGGCATGCTTCCCTGAGGTAGCTAGCCTGCAGCTGCCTTGGGCTATCTGCTCATGCTATAGTAACATCTTGTGTGGTAGAAATACTTAGGGGCTGCCTCATGCTGTGACAGATTTCAGCAATACGGGGTACAAAATCCTCACCTCCTACTCCTCCAACCTCACTTCTACCCCCAGCCCAACGTACTACTTTACCGATGCTTGCAGCATGACACTCAATTTAATCTTATATGCATGTTCACAAAACTTGAAAAGGAAGGATAAGCGCATCACAATTTACACATTTTGGGGTTTTGTTTGTACTATTTTGAGTCTTTTAGCAAGCATAAAGGAACAAGTGTGTGATGTCACACTCCCACTCTGCATGGCTATGCACTGTAGCATGATATGAAAGAAAGCAAAAGATCAAAGCACTTGGCCTCTATAGAAAAGTACTGGATTCAGCAATGCTTTTGAGAAAAATAAGATAATTTTAAAAGCTTGCTCCTTTTGGACTGTAATTAAATGCAAGCACAATTATAAAAGTACTTAAAAATAGAGAAATGTATTTAAAACCATTTAATTCAGGATTTGGAAGTAATTTGCATTTCACAGACTAAAAGAAAAAAAACCTGAAGACAATCCTAATCTGGGGTATATTTCTATTGGTGTTTTTATTAATTTCTAAAAAAAAGGTGAATTTCAAAAAGAAATTAAGCTGTAGTGAAATACATTTACAATGTTTTTTTTTTTTGCCTTGAAAATATGGGTATCATTAAAGTCAAGCTAAAACTCTCATGATATCAGCAACACATGGTTTTTTATTTGAAGGAATGTAAACATTTTTAAAAAGTTTTTTTGACCTAAGTATTCCACCTGTAAGATGCATACTCAATTGTAACTGCTATGAATATATCCAAATGCCTGTCAATAGTACTTGAGACCCTGTTGTAGGTTAATCTGAATTCATGCTGGTTGCTGTATTTGACTGTGATACTGCAATGATGTGCATTGCTAACATTTTAACTGCATTTTTTGTGTTGATTTTAATATTAAGCATGAGTTGCTTTAAAATCAGGGGAAAATTTGCCATCTACTTGTTCCATCTTCAGTCTTTCAAGTGGATACTTACCTGTCAGTGGGTACTTACGTGTCAGACTTCTCGATTTAGGGTTCCCTTTCTTTCACCAGAGGGTGGAAATCCTCATTGCTCTTTCTAGTTTACTAAGGATCAGACAATCTGGGCATCATTCATAAGACTAAATGCAGAATCAGTTCCATCTGAGCTAGTCATCTATACTCCCTTGTAGTCAATGGACAGAAAGAGAAAATCTTTGGTCACAGTCCATCTCATCCTGAAGTAACTGTCTCAGATTTCTCAGATGAAGCATAGCCCCAAATTGCCTATTTCTCTACTTGATTCTAAAAGACTCAAGGGTGATTGGATCAGTGATTGTTTACCAGTTTCAGAGAACTATAATTACACTCAGTGAGTCCTGCTTCTTCTGTTGCCTCAGTCACTATGCTCCAAGAAGATTAGTCTCTATTCCCATCCTAGATGAAGCTGTGCCAGTCATCAAAAGTGATTGAAAGTTGCTCTGCTACGGTTGTTCATGTTTAACACTGCGTCAGTAAATGGAGACAGATATAGCTGATGTTTTGAGAAAGCCTAATAATTTCAGCAGGTTGGTTTTGGACTCAGTTTGACTCCATAGCTTTATAATTTAAAGCCTAAGAATTAAAAGTAAACCTCTGTTGGGCAGAGTTACTGGTAAGTCCGGCCTCTGATGAGACATTATGTTTATCTATACTGTCCAGTAGGGCTGTATGAAAGAAATTAACTATAAGCAAAACAGCTGGTTCTAAGCATTTGATGGCCACATCATGGACTGTTCAAGAGAACTTCTTCAGCAGTAGCCATAGTCTGAATCTACAGACTAAAGTCCCATTAGCAGATGCAATGCATCTTGAAGAACTCATGGAATATATCTTCTGCTTAAATTGACTCTAAAAGGAATATAGTTTTCGTGCTCCAAGGCTGCCACATAATGCAAACCAAAGCATAGTAAATGAAGGCAATTGGGCAATTTGCTTCAGAAGCACACTTCTGGTCCAAGCAGAACGCGTATGTAGATGCATCTGCTAATAAGGGTGATTAGGGCTTATTACTATTCAAGCTGTGTGCAGACACCTACAGTCAAGCAGACATACTTTACAGATGTGATTTAACAATGTAAAGGCCATAACTGTAATGGTGAAATATTTTCTTATTCATTTTTGTGTCCATAGTGAAAAGTACACTTATGTAATCTGGACTGTTTGTTCCTTGAAGTTATGTTATTGTATTGTCAGGAAACAAATCCTTTTTGTTAAGAAATCTGATTACATGTCTGAGTTATTGACCCTTTTTTTTTTTTTGGAACACTATTTTTTTTTTTAGGAAGATGCTCATTAAGATCTTTTGTCTACAAAACAAATATGTTTTTCTATGCCATAGAGCAACCAAATTCTAATTGCTGACTTCATTATACAGAAAAGTAGAAGTGTAACAATCAAGAGCCTTATTACACATACATAATTGAGTTTCATTGCAACTTATGAAAACATAAACTGTTTTAAACACACTTGCAGAAAATGTTGCATCATCAAATCGACACTTTTATTATACAAAAGTAATTGTGTTTAAAGACACCAAACATATGTTACATATACAACAGAAAAAACACAACAAACCAGAACTGTAATATGATTCAAAAATCTTAGCAGTTCTCAGATCTTCAAGAGTTCTTTTTGCTTTACTTTTTAATGAATATGACACAAAATGAAGGTCAGTTTAACTAACATATATTAAGCATAATTTATTTGCTTCTGGACAAAGCCAGCTGAATGAAGTTTCGTTTGATGCAGAAGATAGAATTCATCCAGAAACTTGCAAGGTAGACATTTACAGCTGAATTTACTGTCTCACATTATTGTACATCTTAGAAGCTGGAGATAGGCTTTTACTTATCATTGACATAAACTTTTACTGTTTCATTTCATTCTAACCCCAACTTCAATGAAAATGAATAAATAAGCCATAGCCTAAAATGCCTACATCTTTCTAATGCAGTGAAATGTAGATATCTGCGTCATATATGTCTCAAGCTAGATTAGATCAATCCAGCTTCTATCAGTCTTTGACATGTATTATTAATAGAGTTCAAACTCAAGCTTTCAGTCCAAATCAAAAGTGAAATTGTATTGCTGGACTCTCTTAGAAAGAAGAGCCATTGTATGTGTGTGAACCATTGTCAGCTCATCTTCTAGTATTCAATATCTTCTGCTTTGGAGTCTCTGGGAACCAATCTGTTCATCAGCTAAGATAGTAGTCTTCACACTCATCTTTTGTTTCCCACTGTATGACATCTTACATTTTGGATTAACCTGATCTTATTCTCAAATTTTAAATTGCCTCCTAGAAAAACATTTAAGAATTGGCATTTAGTATTTAGATTTCACCAGTTACTATGAGTTTAATTATTACTAGTGATATTTGATATTGATGCAAATATTATTTTAGGGTACTAGCCTTGTTTGAGATGTTAATATTTTTAATAAATACATGGGAAGAGTTAACTTTTTAGAAGAAGAGAGTAGATTCTGAGAAGGATCTCATAAATTGGGGTGAATAGACTTAACAGAGTAGTTCATAATATGCCCACCACAGAGAACACGTTTCCATAATTCTAATTCAATCTCTTCTCAATTAATCTAATCATTGAATAGTAAGGTCTATATTGCACCTTTTCCTGATCCTTAGCAATAAATAATTAGTTGAGTATAAGCATCTAACATTTTCTCCTGACTATTAATAAAAAACAGTGAGCTATGCATTCTAGTCAGTAACACCTTGACTGTCTTCCCCCACAAATAAATGGTGAGAGTAGGAAATAATATAAAGCATTTTTTTTTTTTCCTTTGGACTTGCTGTGTATCCTTTGCCTTATCCATCAATTCTTTTGGTAGTATTTGTAATCTGCCCTAATGTGACATCTTTGCTTGGTTCCACATGTTTTATACATCAGTTCCTCTAACATTCAAGCAGACTTTATAGAGATCTATTCAGAGACTGATATATGTGCACTATTAATTGTATATATTATATATAGTATATGAAGCGAGAGGGAGAAAGAGAGAATCTGATTACTCTAGGGCATCGGCTCCTTTCAACCAATAATAATTTAACATCTCTATTAACTACCTTTTGATGTTCTCTGTAGAGGGTACATACTGTTTTATATACAGGATGCATAATAAATTCCTATGAGATTATGCTGCAATTGAGTAGAAAGTCTATAATGCATAAGTGATGGAGCTGCAAAGCAGCTAGGAAGGATTTTCTTTTCAAAATAAGGTCACATATTTATATCTCCTAGGGCAACACGATGGGTGCTGAGGAGCAAGAGACACTAAGTTACCCTTTCTGGTATGCTAAACCTTTCTGCATATTAGTTGCTGCTGGAAAGTGAGGTGATGCGCTGTAAGAAGATGAGGAAGTAAACCCCATAGCCTTCTGACCCTGTAGCCAAGGATTTGGGGTGACTTTCTTGGAATAGAGGAAACACCAGGTGGTATTCTCAACTATCTTTAGCTAAATGGGGCATATTTCCCAAGCAGGCTAGCACTTGTAGTCACCTGTTTGGTGGGATTGTTGAACTACAGGAGGTGTCCACCTGTGTTACTGTCACTCTGCCCCTTGATACTGGAGGGAACTAGCACAGACATTCATACTGCTTACATTTGGAAGTATATTAGAAAAAATTGTATATCAGGAAACTAATATTCAATTATATTTCACTATATATAACCAAATATAATATCAAAAGCTACTATTTAACTGTATTCATAGAATCATGAAAACTGACAGTTAGAAGTAAGGCTTAGAGAATTGTCAATTATAAAATGTAGTTTTCAGGAAACACCATTTTGTAATCACTAAAGTTGTCCATATGTAGGTATTTTTTTGAAAAATAGATGCCTCAGCTTTAAAACTGAAATGGAGGGACATGCATAACTGTGAAAATAATTCATGTTTCTTTTCAAACAAACAAACAAAAAACCCCTCAAAAATAAAAAAGCCCAGAACAAAATGAAATTCCCAAGTTGGAAGCCAGATTAAGTGTATTGCTTTTCAAGATGTAAATTAATGTGTTAGAACATATGCTAAAACTTAATTGAAAAATAATTGGAATTGAAAGGACAAATTCAGATTTAAGCAGTTTTTAAGCATCAGGTTTTAATAATCTTGTTATCTGTGCTAAGATTGTTTTTTAATATATTCACAGTACTCTGAGATTAAAAAAATAAATAAATTCTGGCTTGGTTTCTGCTAGTAACATTGCCATACACTATGTGTGATGGCTTTCTATATCATTTCTATGTTTACAAAGAAATGGCAGAGAAGCCATGTCTGTGTCCACAGTTAGACCTAAAAATGTATAACATACATACACTTATGTTTGCTTTAGAGAGGGAAAAAAAAACTATGTACACACCCATATGTGTATAGGGACTCTGAAAACAATATGATATTCTCTTGTTCACAGAAATCTGTAAATATTTGAATGCATGAGTGAAGTTTCTCTTTCAAACATCATTACTCTCTAAAACTAACTGAGAAATTTCGTTGAGAAATGTAGGTTGTTTGTATATCCTCCCAGATAATCTGCCTCACACAAACTAGATGGGAAGAAATTAGAGTTTGTCCAAATAATAGGCAAAAAATAAAGTATCTAAACATGAGAGATTCCTGAAACACAAGTCTGAGTGAGAGATTCTTATCTCCTAGTGACCCACTTATCGAATTTCAGCGGAAGAGAGGCAGCTCCGATTCTGAGCTAATCAAAAAAGTTGTGAGACCCAGATTCATTCAAATCTGGGCAAAGATTCATCCTCATCATTTTCTTAAATAGAGCAAAGAAACACAAAAAGGCTTTTCAATTCTGATTTAAGTTTTAGCCTGGTGCATACTAGAGTCACATATAGTTTAAAAAAAAGAAAGGGAGCTTAAAAATTATGTGTCAGCAAAACTGTTTCTTTATAGGAAGAGTACTTTATCTCAAGAAGAGTAGAAATCTTACTTTCAGTTCTTCAATTATCTGTGGTTTCTTTGGTTTCACAGACTCTCTGTACTTGTATCAGGACTCTGTATCCTCAGGAAAGTCTCCTTTGATTCCTTCTCAGGTCTCACTGTGTCTATACCTGTTAACCTACTGCAGTGCTACAGACTACAGGACACTGGCTGGGAAGCTGCCTGGAGGAGAAGGACCTGGGGGT
This sequence comes from Clamator glandarius, assembly GCA_033459285.1. Taxonomy (NCBI): domain Eukaryota; kingdom Metazoa; phylum Chordata; class Aves; order Cuculiformes; family Cuculidae; genus Clamator; species Clamator glandarius. Next base: position 12,402 of record JAUNZM010001037.1, on the reverse strand, counting down.
GTTGACTGACAGCCGACTGAACATGAGCCAGCAGTGGCCAAAGGGGACAACAAGGCCAATGGCATCTTGGCTTGGATCAGGAATGGTGTGACCAGCAGGTCCAGGGAGGTTCTTCTCCCTCTGTACTCGGCACTGGTGAGACCGCTCCTCAAATCCTGTGTTCAGTTCTGGGCCCCTCACCACAAGAAGGATGTTGAGGCTCTGGAGCGAGTCCAGAGAAGAGCAACGAAGCTGGTGAAGGGGCTGGAGAACAAATCTTATGAGGAGCAGCTGAGAGAGTTGGGGGTGTTTAGCCTGGAGAAGAGGAGGCTGAGGGGAGACCTTATTGCTCTCTACAACTACCTGAAGGGAGGTTGTGGAGAGGAGGGAGCTGGGCTCTTCTGCCAAGTGACAGGGGACAAGATGAGAGAGAATGGCCTCAAATTGTGCCTGAGGAGTTTCAGATTGGATATCAAGAAAAATATTTCATGGGAAGGGTCATTGGGCACTGGCAGAGGCTTCCCAGGGAAGTGGTTGAGTTACTTCCCCTGGAGTTGTTTAAAAGATGGGTAAACTAGCTGCTCAGGACATGATTTAGTGGTAGATAGGAATGATTGTACTCAGTCATCCAAGAGGTCTTTTCCAACCTAGAGATTCTATGATTCTCTACTTCCTATTCATCTCCAGAGCCTGCCTGTCTCAAGGCTTCCTCTGAATGGTTTTCTACCAAGGCTAGCCTTTCCCCCAGACTCTTCTTCAGATGAATTTACTCAATTAATAATAAATTATAAGTTATTTCCCCTCTATATTCTGCCACAACTACAGAAACAAGGCAAATGGGAGCTTTGATCCCTACTGTGTAGTCCTCCTTTGAAAGAATTTGAGCCATAGGACACTGCAAGCTGACAATACAGAGAGGTCTTTGACACTCAATGGACTTTCAGATTCCCACTGAAAAGTCAAAAAAAACCCAATTGAGACTACTGAAAAAAAACAGTTTTCAGGAAGCGAACAATAAAGAAAAATACATTAAGAAAATGAGAGGGAAAAGATATTAAAAAAACCAACTGGTAAAAATAATGACATATTTCTAGATTATTTAAACTTCAACACTGCCTTCAAAAAATCATTACTTTATATTTTTTAACCACTTTAATGCTAATGTGCCTAGTTTGTTACCCATTTTAATTAGGCAACTATAATAAACACAATTGCCTTATTCGCAATAGCGTTTAAAAATGTAAAACCAGTGTAATACAAAAGGCAGCTGGCTCAGCAGTGCAAGACTAGCATAAACAGAGCCCCTCATTTATTGTTGCCATGTGTGATACATTCATTTCATCATCTTGCTGATTCAGATGCTTTTTAACTCTGTGTGTCTGTAAACATGTGTATGTTTGTGTGTATGTCTGCACACACATGTGAGAATACATTTTACAAGTGTGTATGGTGTGATATGAATATGAGTTTGGAGTCTTTGGAATCAGAGTGGCACAGATTAGAAAAAGCAGAAAAGATGTTTCTTTTGTACAAGAGAAGGTCCTGGCTTTACAATATGCCAGGACAACATGTCACACAGTCTTAAACATCCCCACCATCTCTCTAAAATCCTCCTGCAGATAAGGACACTGCTCTGGAGTGGTATTCACCTGGTACAAAATATTTCCATAAATGCATTAGCAACAAAAGAGGAACTGAGGAGAATCCTTTATTGAATGCAGGGGGAAACATAGCGGCAAAAGATGAAAAAAAGGCTTAGGTAATTAATACCTTCTTTATTAGCAAGACCAGTTTTTTCCTGGGTACCCAGCCACGGAGCCAGAAAACTGCAAAAGGAAGTAGAATAGAACCCCCATAATCCAAGGTAAAATGGTTAATGACATGCTACTCCACCTACATATACACAAGTCTACTGGCCTGGATGGGATCCATCTGAAAAAACTTGCAGATGTGCTCACCAAACCACTTACACAAGCAGTTCTGGGAGGTTCCACTTCACTGGAGATTAACAAATGTGATATCTGTCTATAGGAAGGGCCAGAAAGAGGGATCTAGGGAACCACAGGCCTGTCAGCCTGACCTCAGTGACAAGAAGGTTATGGAGCAGCTCTTCTTGAGCACGATCACAGAGCATGTACAGGACAAACAGGTGATCAGTCCCAGCCAGCATGTGTTTAGGAAAGGCAAGGTCTGATAACTAGCTTGATCTCCTTCTGTGACTGGGTGACATGCTTAATAAAAGAAGAAAAATCTGTGGATGTTGTCTACTTAGACTTCAATAAAGTTTTTGATACTATCCTAGAGAAATTGGCTTCTCCTGGCTTGGGCAGTTATAAGTTTTGCTGGGTAAAATCTGTTGGGACAGCTGAGTCCAAATAGTTGTAGTGAGTGAAGTTAAATCCAGTTAGTGGCATCAATAATGATGTTCTCCACAACTGAATACTGTGGCCAGTTCCCTTTAATATCTTTATTAATGGTCTGGATGAGGAGATTAAATGCACCCTCAGTAAGTTTAGAGACGAGACCAAGTCTGGAGAAAGTTTTGGTTTGCTTGAGGGAAGGAAGACTCTACAGAGGGATCTGGGCAGGCTGGATTGACGGGCCAAGGTCAGTTGTATGAAATTCAACAGGGCTAAGTGCCAGGTCCTGCATTTGGGTAACAACAACCTCATGCAATGCTACAGGCTTGGGTTTAAATTGTTGGAAATCTGCCTGGCAGAAAAAGGACATTGTTGGTTGAAACCTAGCTGAACTTGAGCCAGCAGCATGCCCAGGTGGCCTAGAAGGTAGAGAGTTTCCTAGCACCAAAAATAGTGCGGCCAGCAGGACAAGAGAAGTGATCATCCCTCTGCATCTGTGTTCAGTTCTGGGCCCCTCACTACAAGAAAGACATTGAGCTGCTGGAATATGTCTAAAGAAGGACAACAAAGCTGATGGAGGGTCTGAAGCAGAAGTCTTATGAGGAGTAGCTGAGGGACCTGGGCTTTTTATCCAGGAGAAAAGGAGGCTGAAGGGAGAACTTATTGCTCTCTACAACTACCTGAAAGGTGGTTGTAATGTGGCAGGTGTTGGTGTCTTCTTCCAAGTAACAAGTGCTAGGATGAGAGGAAATGCCTTTGAGGGAGGTTTACAATAGATACTAGGAAAAACTTCTTCAGTGAAAAGGGTTGTCAAGTATTGTAGCAAGCTGCCTAGAGAAGTAATTGAGTTACCATCCCTGGAGGCATTTAAAAGACATGTAGATGTGGCATTTAGGAAAATGGTTTATTAGTACACTTGGCACTATTAGGTTTACTCTTGAACTCCGTTAACTTAAAGGTCCTTTCCATGGCTCTGTGATGGCTGGGAGAAAGACAATGAAATGTGATCTTTCATGCAGTGGTGCAGTATAGAAATAATGCAGAGTGACTGTCAAGTGTCAACATTCAGTGAAAAAAACTAACTTGAAATGAAACATATATTCACTAAATTATTTTTACACTGAAATGAATAATCAGACAGAGACTGGCCTCATCATGGCCTTAGATGTCCAGGTACATTTTAAATCTATGCTTGTGTTGCCTTTGTTTGCCCTTAGCTTTTCAAAACTCTATGTTTTAAAAGTTCAGCCAACAAAACCCACTGTGAGGAAATACTGACAAACTGTTAACCCATAACCAAGGATAAAACATGAACAATATTTTAAAAAGCACACTTTTTTCCCTCTTTGTATTCTGTTCTTTGTTGCTTCTTGTGAGATTCACAAGGGTTTTCTCCAGTTTTTGGACTTAGATAATTTACCTTTCTTTTTTCTTGTTTCTGCCCTAAGACTTCTGCTTTTGAGCCATTTGCATTCTTACTTCTTATGCTTCCACTTGCCTATCTTTTAAAGGAAAGAATTATGTCAAAGTCATTTGCAAGGGAAATTTGATAAAGGCTGGAAGAATCAAGTGCGTGTGTTGCTGAAATACAGCTTGGAGGTTCTCCTAGCAGTCTCCTAGCATATTCCTCTACAGGAGTTGCTAGATAGTAATTATGAAGCCATTCTTCACATCATGAATGTAGGTGTTATGATTATTTGGAGAAAAAGAACATGAACAATTCCCTGAAGTGCCTGCCTGTGCAGGCTTTTTCACTGCCTGCTTTTTTCCTTTATTCCTTTCCTAGTCTAGTTCCTCCATCTTATATGCCTCAACATATCTCCTCTTTCTGAGGAAGGAATTCTCCTCTTTTCATGTCTGTAGCTTGCTGCTCCCTGTGTTGGTTTCCTTGCCTTGCCTTGTCTTGCCTTGCCTCGCCTGTTAAATCTACCTCACTTAATCTTCTCTTACACTTCTTCCTATAAATGTTTTATTCTTCTGCTACACTTTACCATTTTGGCTAACAAGTTGTGACTCTTCTGTCCCTGGTACCCTCTAAGTTCTTAGTTTGTACAACTATTGTCCTGTCTTTCTAACTCCAGGACTGTTTTTGCAACATTGGCTTCAATTGATTGTCTTTCCTCTATTGGTGCTGCTTTTTCTTTCATTTCAGAATAAGAAGTGAATCTCACCTGAGCCCTGAGGCTTTCTTCTGCACTCCTGGTAATATTGTTTAGTCACTGACATTTTCCCTGCTAAGAGTTGTCATTGTGATTCCTTGTACTTGGCATCTCTTCAGCATGAGAAAACACACCCTTGCAAGTGACATTTGCCCTTGACCTTTTGTGACTCCTCTGCCTACTATGTACTAATTACATGTTCTCCTAAAAATAAGAGAACTCGTAGCTTTCTTGCTGCCTCTGTTTTGTATTTAGGTGATCAGAGTGATGGCATAGCTTTCCTTATTGAATAAGAGATCCAAATGAGCGTTGTTTTGAAAGAACTCAGAGAAACCAGGTATCAGTTCAGTTTTTTGGAAGTGGACAGGATAATCACTTTTTGTGTCAAGCAGGAACTTTGCAGAGATTAAGGTTGAAGGGAGGTCCCACATCCTCAAACAAAATATTCTTCAAAGCTATAATGTAAATATGAGGAATTAGGAATTATTTACTTTAGACGTTCATTAAAATGACTAGGAATTGACTTTACAATCTGAGCATATCCCCTCTAATCATGTGTGAAATCCTGAGAATGAGCTCAAGGATGATATTTTGCTTATAGATCATAGCTATCATGTTAACCTAGCTCAGTCCCTCTTAATCTGTGATCCATGAAGTACTAGAAATCAAGACATAATCTGGGGAATGATTGCCAGGAATCATCATAACTTCTTATTTACTCTACTTACATAAGAGATAACATCTTCAAGTCAGATATCTTAATTCTGTATCTGCATGACAACTTGCTTGAATGTTATGAAAACTCCTACTAAGACATGTCAGATTCACCTACCTTGCTAAATTTATGTCTGAAACATCTCTGATAGAGCTGGGACTGAATTGGTCAGTCTATAAAACACAGCGTGATTAGCCTGGGTGACACACTGGATGGATATGTGTAGACAGTTTCCATTTTGGCATTTACTTATTCTGAGCTAATCTCTCTCGAACATGTGAAACACTGCTCAAATACCAACAGTAGAGTAATAAATGGTGATTGATAGTTTTCACTTGGCTTGTACAATGCATCTAGCTTCACTCATTCATTGCCCATTTAGGTAAGTTGGTTCTTGTGTTTTAACTGTTCAGCAGAAACTAAACCTGAGCCCAAAATATTACCAAGCTTGCAACAAAAAATGTTGCTGTTCAGAATTGTCAAAGGTACTTTTCTGTCTCCTATAAGACCAAATCTGTCAGCCTTGTTCTAATTTGAAATTAAAGCCAAGATGCCTAAGGAATTTTGGAAAAAAAAAAAAAAAAGTTTAAAGGGATGAGAAAAGCTGTGGAAAATTTGTACAGGAACCACACAGGGAACAGTATAGACACTTGGACTGTCAAAGAATAGACACTCACGATCTCCTGGGAAAAGTAGGAAAGAAAACCAGATATATTTTACTTCTTCAGATTAGGATATTGAAGAAATTACCAATATCTCAAGCTATAAAAGTAACAAGCAGAACTGTGCATTTATGCAGATCAAAGAAGGCTGAGGAAAAACAAAAAAAAAAAAACACAAAAAGCCAACAACAGCGATCATTGACAAATTTGTAATTAGTCTGACTCTGTTAGTAATTACTACCGTGCAGTTTTTTGAAATGCTTGCATCCCTTAACAGAGAATAGCATACTAGCACTGTTAAGGGAACCCCTTCTGGCATGTGCTTTTACAAAAATGTTTGAATAAAGAATATTGTAATAGTTGGAGCTGCTTTGTTCAGTCTTAATATGTATCTCGGATACACATATCATCTTGACAGGCCTGAGAAAGCACACTAAAGCAGTGTCTTTTTTTCTCTTGAGGCTGGGCATTACAACTATAGAATCATAGAATCATAGAATAACCAGGTTGGAAGAGATCCACCGGATCATCAAGTCTGACCATTCCTATCAAACACTAAGCCATGTCCCTCAGCACCTTGTCCACCCGTGTCTTAAACACCTCCAGAGATAGTGACTCAACCCCCTTCCCGGGCAGCCAGTTCCAGTGCCCAATGACCCTTTCCGTGAAAATTTTTTCCTGATGTCCAGCTTAAACCTCCACAACTTGAGGCCATTCCCTTTTGTCCTGTCCCCTGTCACTTGGAAGAAGAGGCCAGCACCCTCCTCTCTACAACCTCCTTTCAGGTAGTTGTAGAGAGCAATGAGGTCTCCTCTCAGCCTCCTCTTCTCCAGGCTGAACAACCCCAGCTCTCTCAGCTGCTCTCTAGAACCTCATTGCTCTCTAGAACTACCTGAAAGGAGGTTGTGGGGGGGACGATGCTGGCCTCTTCTCCCAAGTGACAGGGGACAGGACAAAAGAGAATGGCCTCAAGTTGTGCCTGGGGAGGTTTAGACTGGATATCAGGAAAAATTTTTCACAGGAAGGGTCATTGGGCAGGGTGGTCGTTTGCCCAGGGTGGTGGTTGAGTCACCGTCATTGGAGGTGTTTAAAAGACAGGTAGATGAGGTGCTCAGGGACATGGTTTAGTGGTAGATAGGAATAGCTGGACTCAATGATCTGGTGGGTCTTTTCCAACCTGGTGATTCTATGATTCTATGATTTTAAGTGTAGCCAGAAAGGCAAGGGAGGTGATTCTGTCCCCCTACTGCACTCTTGTGAGAACCCTCCCGGAATATTTTGTCCAAGCTGCCCTGGGAACTTGTGGATGCCCTCTCTCTGGAAGTACTCAAAGCCAAGTTGGATGGGGCCTTGAGCAGCCTGCTCTGGTGGGAAGTGTCCCTGCATATGGCAGGGGGCTTGGAATTAGATGGTCTTTAAGGTCCCTTTCGACACAAACCATTTTGTGATTCTGTTACACAAATAATTTTTGTAGGGTTTTTGAATCACAGACCCTATACAACTGAGTTCAGGATTCAACAGTATTCTCTGGTTTATATAAGACTACAAACGGCAGTAATGATGCAGACAACCTGTCTGAAAAACAGATTGAATGTGTCTATTTTTCCTAACTGATCAACACTTTGTTCCTACTAAACACAAGGAGGAAATTTGCTTTATTTTTTGCTAGGGAGTGTTTTGCATTTAAAATATTATCTGAATTAACATGTATGCTCTGCCACACAGAGGCACACCCATGCCTTCATGGCAGCTTTGCTCCCAGGTTTCACCTTTAAACATTTACTTTCAGCAAAGCTTCTGAGTGACCTGTGAACCATGCAGAAAGTCTCTGAAGCCCTGGGGCAAAAGGGTAAACTACAGATGACAAAGCACAACCTCACTGCTATAACTAACCCTTCATGCCTTTTTTTCTAATAGGCTCTTGCACTTTCAAATTGCTCCATTCTCAACCTGAAAGAAACAGTTACTGATCCTGGGGCAAGAGCAAGTCAAAAATAAATGACAACTTGATTTAGCTGGGATGGCCTGTCACAAACAGACTGGTGATTTGTTGCTTTCTGCAGTTGTTTAGTATACTGTAGCCCAGCCTGGTACAGTCATTTGTATGGGAATGGGCTATAAGCATTTGCTTCTGTTCTGAGGAGTCTCTTCAGAAAGGTTTCTTAGTTTTGCAACCTGTATTTATAGCAGCCACTGCACTGGTGCAAATACTGGCTTTTCCACCTAGTGAGACCTCAGCTTTTAAGATGTCGAGCCCTCTATGCTATTTCTTCCATGCTGGGTGCTGGGGTATACCAATACATTCCCATTGGGACGTGCCTCCACCTCCTTACTTGCACCTCTTAGTATAAGCATTTGTTTAAGACCACATATGCATTCAGCTTTCTTCTGCTCCATTTTCCCATCCTACCATTGTAGAGTTCACATTTTTAAACTGGGCTACAGAAGCAGGGAAATAATTGAACTGGGATGAATCCGTAGCCAGCTTGGCCAGTGTGTTGTCTCTGCAAGTGCCCAAACGAAAATGCCTAAGGAAGAACATAAGAAAAGGACAATTGTATTTGATAATCTCTGAAATTATATTTGACAAGGCCAAGTGCAAGGTCCTGCACATGGGTTGGGGCAATCCATGGCTTCAGTACAGAATGGGGAATTACATGATTGAGAGCAGCCTTGCGGAGAAGGACTTGGGGGTGCTCATTGATGAGGAGCTCAACATGAGCCAGTAATGTGTGTTTGCAGCCTGGAAGTCCAGCCATAGCCTAGGCTAAATGAAAAGAAGTGTGGCCAGCAGGGCAAGGGAGGTGATTCTGCCCCCCCTACTCCGCTCTAGTGAGACCCCACCTGCAATATTGTGTCCAGTTCTGGAATCCCCTACATAAGAAGGATACAGAACTGTTGGAACAGGTCGTGAGAAGGGCTACAAAGATAATCAGAGGGCTGGAGCTTCTCCCATACAAGGAAAAACTGAAACAGTAGGGGTTGTTCAGCCTGGAGAAGAGAAGGCTCTGGGGACAGTTTGCAGCAATCTTCCAAAGAAGACCTACAAGGAATCTAGAGAGGGACTATTTACAAGGGCATGTAGTGATAGGAAGAGGAGAAGTGGCTGTAAATTGGAAAGGGGGAAGATTTAGATTAGATATTAGGTAGAAATTCTTCATGATGATGGCGATGGCAGAAGCACAAGTTGCCCAGGGAAGTTGTAGATGCTCTCTCCCTGGAAGTACTCAAGGCCAAGTTGAATGGGACCTTGAGCAGCCAGCTCTGGCAGGAAGGGTTCTTGCACATGGCAGGGGTCTTGGAACTAGGCAACATTTTAAGTCCATTTCAACCCAAACCATTCTAGGATTCTATGAAAATACTCTCCCAGAGCTTTTCAAAATTTGTTCTAAATTCTCAGAGCCTCCAACAGTTTAAGAGAATTCCTCTTCCATGTGCAGGACTCTTAGCTGTTAGCGTTTAACGATTTTTTTTGTCTATTACGAGCTTAATGATGTTTTCAATGTGTCACCCATTTTCCTTTGTATCATATTTCAGTAAGAAGTACCATGACTTTATTACATGATATTGAAATGACACAACCTGTAAACATGCCAATGTCTTGCCATCTATCTGTCACTCACCACTCTAATTTGGTGTTTGCTTCCCTTTTCTTTAGTAGTCCTGAATGGAGGTGATAAAAGGGACCCTTTTACTTTCTAAAAATATCTGAGCACACATGCTTTACATTGTAAATATTTGTCTTCATCATCCAAAGGGATAACAGCATTCACTATCTCCAAATTTATTTTCTAACTAGATGTTCCATTTTCGTAATTATTTGTCTCAGTGGTCTCAGGTTGCACTGATGTCCATAACAGAGGCTCAGAGTCAAAGTAAATAGATTTCTGTTTCAGAAGAATGGAAAATAGAGGAAAACTTTGAGTTTCCACTGGCAGATAAAATGGGCTGAATCATATTCTCAAGGGATTCCAGGCACATCCAACTTTTTCACTAACTTTTTATAAAGTCCATTAAAATTTAATGTGAAGGATAATTTTGATATGAATCTCTGAAGCTTTTCCATGTTTACATCCAAGTGAAAAACGAAAGTGAGAATGATACATACTCCTTTAATGCTGAATTATTCATGGTTAGAAAAGACCTAAGAGTTCATGGACACCGCTCAAGGCTGGTTCATCACCTGTGGTCATCAGGCTCTTAAATCAGATGCTTTAACTGCCTAAGTTAACCGGGATTAAACCAGGTTTACATCATTAACTATACTAGACATCTGTCAGATGCAATTTCTTTACTTTGTTGTTGAGTGCAAAAAAATGCCCCCGAGCCCAGTCTTTGTGCTTTATTTATTTTCTGTATTTACAAATAAATGGAAGAAGTGCAATAGGTGAGCATGGCTTCTGGTAAATGTTATGTAATTTTCTAAAATTACAATGTCTGCATCAGGGACAGGCTTTGACTCCACTTTAGTACAATTCCTGGTGCAGCACAGCCTTAACCTACAAGTATAGCTTCTAGTCATTACCATGCTACAAATAATAATTTGTAGTAGTAGTAAACAATGTATTTAAAGGCATGAGACAAATATAACCAATAGCAGAACTATGCAATGCAAAAATGGCATTAGGAACCAGTCATCTGAAAAATAAATCTGTTTGAAGAGATCATATTATGATGCTCTGACTCTACTGATTAGCAATTCTATAGGCTAGAAACATAATTTTGTTCAAGCCACCAATAATAATTAGTGATATAGAAGTCTAATTATTTGTTGCTCTTTCCTTCAGAAATTCCACTTCAATAATTCAGAAAGTCTTTGTTTATTTATTGCTAACTAGCGTAAAAACCCCAATTTATACCATGAAATTAAAAAGTGGTATTGGTAGGAGCTGCCTTCATGCTGCAACTCATATCAAGGAGGGGAAAAGAAAGAAGGAACATAGTGCTGCTGTTTGTTAATTAAAAATAAGGCAGTCAAGCACTGCAGAACACTAAACCCACTCCACTACAGCTGAGATGTAAGTCTCCTTTTTTTTATTATTATCTATAGTTCAGTCATTTCTAAAAGCCCCTGCATGGTTTCAGGATGCATTGTACAGACACAGAATTGATGCATGTCCTTGAAGAATGCCAGTAGGAATATAGTTAAACACAGAGGGAAGTGCCAGTGAAGTTGCTTGTCCATAACCACCCAATAATAAAACTAAGGAAATAAAACAGCCCCCTTTCTTTTATTCTAGGGTGCAAGCCACTTGATCCTATATCCTCCACCTACTTATATAACTTTTATTCAGCTTCTTTGACTCTCGTAATTCCTGTTTCCCAAATGAATTTTTTTATGCAAGATTCAACACTTCTTAAAGGAATATCCATCTTTATTATTAATCATTTTGTTTTAAGCCACTTATTGTGCTTAGTAATATTCAATTATTAAATATTAGAAATACTAAAACTATTTGAAACCAGATATAGAGGTGATAGGTGATAGGTTAGCAAAGTGAGGGTAGAACCACAGGCACTTTATGGCCTGTTTGGTTTTAGTCATAATAATGTAAAATAAAATGATGGCTTAAGATAAGAAAATTCAGAATTGAAAGAAATTTCTCAGAAATGAGAAATGGGCTAGGAAATTACTTTGGACTGTAATAAGAAAGCATGCTTAAAGGCAAACCATCTTTTGCCTCCTGTTCAATAAGATAATCTTGTACTAGCAACAGTTCTAAACATTTTAAGGTACTTTGTTAGATAGTTTAGAATTACTAAAGAACTGGAACTATTTTTCTTCATGCTAAGGATTTTTTTTAAGTTTTCTGGTTTGAAATGATGTTTTCCTGACACTGAACTTCCATTCACAATATGGATCACACCTTTAGATGTCCCAAAACATTTCTTGAAGTGTACTTCTCATGTAAATATGAAAGAGGTAAGATATTTTTCCTGTATAATAGATTGACCGCTTATGAATAATCTTCAAGGTAACGTTCAAGTTTTGAATCAGAATAAACATCTTTCATTGTCAGTAATTATCTATACAATGAATAACCTTACAAACCTCTTGAAGCTCTTGTATAAGGTTTCCTTGTCTCTTAAAACTACATTGTTCTCTAACTAACTCTCAGGATTTAATTTAAGATTTATTTGATTCAGAGGTTCCCTGAATTTTCAGATTATACCTGGAAATTAGTGTCAATTTGACGCAACCCTCTGTATACTTCTGAAAATATTCCAGATCCTGAAATAATGGGGTTTTTTTGGTTTTTTTTTCCACTTTCAGTCTACAATGAGAAAAAAAAATCTCTGATGCAAAGTTGAAATCATCATTATTTCTGTACACTTGTAAGACAAAGGTTGGCTATGTATGGAGCCTTTTTTTTTTTCTAAATTAAGAACCTCAGTTTTGCTGGATATTAACTGTTGTTGAAGGGAAAAAGTTCTGTTTATTTATTCATATGCTTGTATTCTGTGAGAATTTTTGCCTTTAAATATTTGCATTTATTTATACATTTCACACTGCTTTAAAATTACTG